>JAUPFR010000004.1:66364561-66562061 GCA_036925125.1 Oreortyx pictus | reverse complement strand
CTTGTCCTCTTTATCCTGACTTTTGTGATTCTGTATATTTAGTCTGTTGTAAAGCTCAGAATAAATAACTTGTGTGGAAGCCAGTGTCCACACAGGGGGTTGATTCGGTGCAAAATGGATGTTATCTTCATAAGATCTTGACTAAGTCAGGTGACTTCAGTAAATGTACAAGGAATTAACTTTAAGTAAAATCAATTAAACCCATGAGATTAAAGAGCCTCAGAACTAAGGTTTCTACTTTGACCTTAACATCTGTGCATTGCAAACGTTTAATGCTCTGTATATATGGCAACTATAATTATCTACCCGGTACGCAGTGATACTTGGGAAGCTTCTAAGATTTATGGCAGAGCATTATATCTGTGTTGATCCTAGTGGAGGAAAACAGAGCACGCTTACTCCCTGTGTGCAGTTAAGAAAAGAAAAAGCATTTGAACGGATAAATAGATTTCCTTGGTTATGAGTCTTAGATACTATGCTTTTACATGTTAAGCAATTCTGATAAAGTAGCACCTTCATATTAAAGATTTAGATGCCTGCAGTGAGAATGCATAGTACTGTTAGAATTTGGTATGTAGGTGTTCTCAGAGTGCAGGAGACAAAAACAAAGAAGAAAAAAAAAGCCACTGATGACTTTCTTAATTTCAACTGCTAAGTTCTGAGGAGGCTTTTGTCAGATAGTAATCATAATTCGTATTAAAACTGGTGACGTCTAGCCCCAAGGGTGTAGCCAGGCTCAAATTGATGCTTTTTTCTGGCTGATCACCAGCATGGCCTAAGTGCTCATTATGTTGTAGAGAGGGCCTTTGGAGCTCATTACGTTTGACAGGAATTCTCTCTAGGGGGAAACTGGGCATTAGCTAGACTTCTGACAGGCTGAAATTATTCCTGCTTTATGGCTTATAACCAAATGCTAGCAAGGCATCATCAGGGGACATGAAAAATTGTCATTTCTGACAACATCTTTGTTGCCGAAAAATGCATTGATGAGGAAACTTTCCACTGAGCAAGCTTTAATGTTCCTAAGGCCTACCTTCCATGTGGATGCTGAACTTGCCCTGTGTGAAGCCTTTCAAAGTGCTTGGGCTGTTGATGAAAATAAAAAATTGTACTACAGTGGTGTTAGCTTGTGCAGTGTGCTGTCTGCATCACTGTGAAGGGCGAGGTGCCTTCAGTAAAAGGAAGTGTTTGTAGTCTGCCTGCTGGTGAAAAGGTTGACCTGTGTTGATACAGTTGCATCAGTTGCTAAACTCTTCATTTAATTCTGTAATCTGTCATGCTTATAATTTGACATGATTATAATTTAAACAGATTTGATTGAACTCAAACAAAAGCAGATGTACCTCAGAGTTTTCAAACTGAATATGTTGCATTTCTATCAATGAATGGCTGCAGGTAGGCATTCTTAATGGCTTTAGCTTTGACTCTTTGTAGTGTTTAAGTTTGTGACAATATGCTTAAACCCAGGTACTGCTGTTGCATTTCATCTTGCTGGCTGAACACAGATCAGGAAATAATCATTAACATACTTGTGGCTGGTTTGTGTTCTCTTGGTTTGTTTCTGTTTTTATAAGAATTTCAGAAGTTAATTCTTAAGAGGATGTTGTGTCTGGATTTCTGTACTGCTTTCAAATATAATTATCTTAAGATGTATAAAGTTACTGATTAACAGTGTCTCTGAGACAGAAACAAGTTTGAGTATTTGCTGTGGATAGGTAAGATTGATTCAGATATTTTCATGTGTGTCATGGATTGAATTACAGAGGAAGCTGAAGACCACACAAGTCAGGTTTTCCCACTGTGACGTTCGTGGCTGGTAAAGCAGATGTGTCAACTGCTAGTGCCAAGATATAGAGTCTTTCTGGGTGTTAAAAATCACACTGTACTCAAAGGGTTACTGCCCTTGGCTGTTAGGGAGAGATGCTGAAAATAAAGAGGTGCTGCCCTGTCATCTTCTGTCATAAGTTGAGAGATAAGACTTCCTGTGTGTTTAATGCCTAGATTGTTCAGGTGCAAGATTAGCTCTTGTTCAGTGGCAGGCAGCCAAAGAAAGAAGAAATCATCACTGCTGAACTGACAGACTGTATAAACTACTACAGTATTTGGGTGTCTGCAATCCTGAAGGTGACAGCTGGTTTTCCTTCTCTTTGGGCGGCTTGTTGTGATCTTTGTGACCTGCCTTGAAGCAGACTTGTCATTCAGTACTTTGCATCTTGTAGAAAAATATACAAACTTCTAAACTGAATAATGCTAACTAGTTGTGCAGGAATTAAATGTTTGTTATAGTCCTGAACGTTTTATGAAATCATTTCTAATGCTCTTTGTTCAAGGACTGAATCTTCTACTGATATCTCATTAGAACATCAGTCTTCAGGAGTGGGTTAAATAGAAGGGAATTAAGAAGCTTAGTTAGCTCTCTACAGCTCCTGAGTAGGATGGCTGTGCCGTTGAAAGGGATTTGAAGATAAATTATTTTTTTTTCTTCTACTTGCATTTTAATTACTGAAATGAAAAACGTCATGAATCCTAAAGGTTTTGGTGTTGTGCTTTGAGTGTTTCAAGAGGATTTTACAGTTGGATCTGCCATGTAAGACATGCAGAGCCTGCTTTTATTTTAAAAGAGATAATAAGATTGGTACGTATTTTTCCATCAAAAATTGTATTCTACAAATACTGCATTTCTAAATGTTTACAGTTGTACCACCAGTACAGCCATTTAAATTACAACCGGAGTTCCTAAGTAATGAGGAAAGCCTGAGTAATGAGCTCGACTTTCTCAACCTCGAAACCACATTCAAGCTTGAGACTGAGATTAAGGAGTTATCTGACAGATTCAGGGCACTGTGTGAAATATGTCTTCATGTGGCTTTTAGATAACCATATTGTCAGCTACCATCTATTATGTCAACTTAACATACAACTTAATTGAAAAGTATGTCACAGTATAAACACACTACATATGTTAAATACTTCCAGATCATCTTGCATTTTTGAATGGGTCTGAAATCTGCCAGATTTCAGGTTCATTGCAGGATCGTGCAGGGAAATGAGAAGCTCCTTCTACCAGTGACATTGTCAAACTTCCTTTGTATTGCTAGAACTTAAGTTGCTAAATTTGTTATTGCACTTTCTGAATTCGCTCAAGCAAGTTTAAGAAAAAAAAAAAAGCTGGTATTTTTGGAGTAGGGAGTGGAAGACGAAGGAAAGCTTATTCTCTCACAGCAGGTACTGGGGTGAAAGGTCAATGCCTCTTTCTGCTATTTGTAATACAAACCAAACAGTGAGGCCAGTATTTGAATTACCTTTCATCTCTCCTCTGGCATTTTAGTTCTGTAGCAAAGCGATAAATTGCAAAAAGTGCAAAATGGAAGTATCTTCTGGGTTTGTTGGTAGGTCACCATTGGCATACAATGAAAGCATCTAAAAACAATTTCATGTTAACTTTCACTTATCGGACTACACAGTACTTAGTAATTTAAAAATGATAACAGCATTGAGTAGAGCTAATAACGTTGTCATTCCACTGAATATGAGTTGAGTACATGTAATGACAGCTGTGTCAAACGCTGTTATCATCTTTTGCATCACACTTCTTAGGCATAGCCAGGTTTTAGCATTTTGAACATCTGTAGTTGCTTACATGATTCCTTTTAGAGGAAAACAGCAGCTGATAATGAGTACTTTTTTATTTCTATTTTTTTTTTTTGCGTGTTAGTGCCATAACAGAACAACTGCAAACCTGTGGCTTTTCAAGCGCTTAAAAACAGGTTAGTCTGAGGTTCAACCTGAGTCTTTATGAAGTGTCATTCTTGAATATTTTTTTGAAAGTCAAGTTGTACCACATCTCTGGTCAACAAGTATCACTGTTGTTGTATCACATGTTGTATCATGTGTTGTTGTTTGTTGTATCACAAACTTGATATGAAGATTTTTTACTTCACTGGCTGGGATTTTACCTTTCAGACTAGTGGCTGTTGCATACTTTTCTTCAGCAGTGTACTGCTGACAAGAGTCTGGCATAGTCTTGTCTGTAATCACCCTCTTGCAGCAATTGGAACCCTTAATAATTCTATTCTTGAATCCGCACAAGTCTGAGTTCTTCCTGATACACTGTATACTCAATTCACTCCTTTCACTGGCGTCAGTGACTTGCTCTTTGCTCCATTTAGTCGTCTTTATTGCCAAACGTGGGGAAGGAACAGAAAGGAGAATTGATTTTTCCTTATCTGTAGGTTTTATATTCTTAACAATTTCTTTCTCATCATCACATGGTCATGTTATCATGCTGACGCATGTTCTACTTGTCCTCTCATGTAACACTTCTTTGTAGTGGTCTTTTCACATTGGTTTTATTGTGTGGGGAGGAAGCTGTTGTGGGTGCAGGATAAGTTAGGCACTTGTGTTGATTTTTGGGGGGATGAGTTCAGGGTCTGGAGATAAAGATACTTCATTTGAGTTGTTATCTTTGTTTGATGACCCTTAGTTCTCAGCAAATGCTCATAATTGATATCTAGCTGCCTTTTCCACAAGGTTAGAATTTGAAACCTTCATATGTATTGCTCACATTTGAGTTCTTGCTTATGAACAATAAGGGCTCCATCAATTTATATTGAGGCTAGGGGTTGTTGCTCCTAATATGTTTATGTGCACTGCTTAAGTGCCCTCTTCTCTTAACTGCCAGCTTGTAAGTCTGCTTTGCAGTTCTGTCTCTTTCCACTTAGCATCCTCTTGTGGAACTAATTTTCATACTCAGTGTGTGCTGTCTTCTCCAGCCTGTGTTGCTGAGCATACTTATAAACCAGATTACAGTAAAGGTCCCTGAGATACTACTGCTGACCTATTCCTATTTTGTGAGAGCTGATGTTTTTCCCTTGCTCCATTTCCTATTTTTTGACAATTATTTATCTGTTTAGGCATGGTGCCAGAGGCAATTGAAGAGTAGGTTTCAGTTTACTAAAACACTGCCTGTCTGAGCTGTACTTCAGATCTGACTAGGTTTTAGAAATGAGTTATTTCCTGAAGTCATTTATTGTAGAAGAAGGTATAGTGATGGCATTTCTTTTACATTTTTTCCTCTCTGTATTTGTTACAGCAACATGATGGTTTTTTTTTGTTTTGTTTTTTTGCATGAACAAATGGAAATGACATTGAATTCTCTTAGAAACATTCACAGTATGCTTATATGTATATAAAAATGGAATGGAAAAAGGATTATAGCTTTATTTCATAAAGTTCTGGTGAGGATTATTTTAGTTGTTAGCAAGCCTAGTATTGCCAAATATACTTTCAGTGCGTGGATGTGGATAAAACTGTTCAAGAAATTAATCACTTTGGTAGGTTTCATTGAAGTTTTTATAATGATAGTAGTATTTTGTGGCTAATGATAAATTGAATAGCATTTAAGAAGCCTGTAATCTCTAATTGGGGATTGACTGAGTTGCTTTCACCTTTTCTTCATGTTCTTCAGAAGTGTGAACAAATTAGCACAGATGATTAAATTACAAATTAAGGTTCTTTGAGAGGTGTTGGGTGGGGGTTGCTTATCTGAAAATATATTGTACTACTTAAGTAACAGGAATACCTAGCTATAGCCTTTTGGGCTGTGTGATCACGTAACAGGAAACACATTTGTTTGGTGCTGTTCTTTTGTTGTTTTTGTGGTGATGGTGCCTCCATCTTCTCTCACCCAGCACTGATACTTTTTCCTTTTAGTCTTTTTTTTTTTTTGTTCTATTATTGAAGGTTTTTGATGTTTGTGTAAACAGTTGGTCAAAGTAACTTACTTGTAAGGTGACCAGTCAGTGTATTGACAAGAGCAGACACAATAGAAAACTGCATTAGGAGGCAAGCCATTGGGATTTGCAGTAAATATATTACAGAACACAAGTGAATTGCCGATACTGCTTGTTTAGCAGTTTGCAAGGGCAATGGTAGTATGGATTTTTGAATTAGAAGGGAAGGACTGTTCTTTCTCTGTGCTGGAACATCTAGTTGATGGCTGAAGATAAAATTGATTTAGAGAACAAAATGCTGCCACCTCTATTTTTTGCCATTTTAGAGGCTTCTCTATGGATTAGTAAGCAAAAACAAAAAGGTAGCTTTCAGTTTTGGAGAAGGGAGCAAAAGTCAGTATGCTTGTTTAACTGCATCTTGATTAGGTATTCTAAGAAAACATGCTTTTATCATATCAAGAAGAGCAAAAGAATCTGAAAGAAGGCAGTTTTTATGATCTGTGTCAATCTTTCTATTTATGAAACTTGTTTTTAAATATGCCAAAACCTCTGAGTTGCTGTGGTCTTTGCTTTGTCATATGATGATCACAACCTCCTTAAATGCAGAAGTTTGATTTAAGACTTGGGAGGTGGGAGAGGAAGAAAACCCACATTTTCTTGGGGAAAAATAACTGATAGATCATTCTTTTGTGGTTTTGATGTAAGTTTCTATTTACAACAAAATGTGCTCTTTTTTTTTTTTTTTCCCACTTAAACACTTACCACTATTTTTTTCTTTATATGAGTCTGGGTGTAAGGTCATCCTGCATTTCTGCTTTCTTTATAAGGTTGCCAGCCATTACTTTGCAGACATCTAGCTGTCTCAAATAAGGAACATAAACTGCCACCTAAGCAAAGAAAAAAGTCTTTTTTTTTAAACAAAACCTTATGGGAAGCCTTTAAACTTTTTCTTTACATGGAAATAGACACTGTCAGGTGACAGTTCTAAGGAGGATTTGGCACCTCCCTCTGCCCTAGCAGAATTAGTTCTAGCAGTGCCATTTCTGACAGGGTATTTGTCTGGTTTGCTGCTGAAGATTAGCAACAGCAGCCACTTTCAGACTGAGTAAGAATGCTTTTCTGTGACTGAAGTGCTTCTTCAGTTACAACCCTATTTTTTCCTTTTCTTGCATTTTTTTTTTTGTCTCGGTTTTAGCCTTATTTTTTTCCTTGTGCATTTTTGTCCCCATAGATAGTAAAAAGGCAATCATTCCTTTCCCTTCCAGAAGTGTTTTGTGGGCTACTGCAGCCTAATGTTCGTTCTTTGAGTGGTTTAGCCCAGATGAAGAACAGTGCCCAAAATAAGTACAGTACTCAAGGGGAGGAATTGCTGTGCTGAGTAGCACAGAAGACTTGCTTAGGTTGCTGTTGACTGTGTTGGCAGCCTTTTTGCAGTGTGCTGCTGGTAAATAACTTCAACTTCTGATCCACTGTGACAGGGAGATTGATTGCTTTCCTGTCCTCTCATGTCCTTTCCCTTTTTGCTCCTGTCTAGGTATGCTGTGGTCTTCTATGCCATTTTGACTCAATCCTTTTTGTTTTCTTCCTAGTTTTTTTTTTTTTCTTTCTTTCTTTCGCTGCAGAGTGAGTTTTGAAGCTCTTCTCTAGCATATTCTGTCTTTGTAATTCTCTGCAAATTAAGGATTAGGGCAGGTAAGGAGATTTTTATGCTTATTAGTGCAAATGTTGAAAAATACCAGTAATGTTATCCACAGAGAGCTACTTAAGTCTTGATACTTCGTTTAATCATCAAGCAGTTTTGCACATTCTTGTAAAGTTTTAGCAGATCTGTGTTGTTTGCATTTCACTTGAGAATGCTATACTGCTAGCGTCAAATTCTTAGTGAAGAAGGTAGAGCACCTGCGTCACCTAGCCATTGAGGTTTGACCAGATTGGAATTTACTTGGTTCAGATGCTACCGACTGTTGTAAAGTCTATACAAATTGTAGTTTGTCTTCTTGCTTTGCATAGATATTGGTAGTTGAGAGGCATTTTGATGTGTCAGAGTTGTTGTATTGGGCGATAGTTGAGATACCGTGATGTGACTATGAACAGGTATAGGTGCTAACGGGGTGGCTTCGGATGTGACGCGATAAGATTTCTCCCCTGCCCTGTTTCTTGCTATGTGGCATCTCAAGGAATGTGCCACGGTGTCAGAATGTACTGCGCATGCTTGGGGGCATGGACACACAATGCATATAAGCGATTGTTTGCTACCAGTAAACACCATTTTGCCGCTCACCATAATGGTGTGAAGTTGCAGTGATTTGGTCCTGACCTGTGGTGGTCAGTATCGTAGACCTTTAACACTGCACAGAGTTGAACAGTTGAATGAAGCAGGGGTATCTTTGGCTTATTACTTGATGTTTTCTCTTGGTTAGGTACTGCCCTTTTATATGTAGTTTCTTTTCTGCTTGACGCTTGAAGGTTCTGCAAATTCACTAGCCCAGGCTTCATTCTTAGCACAATTCACTTGCCATGGTAAACTTGGTCAGAGCATTCAAGAAAAGTGAGTTGTTTTTCTATCTGAGCTGCAGTGTTGACTTTAGGTAGCTAGTAATTTGTGTTAATTATGTTGTTTAAGACTTTGTCTTATAGTTAAGATGGGTACGAAAAAGTTAAATAAATAAATATATAAAATTTCTGGCAGCCTTGGTGGCTGTCTTTTGACCACCTCTTTCCTCCCCTAAATGGATTGAACCTTTTTTTGTTCTCTTCTTAGTATTTCATCTGGATGAGCACCAGCTTTACTTTTGCATAACTTACTAGTGGCACATAATTCTGTGACTACGTGCTTATGCTGCATATATTTGTACTGCTTCACTTGGAATAATTTTTACTTCTTGGGTGCTTCCTTGTTTACGCAACCTCAGCTAGAAACTCGTGATTAAGATTCTTAGCACAGTTCATCCTTACCCTTCTTTTCTTGTCCATTCTTACTCCATTCTCAGATGTGTTAACTTTCACGCGTATCCTGAATACTGTTTCATAATTATCCATCAGCTTTCTGTAATGCATTTTCTTTTCTCTAAGTAACAGATCCTGTAAAGATGAACTTAACAGTTGATGTCTGATTTCCAGAAGTCTAGGGAACCTTATTTTGCCTTGTACCAATAACTATAAACTGTCTGTCAATCTCAAATTACCTTTTATCTGGTCAGTTTAAATCAGTTCTAGTCTACAAGATGTAATCTAGATGGCATCTTTCTGTATTCTGTGAGCAGGAGGATATAAACAAACCATAATAAAATAGGGAAGAAATTTGACACATCTCCAAGATTTTGCTGAAGGACTTTCAAATCTCTGTTTCCCCACGTAGTGAAAGTTACCATTTTTCCTTTCAAATTCTGTGTGGCAGCTGATACTGCTAACAAAGAAGTTGTCAGTCCTCTTAATTTCTTATTCATTAGTGAATCACCTGATAGCATCTGAGGCATTTATAGCGCACCTCTAAGGCCTTAAATTATTTCAGAGACTTGAAGTTTGAATATAGTAAATATTGTAAAAGTGTGAAGTTACATGAGATGCACAAGTACATGTGACATGTTTAATTAAACTCAGCTTAATTTGATAGTTATTCCTGAAGTCCTAGTGAACGTAGTGTATTGTATTGATTTTTTTTTTTTTTCCCCTCCCTATTTCCATCCCTTGTCCTGATTTGTGGTGCTACTTATTTTGTCACCTTGCATGCTCATTGTTATACTGAAGATTCTGTTGTAGTCTTACTTGATTATTGATAAGAACTGAATCCCAACATAGAGTTTTGTAACGACTTGAGTACTTTTAAGTACTTTTAAGTACTTTTAAGTACTTTTAAGTGCTTGATTTGAGGTTCCTTTTGCTCTTAAGTTTTGTAAGCTAGTTAGCACCTAGGCACTGCCACAGTTAGATAGTATCTCTGACGTTCTGCGGCCATCCCAATGAAGTGGCTACCTGGGGAGTGCTGTAAGGATGTATGCAGAAACTTGTTAGTAGCTTGTGAGATTAAGAGCAAAATAGGAAGGATTTTTGGTGTATATTGTAAACCAAATGAAAAGCCAAGGGGAAGGAATTCCTTTCTGTCAGGTGTAGCAGTTATAGCTATTCTGTTTTCATGGCTATTTTGTTTCACTGTTCTTTTTGTCTCTTTCTTACACAGTGCTGTGTTGCTCAACTGTTCTTGTGTTAGTTAAATTCTTAATGCCACAATGGTAATACTGCACAACATGTTCAATAATTATGAAGTATGTGTTTCTTTCAGTGAACTTCAGGTGTGGGATGGGAGGAGCTTACCTGGCTTACTGTTTTTCTGTGTCCTGAGTTAGGTTCTTCCTGTACTTCCCTGAACAGCTGTTACTTGGTGGGTGCTTCTTGTTAGCCTGCTTAACTTGCTGATCTGCTAAGCTGGTCCTTTTCCTTTTTCCTGTAGAAATGTTTTCTGCTCAACTAGTGAGCTGAGATGTTGGACGAGTCTGAACATCTCCAGGAGTGCTTTTGGAATAAAGTGATCAATACGTGCCTCTGGAAATGAAGGTGGTGAGACTTTCTCTTTTGGATCAGTCAGCCTCTGACTTGCTCTGCCATCTCATGAAATTTAAGTAAATGGGAATGGTGTGTGCCCTGAAACAACTGGAAAGAAAATTATAGCTCTGATCTAGCTTCAGAGTTTTAAACGGCTCAGAGTATTGAAGGTTAGCCTAGGCATGGAAACAAAGCTGTGGAATTCAGATTTGAATAAATGCAAGATGAACTGAAGTTGGATTAAAGGAGAAATGTTATAATGGTACCTTTTAACCAAGTTTATGAAAAGTCTTAACATAGTGAAGATGTGTGAAAGGATCACTTGAACATCCTTACAACAGTTTCGTTGTTGCCAGTTCGCTTAGGTTGAACAAAACTTAGAGCTGCAAATGGGATGGGCAGTTGTTTACAGTGGTTCAGTGAGAGCTGCACAGCGGCTCATTATAATAGAAAGGATTGAAATTAGACATCTGAAACATATTCAGTCGTTTTACAGTTGAAAAAATTTCAAACATATAGTAGATGTTTGGTAAGTGTAGCTATTGACTCATGCATCAGATTCAGTTTGTTTAAATTAACAAGACTTTTCTGAAACTTTAACATCTGAAGAGGCTTCAGGTAAATGTAGTTTAGGTAATAAAAATGCATGCTTGGAAATTATCTGTCATTCTGCAACTTCTTCATTTTGAGTTTTTGTTCTGTTAATATTTCTGTTGCTTCTTCCTTTCTGCACTCCCACCTGCAATATGGTATTGTTTTTTTTTTTTTTCGTAGCTAAAGATTTTTCATGCCAGTCTTCTGGGGTTTTAATATCATCATTTCGTGGGTGGCCAACCTCACAATTAAAATGAGTAGTACAAGTGTGGGGCAGAAGAAAAACTGTGTTTGTTAATAATATGTCATGTTAAACTGACAGCTTATTCCCAAAATACAGAGATTGTTCTTGTAGCTGAAATGAGTGTTACCCATTGCTGCTTGTCAGACTGAATTTCAACTATCTGTTGAGAATAAACCTTCCCTCCTCCTATGGGTGTGAATGTTAGTAATGACAGCATTTATAATTTAAAATATAGTTTGAAGGCTAACTTCCACAGTTTGTCGCATGTTGGTTAATATGGCTGTAAAGGGGAGATGAATGTGGCTACTTCTCCCAGTGTGTTACTCAGGAGACCAGTAAATTAGATTGGCCGCTGCAGTTCTAGCAAAATCATTCGATTTGAGAGCAATAGAAAGATAAGATATCCAATTACCCAAATGATTTGCGGGGTTAGCCAACGTTGTCATGGAGACACGAGTTGGAACAAATTAAATTTTAAGCAATAAAATAATCTTAAAGCACGTCTGGGAACAAGAAGATTTGGCAGTGGCACTTACCTGAATTGAATCTTAGCTTGACACGCTGTTGTTTGACATTGATATACTATGGGGGACTAAACTTCTAAATGGCATATTGCCTTTTTTCTTCCTTCTTGTAACCGTTGCCAAAACAGATTGTAGTGTGTTAGTTTTAAATAAAAGGGCATTAATTTCTCAGTGCTTAATGTGAATTCAGTAGCACATGAACAGCAAAGTTCATAGAATGCTAGCCTTAATCATTTGAGACTTCTGAATATTTAAATTTTGAGATTTAATCATACCTTCAACATCCTCCCTATCCCCAAATTGTTATCAATGTGTTTTTGGAATTCCAAAAGCCTTTCTGCAGCAAAATTAAAAGCTACGCACTGCAAAATGTTTTTTTTTTTTTTATATGACGTATGGATAGGTGTGATTTTTGTTATCTCTGAAGGTCTGAATCACATTAAGAATAAAGACTGCAAAACTTAAGTGCAATGGTTATTCTGGTGTTTCTGCAAGAAACACAGAAATAAAGAATGAGTACTAAACTTCAGCTCAAGACTAAATTGTGCACTTGCAGTTTCTTATCCAAGGACTTTGTAGCCATAGTTTTCAGCTAATTTCTGGTTTCTAACAGGGATTAAAAATGGTCAAGCATGTTCCATAAAGAGGGCTTTTATCCACATGCCTGTTGGACAGATGAAAATTGGTCTGAGGTTAAGTCAGTTGCAGCATTCTCACAGCCTTCGATTTTTCTCCTCATCCCTACCACAGATCATCTCAAATCATTCAGTAATGACCTAAAATGCAACATTGACCTTTACTCTGTACTGGATTACTGTGTTATGTGGTATAAATGTCAAGAAGTCCATTTCCTCCTTCCAGAAGGAGTTCAGTGTTGTGTTTGGTTACCTATGTGTTGGAAGTGTAAATGGAGGCATAGTACTTCAGAATTAACTTGTAAAGCTTTTGTGAATGTTGTTTGACAATATATTCTTTTCTGTGTATTAAAAGCAGGTTTGTTTTATTGAAAAGATTAGGATGTGCTTTATCATAGTAACTTCAGGGTTTCATATGTTGCTTTTCTAGAGTTTCCTTTTCTGATGTTTTCTCAAGATTTCTCCTAAGCTGTCTTCCTCCAAATTTAATGACAGCTGTGATTGGTTTGAAACAATTCAAGTAAGAATGTAATCCAAATGCAGATACTTAAGAAATGGTGATGGAGTGCTTTCAAATACTGTTCTAACCTTTGGCTATAGAAAATGCAATATACAAGGAAAAAATGAGCTTCTGTGGACTCTTAGCTTAGCATTGTTTGGGAATGGTAGGCCTGGACAGCTTTGTGGAGTCTCATAAAGTAGCAATTACCATACAGCTAATTGTTAGAGTAGTATCTTTTAAGATTTAATTTTTGCTTTAGTTTACTGTATTTGCTATAGCAAAACTACAGCTGTTGTTGAAAACTCTGAAGTGATAAACTACTTTTCCTCAGGTGGAAGTTGCATTTTTTGTTCAGTGAGGGAGACTCACTGTGAGTCTCACTCAAAGTGAGACTTTTACAGTTTAGGACTTTCATTAGTGATGAAATACATGAGAGTGTTGAGTGTGGTGAGAAATCTGGGTGGATATAACATTCTTGCTTCTTTCCACAGCAGTGGAAAAATCTGTATTTGCTTAAGAAATTGTGTTAAGTATGAGATCTTAGATGGTGCTTTGTAATGTATAGGATGTCAAAACATTAAGTGATCTGAAGTAGTCTACTGTACAGGAAAACACTTTGACACTTAAGTGAATATTATATTTAGTAACTGGCCTGACTGCTTTGTTCTATGTCATTATGTTAAGAATTCGTTTTAGCAAGAGACAAATCTAACTACGAACACTTGTGTTTGGCAGTGCTAGGTCAAAACATTTAAGTCCTTAATTATGTAGAATGAAGACAAAAAAATTGGATGAGTAAAGCCAAAAAGTAAGGCTCAACCTAATTTTACAAAACAACAGCTGAATTCCTTCATGTTAATTTTAACGATACTTCAGAAAGGAGGGTGGCACTTCAGTCAGAGGTCTGACAAGCTTGTTGTTTGCAAATAAATCAAAAGACAATCACTGCAACGGCAAGAACTATGAATGATGTAGTTTTGTCATTCTTTGATAGGCCCCACACTTGAGCCCTCTATTAAAAATAGATGTATTCAAGAGGTTCTGCATTAAGAACACAAACAATTAAGGGCTCTTCAGTTACTTTGCTAAGAGCTGCTGTAGAGCTGGGAGGGCTTTCATGAGATATGCAAGCTTCTACAGTCTTCTTTACTGAAGAGGTGAAGAACATATGCAATTAGACATAGTTGTCTATGCTCCAAGCAACTTTCTGCAGAATTTTTTGTTTACTCATTCTTCTGACTGTTCTACATGACTCATGATCAGCAATTACATAACAGGTATGTTATACTGTGAAGCTTCTGAAAGCAACTGATAAGTACTTTTTAAGTACTAAGTATATAAGCTCTAAATTTGGAAAAGACAGCTTACTTTAATGTCACTAATTACATATATGTTCTGTCTTGACCAACCAAGTTGTCTTAGACTCATTCAGGGAAAGAATGTTTGTAAAACTGATTCCGTCTTGAGTAGTGAAAGTTCATACTGAACAGATTGATTTGTATTTAAATTTATTAAGCTTTTTTTCCTCAATGCTGAAAAAAACGCTCTTGCAATTTTTTATGGATAAGATTAAGTGAATTGTGCTGAAATACCTAATTTAATAAACTCATTAGAGAATAAAGATATTTTTAAAACATTTATCAGTAAGAGTACTTTTTACTAGTTATTAGAGGTTTAAACAAAAAACAATAGAGGTTTTAGAGATTTGCTAGTGGATAAATAATTCTAAGTGCCTTATTTAATTGTGTGGGAAAGAGTGACAGTATGCAGGCTGACTTCTAAAAATAAGCCGATTTTGGTTATGAGATGTGCGATGGTGAATTTTTAGTTTTCTTCCAGAGTGAATGCCTATTACTTGTCTCTTGAAGTAGTGGAGGCACATCTCTAAACAAGATTTGTATGCTTAAATTTACCCACAACTGTGGATGAAAAGGAGATGCTGTTTATATGTGATGATACCTTGCTTCCGAAGATGTTAGGAAGAAATTCTTCAATTCACGTGGTGGTGAGGCGCTAGAACAGGTTGTCCTGTGGATGCGTCATTCCCACAAGCATTCAGTGCTGGTCTTGTTAGGTTTCTGGGCAGTCTGATCTAGTGGTTGGCAACCTTGCCTGTGATGGGGGCTTGAAGCTAGATGATCTCTGAGGTTCCTTCCAAACCAAGCCATTCTGTGATTGAGAAGGATAGTTTATTTCGTTGCCACTATTAAGCTAGTTAATTGTAGTACTGACACAATCACATGAAGATTTACTGAGGAAAGGGTGCACCTCTTGCTGGGTTCAGTACTTAATTTTTCAACATACAGACTGATGAATACTACAGTGCAGAGCAGAGGCAAGTGTAGCTCTTCTTTTCTGTGTCTTGTGTGTAATTCAGATGAAATATCTCTTTTCCTCTTCCAGACTTGTTGGCCCTTTTTGATAGGATTATTACAGAAATTTTAGAACTCTAATTGTTGTGCCTTGGGACTGGTAATTAGTACATGATGTTATGTGCCTCGTGTTAGTGTGTAGTTCTGTGTTTATACCCTCACAGTGAAGCTTAGATGCTTGGGACCTTGTGAGAAAACCCAATAACGTATATGAATTGCGTGTTTTATAGACTGTACTCAAAATAAACTTTTCACAGCTACAATAAGGATACTTTTCAAAGTTGTGGAAGAGAGAGACTCATGTATCTCATACAGGCTGAAACAACTTATTAGGATAAACCAAATTACTTCTGTCCTGTTTTATTTATTTCCCCTCTTATGGCCTGCTACAGTTCATCCTAACTTCAAAAAACAAAGCTAATTCCATTTTTCTAAGGCTATCTTATTGGAAATTAATTGCCTCATCTCAAACAGCAAGGCTGCTGTGTAACAGTCTTTTCATAGTTTAATATCTATATCCTTTAAGCAAGGAATGTGGAAAAACGCCTTTTAATACACAGATTCTCACAATCATCATGCATGTATTTTTACATTAAGTTAAGAGTTGACAGATCTGTCAATAGTTTGGTCGTACTGATAACTCCCTTATATGCTAGCAATGAATAGAATGATTCACAGTTTATGGTTAAGAACCAAACAAAATAGAAATGGACCAAAACTGCTTGTTTTTTGGTACTGCGTAAGAAGGAAGATATTTCTGTTGAGAACAGAGATCTATTAACATTGTTGTGGGGAGAGAGATTTGTTGGAAAGCAGCTGTTTATTCATTGCCCATGCATGAGGAAGCCTCTTTGCCTGGAAAGAAACTATCACTGAAGTGTTCAGGAGATCCACCAGGCACGCGAGTATGTTTATAACTGACTCAGGTCAGGTGGGATACTTCAACTTACATCAGAGAGAGAAAGAGTTTCACAAGTCTGTCCTGATGGGGGGGAAAAATGGTGTTAAAGCTTGTCTGTTGCATTTGGACCCCAAGTCACATGTCTCTTGAGGCACAGAAGCACTGTGGGGCTTGTGTTTTCTAATTACTGACTGTCTGATTTGTAAGCATCAGCACATCTCAGTGTCTTTGTAAGAAATTTGGGGTGACAGAAAGGCTTGGAGCAAAGGCTCAACAGATAAATTAGAAATGTTTTCATTGGACTTGCCTGAGTTTGTCACTTTGTTCAGGTTTTGGCATGTCACTTTGCCGACAATTCTCAGTAGTGATTTCTCCCAGTTATGTCCTAAAACAAAACAGAAAAGTTAAGAGAACTGTATATGGCTTAGTGATAGCAACTAGGTAGTGATTCTCTGCTTCTATTAGCATAGGAGTGTTCCTCCATGGGCTTACTGTTTTCCTGCTACTTGTGGTTTCATTAATTTGCTGTTACTGACTGCATTGTTCTTTTCCCCCTGATGATCTTACTGTAATTCTGTCTTCGTAAGGATGTTTTAGAGCCTGTGTCTTTCTTATCCATTCTTCATTGCTTCTCTTTTGGTGTTCCGTATTCCTCCTGTTTTCTTTCTGTCAACAAAACTAAGATTACCTTCTAATTGGCAGAAAAAAATGATCCTGAAAGAAACATTCTTCTTGCCCGTCACCTCCATGTTAGGCTGCATGATAATTTGAGTAACAATAAATCTTAGTTTTAAAAGGCTTTATCGTGGACTTAATGGTTTTCAAAAATGTTTTACTTGCTAATTAGCTGTGTACAAGGACCAGATTTGTGCCTAAATGTGTATACAGATTAGGTGCTTTAGACATAGCAGATGTCCCAGAGTAGCTAACTAAATCTCTACCCTCATTTGGGCTTAAATATTAACTATTTGTATTTGCAGTGGTATGAAGACATGGATTTCTATGTTATTTACTCCAGTGTTAATGTAATATGATCCTGTACAGTAGCTGATATGTGGGAACCAGCAGAAAACACAATTTTAATCAAAATGCTTACTTTTCCTCCATAGACAGAAATCGCCAAGAGATTGAATACAATTTGTGCACAAGTCATCCCATTTTTGTCTCAGGAAGTAAGTAAAACTGTTCAGCTGTTGAAGTGCAATTATGTTGCTTTTCTGTTTGCAAATTAGCTGGTTTTAAGATGTTAATTTTATCACAATGCACAAGTGCAAGGAACATCTGTTATAGCTGAAGTGTGCAAACCCCCTGCTAATTTGGTTTACCGAATCTGAGTTCAAACTACTGACAATGGCTCAGCCTTTTTCATTTCCAGAGGAGAAGGGTTGTCTTTTTTTTTTTTTTTAATAATAAAAAAATCAATACAAAATGTTTTCATTTCTAATCATGGTGATTACTTATTTGATATTCAGCTGTTGAATGTGCAACCAGTGAAAATAAGTACGCTCACTGTCTACATTGTTTGTATCAAATTTTAGTTTTTACAAACTGAGTATTTAGATCGAATGCAAAATACTGTTTAAGGTGGCAGACCTGTTCTGAATGACTGTGATTGTAGCATATTGTAGTCAGCTGCTGCTATGTGTTGAATGGTGTTATTTTGGGTATGCTTTTTCAAACTCTGCAGTTTACAAAGAGTATTTGTAGTTCATGTTTACAGTATTCAGTGAAACATTTACTTTTCCCATTTAAGATTTCTGTAGGTTTTGCTGCGGGGACACAGTATTTAAATGTTGAAATTACTTCTAGTATGAAGCTGACGTTATTGTCCTGGCAGCTCTATTAGAAATTAATTTTCTGAAAAATGTATAATCAATTTTGAAGTGGCACTGAGGGAGAGATAAATTGGCTGCCTTCAGGGCTGTCATTTGCTTTTGATGGAAAGGAAGAGAAATAGAGTACTGTTCTCTTTTTACTTGCATAAGGTGTATCTTTCAAAGAGTTTGAACTCCTTCAGAGAAACTGCTTGTTCAGATATTTTTGTTCCTGGTTTTATTTGGTGCACAAATTCCTCCTCATACCCTTTCTTCTTTTAATAGCATCAGCAGCAAGTGGCTCAAGCTGTAGAACGTGCCAAACAAGTGACCATGGCTGAACTGAATGCCATCATCGGGGTACGTGGCCTTCCAGGTCTACCTCCTACAGTGTGTATAACTTGCTTTCATATCTTATTGCTTTACTGTTTTTAAAATAAACCTAATGTTTTGACATGCAACACTGTTTTGATGTTCAGTGTTGCTCAAGTATGTTTGATTTGCGTGCACTGATTTTAACAGGGATAAAGTTAATAGTTTGCTTAGAATTCTGTGTGGAACAACTTTTACTGCATGAAATGCAGTGATTAGGACAGTTGCTTGTTTGTTTGTAAGTATTGTATGTCAGTTGAGGTAGTTACCTTTGCCTCATGCTTTTAGTCCTTACAGCCTGTACAACTATTCATTCCTGTTTCCTTTGCCTCCATGTGAATCTTTCATAAATTTTAAATTAGCAAGCTACTGAAAAGAAACTTTGCTTCCTTTTGAAGTTGTAGTAATTGACTGACAGAGCGCTTTAATAGCCTTTCACCAAGTTTGTGCTTCTAAATATCCTGAAATAAGTTAATGCTACTTGCTTGTGACTAGTTGTCAATCACAAGTCATTTGTTTTGTGTTAATGAACTTTCTGAACCATACATTCCTTCCACGGCATGAGTTCATTTCCCCCCCCACTAAGTCTAGAATATTTCTCATGTTTTCTGCCCTTCCAGACTAAGTGAAAGAAGTAGCTGAAACAAGAAGCCGTCCTTTCTGATTTTATTCATATGTGAGCGCCTTGAGCACATTCAAATTACTCATTTATCAGTTTATGTTAATTGCTTGTGAGAAGATGCCCTGCTGGTCTTTATGGTTCCCTCAGACACTTTGTAATGATAATTAGACATGCTGCTGTATGGATTAACAGTGCCATAGTCCAATGACGTCTGCAGACAATGGAACCAGTTAATCCATCTGTGCTTAAAATTACATCCCAACTGGAGATGGAAAAAAAAAAATAAGAGCAAGGGAGGATTAAAAGAATGAGCCTCAGCTTGAAAACTCTCCTTTCATCAGTTTCTCAATTGCAGATCTGCAGTCGGTTTGTCTGTGGTAAGCTATTGGCAGTCAATTAGGTGAAATAAACTGGGAGGGTGACCTTCATTTCCTCTTAATAGCTTTTCCTCCCTGAAATGAGGAGCTTCAGTGGATTTTCAGCTTAAATTTTATTCAAGCTGCATTATTACACTTGACAGATTAGCTTTGCATAAACATACCCCTACCTTTCAAATCTGAGCTGTTTTTTCCCCTTCATATCAAATTTGACTGTTACTTAGTTGATTTGCTAATCACATTCTTAAAAAAAACCCACACAATTACATCTGTATTTGTCACAATCTCCTCTGTTCTTTGTTTGTGTAATGAGTTACTTTATTTCGAAGATCAAATCAGGTATTCATACAGCACACATGCATTTGTGATATTTGATTAGCAAAGATTAGAGAACAGTACTTTCTAGCATCTTTTTTTGAAATGAGTTCTTTATAATGAAAATTGATTTGAAAGCTCCTTTTAATGAGCTATTTTTAAAGAACATTATATGAAGTAAATGAAAATATGCATTAAAAGTATATTTAAAAACAATTCTGCTGAACTTAGATAGTACTGTGTAGCCAAAGAAATCTTATGTCTTGATCATGTCATTCACCTCTTTTGAAGTCTGCATAAAATAGTGTTTTTAAAGCAGTAGAGATCTACAAGTACCATATGCAATTAAGAGGAATAGAAATCTCATCTTTTTAACTTTTAAATAGGCTAAGATTTATCAGAGTAAACACTTTTTCTTCTGAAAGACTTCTGGGTTACGCCATTTCTGTCCAAAACTGAGCAAGGAAATGATCACATTGAGTATAATTTCTTTGACCATGTTTATATATGCATATGCATTTTTCTAAAATTAGATGTGTGTCACAATGATCTTTTACAGGCTTATGTGGTCAGTAATTATCTTGTGTTGCACAATATGTTTCATGCTCTTGACATATGCTTGATTTTGTTTGAAAGGGGTTGTGTGCATCCTGGAAAATCCAAATAGCATAAAATTGGGTTGACAGTTCAGTGGACCTTTGCTCTCCCTCACTGAGCATGCAGTGTGTCAAGCCCTCTCCCCAGAGGGGAGGAGACATCAGAAGCCTGTCTGTTCCTACACAAGGCAGCTGCACTGGAAGTAAGCATGCCCTGGTCTGATAGCAGCTGTCAGTATTGTTTAGGGACCTGACTTAGTGTAAAGAACAGTGGAAGGGCCACGCTGTTAAAGTGCAATGTCTTTCAAGATGAGAAAAGAAATAGTAATTTAATGGTTTAGTCATCTATTATGAGCATGAAAGATCACGAAACTTCTTTCAGAATGCAAATAGGCTGCAGCATTCTGTAACAGAAGAAGACTGAGTACCCTCTGGGGGTATAATACTGAGGATAGTTGTGTATAGTCAATTTTGACAATAGAAAGAATGCTTAAATTCTCTAGTTGGTGTCTGCTTGAATCATTTCTCCTGACTAGGAAGAGACCTGCATTTTTGTTGGTGTTTAACTTTTTTAATCCTTTACGTCTTAGAAGGCCATTTCAGATTATTCAAGAGTTTACCAGTTAGCTTGCCTAAATTAAAGCAAAACATTTCTTGCTACTGCTGGGCCCTGTTTGAATTCTAGAAGATAACAAAGCCTTTAATTAGTAGGAAAGTTTTTTAATTTTTTTTTTTTTTAAGCCATCTTTATTTTATAACTTTATTGAAAAATTAGAGGCTTTCAGAGAACAGACTGTGAGGTTAGGAACTGTTTTCCTAATGGAACGGTCAGAGTTAAAAGTCAAACTGTTGAGATTAAGGATATATTAAAAACAAACAAGCAAACAGAAAACAAACAAAAAAACACACAAATTGACGCATTAGGAAAAAAAATGTGAGTAATATAGTTGGTCTTGATTAGCTTATGCTTTTCCTGCATGTTCTTGAAGGCTTCACTTTCCAGCTAGCTGTGTAGCACTGTAACTTAAACAAAAAATAACAACAAGAAAACCCACCAAAAAACCCTGTATACTTTTTTGTAGATGATGCTATTAAAATTTATTGTATTTAAAGTTGAAAAAAGTAACAGGTTTACTAGGTAGTAGAATAATTGGGAGGGGAGGGAACGGCAATGCAACAATGCAAAACCACTTTGGCTTAAAGGTAGTTACTTCTGTAGTTGCAACAAGTATCCATATTCGGGGTTAATGGAGAATCCAGGTCATAATATGAAAGATTTAATTAGGTAACCATTGTTTAACTTGCAGGGATTTTTTTCTCAGATATGATAGCCTATAAAGGTTCATGCTGGGAAGGGTAAAAGATGGTTATAATTGATCTGTCTGCCTTAGATGTGAACAGTGTAAAAGCGTTAGATTTGTGTACTTCAAAATTAACAGACTAGAACAATTTCAAAATAGAATATTAGGCAAATATCTGAAATAAGAAACATAAGCAGAAAGCTGGAATACTTTTATCATTAAGGATGTCTCTGAGTTTTGAGGAGGGATGCTAATGGGTCTGTGAAACATACCTTCTGGACTGACAGTACTCCTGAGACTGATTGAGTTATAGGCCTCTTTGAGGCCCCTCTACTGTTGCATGTGGTGATTGGCTAAAGGATTAGCAAGATGCAGGATTATTTTTTTTCTCTCTTGGCTGCGGTTGCTGGCTATCTCTGGGATTGTAGTGTGTGAAGCTTAAGAGGATGAGGTTAACCTCTTGAGGGTTTATTCTTATGAGTGTGTAGTTAATCCTTAGAAAGCCTATAAATAACTAGCCTGTATGTTTCATTATAAAATAGAAATACAGGCTAGAGCAGAAATGTATGCAGAACTTAGTGCAAGGGAAGAGCTAAGCAGCTGTAGCATTACTTTAGATCCTCCTCAGCCATGATCTGCATTATGCCTCAGTGGGAGGGGAAACTGCCTAGTTACTTTAAATTAAATAATATGAGATCTCAAGGTTACATACAGAATGATAGAAGGCTACAAGTTGGAATACTTCAGAGTAGAAGAGGGAAGCAATTAGTGAATAAAGCATACAGATCTGAAATAAAAAAAGGTGTAGTCTAAAAGGGCAAGTGCTATTGTAATAACATGAAGTCAGTGTCACTGTGCTGATAATGGTAAAGTTCTGTTCTACAGGGTGCTTTGCAGGCAAAATAAAACTGAGTGACTGACAAAGGCAGAGCCAGTATAAGCAGGAAACTGTGTACACATGTACTCTGTCTTCTTGAAGAACCTCAGCACTTAAGTGTGAAACACTAGAAATGCATGGGGAAACACCAGCTCACTGTATTTTTCTTGGAAGAGCGGTGCATACAGTAGAGGCAGGGATCTGTAGAAGGGCTGGCTGGAGAAGAGAGGGCTTGATGTTTGTTCTTGAATTAGCAGACTAGTATGGATGGTAAGGATATCTTTAGGAATGACTGAAAATGTGGCAAAGTTAGAGCTCATTACAGCAGTATGCTGTATCTCTTCAAAACGCTAAAGAATTTGCAGGATTCCTTATATCTGGTAACTCCATTTATTACTAATTTCTTCAGTTATCAGGGCTGCTGTTATTCTGTACTGTTTAATTTCCTGATAACGTCCAGTACTGTTTTTAAAGGTTTTAGTTAACTGTAACTCTAAATCAAAATAAATCAAAAAGCACTTAGTAACACTACGACAGCAAAACCAGAAGTGGATTAGCAGAAGTAGTGCTCAAATATGTTTTCTGAGATGACTGGCAGAAGGGAGTTACTGGAGGGATGTATAGGGAATTTCCAAGAAGGTTGTCCATGGATTGGAAAAGTGAAATGCAAATGAATGTGGTATCATTTCTTAGGACTAAGAAATTTTCTTTGTCTCTAAAAATATTTGTAGTTGCTAGTAGCTGGGACAAACAGGTGATGAGTCTCTTAAAAAACTATACTGAACTTTAGATTTTAATTTACCAAAAAAAATAAAATTCTGCTTTGATTACTACCTTTGTCCTCAGCAAGATTTAAATTTCTGATGAATGAAAGAGCCAGGAAGAAAAAGAAATTCTTCACTGAACTCATGTATTAGTAGTAAAAAGAAAAAAAAAACAAACCAGTAATATTTTAAGTCATTTTCAAATTGGTGTGTGCTTGAATTGGTGTTTTCAGCCACGTTGCAGTGGGAGCACGCTTTTAATGTGTTTGGATGGTAGTGGCATGCTACTACAACTGAAAAAAAGGGTGACAGTATATTCAAACCAGAAGCAATGTGTGTTGACAGCTTCATCCCAGAGACTTAAGGTTTGCACGTGAGTCTTTATAACAAGAAATATGTACTTGAATGATTTAAAAAAAAAAAAAAAAGGGGGGGGGGGGGGAAGGGGGCTTTCTTCTCTCACTTATGCTGATAGCATTGAGAAGAAAATGACTCATTTCAGAAAGACAGACATCTTACCTGGATCAAAAAGCAGAGATTAAGGTTATCTTCCATGGTTTTTCGACTGCAATTTTGAATTTGTTACTTTCCTTCAGAACTGGCAGATCATTTAAAGACACGTTTTCCTCCAGAAGGTCTTTTTTATATATAACTGTTGACACCCATGCTGCCCTGTGGCATCAGCCCTTTAGTAGATCTCTCTGAAAATAATGCCTCCTATTTATTTCCATGGACACTACAACAGATGTAAAAAGCAAAATAATACTATTTGACAGAGCAAATTCTCAGCTACAAGACAGTGTTTTTCAAGATAGCCACTGCCATTAGCTATGGATCTTTGCCAGTGATGAGCAAGAGCCTGCATGCTGTGCTTGTAAGTGTGTGCATGGCCGTGAATGTTGCTTTTCTTTCGTGTCACTGTTGCCACTGCTGAAATGTACCACCCATCACCTTACTGTGCCTGCATCTGCTGCTTAGTCTCTGTAAATATTCAGCAAGTATCAATGAATGTCTATGGGTGCCATTTTTTATCCAGGGAGGAATTCAGTGGCACACCTGTACTTCATACATGCTTCCATATTAGATGCCACTTTGTCAGACTGTCCTTCTGCTGCCATCTGTCACACTGCAACAAAATGTATTGAAATATTGGTGGGAAGGTTCAGCCTCTACTGCCATGCTACCAACATTCACCTCTGACATCATGGACCAACATAATAAAACAAGAGACGTTATTTTCAGAACTTTCCTGGTAAAAGCTTCTGGTTCCTCCATTGTTTGTTTCTTTTTCTCCAATACTAACTTCAGTTTTACTGTTTGACCTAAGGGGGAAAAATGTCATTACTAGTACAAAGGTCTTTAAAACTTGATCTTCTATGACTTATTTCTAGTTTTTGTTATAGACTGCTTGGTATAGACTAACAGATCTAATATAGGATCTGTTACTAATTCAGACTCTTATAAACATTTTCAGAAGAATTACTATCACTAAAAAAATTTACGTGTAATAAATGCACGCATGAACTTCTGTAATTTTATAATAATTGCTTATATAACTATAAAAAATTATGTGTGTGTCTATACATATAAGGCTATATGCTAGCTAGCAAAAGAGCTTCATTTTTTTGTTCTTGGTATTTTGCTGGCACAGCTACTAATAGAAGCATTAACAATGCTTCTGTGGGTCTGTACTTGTTATGAGACAAGTTTTAGGCTTGCTTACTTACTTCCCTCTTCCATTACAGCCTGGAGGAGGGAAGGGAAATCCTCTCTTCTATTCTCAAAAGCCCTTCTGTGGATGCAGCTGCACCAGTGGAGTGCTAATGTACCTTGGGGAGAAGATACTGCTGAACTGGAAAAATTCCATCTGCTGGCAGGATCCTATGTCCTCACTGTGGGGCTCTGCCAGCGTGGAACAAGCTACAGTGGCTCCCCAGAATAGCTAGGCTGCTACTGCATGTTTGCTGTTGTGACAGTGCCAGTCATTCTGGGAGGCCTATATAATTCTTCCCTCTATGTCAGTGGGATGTTGTTCTTAAATAGCTAATTGATGATGATTTTAGAAGAAAAACAGCTGACTGTTCACTGGGTGTGATAACAAATCCATTTGGGTGGGTTCACCCGCATCTGTCATTCCAAGAGTGGTCTTTTTGAAAAGTCCTGAAGTGTAATATCTCTTTATCTTTCTAATTCTGATGCCTGGACTTGTCCTCTAAAATGCCAGAAGGAAGGGCAGAGAAGCATAGCTGTTAAAAGTGAGACTGAAAAGCACAACAAATATTAGAGTTGTTACTCAGCAGAGAGCTAAAGAAAAGGTGAAGTACTTCTTTCTCCTCTGCAGCGTGTGTGTCTGATCTATAACATTAATGTGGGAACATACTAGTGGTTAACAAGCTGCCCTTTGAAGTTATTTTTGTATTTGCTATTTGCCTTATATTGTAGAGTAGTGAAAAGCTGTTTGTTCTTATAGAGCTAACTACTGTATTAAAAATGGGATCTTGTGATTTCACAGGAATACTGCGTGTACATGTTGATAGGCTGGTAATGACTACAATACTTGAATTGATAGTAAGCCAAGCCTTTCTTGTGATGAGATGTCATTTTCTTTGTTTAAAAAAAAAAAAAAAAACCTGAATTCTTCCTGATATATAGAATTTATTATAAAATGTACTGGAGTATATATTTGATATCTGCTCATGGTTATAATGAGCTCTCAAAAACTCTTCTAGTTATTTTAGTGGACAACTGTATTTAGAGTTTTGCTAACTAAGTTCAGGTTTCAGTATAACTACTCTGGCCCCTATTGAAAAATTGCTGTCCCTGTTCCATGCTGCAGGTTCTTTAGAGATGAGCTACATACATGAATGGTTTGTTTGCCCAAAGTGAGGATATATCTTCCCTTCTGTATTTTAATTTTTCCATGGAGTATTTTTTTCTCCTGAAATACAGTGCTAATCATCAGATACATATTACTGTTTCAGAGAAGTTGGTATGGCAGCTTTATGACTACAAGTAGGTTTTTTTTCTTCCTTTTGATAAAAAATAACTTTTAACCTTATAGAGGAAGTGTATGGGGAGTTGCGCTTGTTATCTTTCTTTACTTTAGGGAGACTGAAGAATGTGTTTTGGTCTTTTTACAAGAGGGAGAAGAAACTGGCTCTATAGTTGACCATGTTCAGTATTTTATGGCAAAACTGCATAGGACAAATCTGTAGAAAAAGCATTTTACAGTGGAGCAGGTATACATCAATGCAAAATTGTAGTTAGAGCACCATTGCATGAAGTGGTGGTGTTTTTTTTACTTCCTGTATCATTTGAAATCAGTCTTGCTTTCCCTATTTAAAATCTCCTGAAGAACAAAGAGAGATGAGACATAACTTTTCAAGGAGGATCCCATAGCAGAGAAATGAAAATGAATCCCGAAAAGGAGAGAGATAATAAAGGAGGAATAGGGAGTCAGATCAAAAAGGATTTAAGGAAGGAAAACAGATGTAGCACAAAAATATATACTAAAATATAATAAAAAATATATATTAGTATTCCTTTACAGTAGTAGAATACTTTTTACATAGTATTTTGTAGAGTATTTTGCTTTTCCTTGTTCTTTATACATGGATAACAACAACAGAAGGTCTGAGTTTATTAGTGTACTTGAAGTTGCTGTATCTGCAGAGCAGTGAAATGCAACTTCCCAGCCTTCTTCATTTATCTCAGATGAAGTTAATTTGTGAGGGGGAAAAAAAAAAGACTGCTTGGGGAATGTGTGTGGGGAAGCAACCTTTATGCCAGTATGTCTTGCGTTTTCTGTACTGTGTGAGTCAATTTGTACAGCCCTGTACTGTTTCAAAAACCTCAGAAAGATGTGCAATTGAGATTTATTAGTATACTTTGAGTTGTTTCAAAAAGTGGAACTAAGAACTGTGAAAATTTTCCGAAGAGCATTCTGTTCAGAAGTCTGACAGTTTAAAACAAATTCCTGTAATAAAAAATAACAAAGAAAGAAACTTGAGTTATTGATCTTCTTTTTGTACTGTGATATTTGCTGTCTGATATTTCTCGTCTGCACAGTAAAATGTTTGATTTTAGAATGGAATTGAAGTTGAGTGGTAATACTCAGACATTATCTAGGCATTTTTTGTAATAAGGCATGAAAAAATAATTTTCCCATGAAACAGTCTGATCTTAAAATAGTCATGACATTGTCACACAAATTTTGTCTGAAGTATGTATTTGGATAGATTTTGCCAATATGTCCTGTGGACTTAAATCTCTGTAAAATGGCATTTCATGTTGTATATAGATGGAAGAGGCTTGCTGAAGATGCCTTCTTTGTTCTGAGAGGACCTTTTCTTCCCTTACCTCAGCCGCTGTGGCTTATTTACATAATGGATGATTTTCAAATAATGTTGCAAACCTACAAAGACACCGTTTTTGGCTCACAGGCTGGAGATGCTGTAGTGGGCACTTTCAAGTTTGTTTACCGTTGTAAAGCATATCTTCCTATCTGTCAGAATTTCATCTGAATCTTTAGAGATGAAGAAGTAAAAAAATCCAGTGAACCAAAATAAACACAGATGTTTTAAAGGAGAGAGAAAAAGCAGTGACAGTAGCAGCTGTCTCTTCAGCTCTTCAACTCTAAGAAACTGAATTGTTTAGGGGCTGATGTTAGCAGGAACCTCTGGGTCCTTCTGTTCAACCTCTCTGCGAAGCAGATCACCCACAGCAGGGTGACCAGGCCAGTGTTCAGGTAGATTTTGGAGATCTTCAGGAAGTCTTCAGGAAGGAAACTCCCCAGCCTCTGGGCAACCTGAGCCAGTGTTTCGTCACCCTAACTGAAGTGCTTCCTGCTGTTCAGGGATTACGTCTTGTGTTCTAGTTTGTTTCTATTGCTTCTTGTACTGGTACTGTACATCACTGAATGGAGTCTAGCTCTGTCTTTGCACTCTCCATTTGGATATTTGGACATCTTGGTGGGATCCTCCTGGGCCTTTTCTCTAGGCTAGTCCCAACTCTCTCGGCCTGTCCTCATAGTAAGAGGGGTGCTCTAGTCCCTGTTGCTATCTTCATGGCCTTTCATTGGACTTCTTGAAGTAGATCCAGATTCCTCTTGCATTGTGAAAGGAGACCAGAACCAGATACAGCACTACAATTTTGTCATCTCCAGTGCTTAGAAGGCAAGTCTTCTTATTTCCCTGGATCTGCTGATTATACTTTGCCTAGGGCAGCCTGGGTTATCGTTAACCTTCTTAAGTCAAGAGCTCACTGCTGGATATGTTCAACTTGATGTCTGCCAGGGTTCCTGAGACTTTTTCTGCAGAGCTGCTTTCTAGTTGTATGACTTCCAGCACGAATGTGCACCAGATGCTGTTCCTTCCCAGATGCAGGACCTTTTACTTCCTTTTGTTGACCTTCTTGAGTTTTCTGTCAGCCCGTTTCTCCAGTCCATCAAATTCTGTCTGGATGGTAGCATGGCCCTGCAAAAGGGGAACCTAGAGCTTTCAGAGCTTTTTTTTTTTTTTTAGCTTTTTTTTAGAGTTTTGCAGATTACTGCTGTTCTAAAGATTAGGATTCACATAGGTCAGTATGAAACAACAGGGGATGTTCAGGTTGGATATTAAGTAAAAATTCTTCTCAGAGTGGTAAGACTTTGAAACAGGCCACCTGGGGAAGTGGTGGAGTCACTGTCTGTGGAGGTTTTCAAGAAAAATATAGATGACCCACTGAAGGACATGGCTTAGAGGGTGTGGTTATGTTGGGTCAACAGCTGATCTAGGTAGATCTAGTAGTCTTTTCCAACCTTAATGATCTGAAGATCTTCCAGGAACTGATAACACATCTGGTCAGTAATAATAAAGAAAAGGAAGCATCCAAAAGCAGAGAAGAGGAAACACACCATTACCAAAGTAAAGTTAGAAAACAGAGCAATCATCAGTAAGTAATCCATCTTGGGTAGTGTTGTCTAAATATACTTGTGTATGAGTCTTTTCATGCTTGTAGAGAAATATGTGGGTATATTCTTAATGGAAATTTTGTCATCATCCAAAATGTTCTCACCTGCTAGCTCTTCTAAAACAAACAAAACAAGTAAATGCAAGTAACAAATTAATGGGTTAGGCTGTCAAATGAGAGTACTCCTGTAGGTTAGGCTGTTGTGAATGTAAGTTGTATGTTCTGTTTTCTGTTTTGTTTTGTTTGTTTGTTTGTTTCAAAGTGAGTAGAAAACTGGACCTGGCAGCAGCATAATCTTAGATTGTTTCTGTTCTTGGAAGACTGCAGTGCTCTTTAAGAATTGTATTGAACAGTGAGAAAAAAGGTTGTTGCTTGGTAGCCTGTCTGTAGCTGACTGTATGTGTTTTAGCACTGGCGCTCACGTTCTTTGGCTGTTAACATCTGATACAAGTTCTCACCTCCTTCTACCTGAGCAAGCATTTGAAAAACCTGAAGATGTTCCTTTGGGAAGGGAAAGAATATGGAAATGAAAATGAATGCAGTAACTTTTTTTGTTTGTTTGTTTAGTTAATTTTTTATATATCTGTCTTCTTGCTTGATTTTAACAAAGTCCTGTTTCTTCTGTTGTACAGAAGCTGATGTGAAATAGCGCCCCTATAGTGCCCCTTGCATTTTACATCTCAGAATCACTCTTACAGTCACTAGGTGTTTTTTCAGAATGGCTCTACGGATCTGAGGGAATCTTGTGATAGTATTAGCAGAACTGGGAAGGATTTCTGGAACTCTGAGACGATAGTTTAGAAAGGCACTGGACAAGGCATCTGTTATATTTTGGGACCAGATAGAACTTTTTTCCACTGTTAGTTTGCATTTGCATCTGAGTTTTGAATTTGCTACTATTGAAAAGATACAGAATAGCGCAGTGCATATTAGTTTAAGAATAGAAGACATCTCTGTTTAAGAGCAGAGGAGCTAGGAACTTCTGAGAACTAAGAATTCAAAACTAGCTTTTAACTAGGCTACCACAGTTTCTGACATTGGTGGGGCTACTTTAAGATAAGAAGGGAGATTGTAGGGCTTCATGGTCGATGTTAATGTACATGGAGCCAAAAAGAGGTGTGATATTGTGACACATATTTCCTCTGCAGGAACAGAGATTCACTAACTGCTGCTGGAAGCTTGCAGTAGCGCTTGAAAATTAATTATGATTAAAGAGCTCCTAATAGCTAGAACTAGAATGTTGTACATGAAGAACTTTGGAGATTGCTAGGAGGTGCATGGAGAAGCAAGTGCAGTGTTTTTCACATGTTAATTTTGGAGTCTGGTTTGGGGATGCTAGGAAAAAAAAAAGAGGCAATGAAATCTCATTCTAGACAGCTGAATGCCCTATTTCTTTCCTCTCTGCAAATACAAAGAATTTCTGTTTTTACAACAAAATGTTGGCTGAAGTATTGACGCTTTTAAAATCAATGCTCTGGCTAATTATCTCAGTGCAATTGCTTAGGTATGCATCATTGCTCTCTTCTCTGCTTCCTGTGTCCCTCTGAAACTGGACACAGCCCTTCAAGTAATGATAATAATTGCTAGTAAGACAGACCTGTTACTCATCCTTTTTTGAGCACTTTTCTTATGGCAGGTGTCTAGTTTTTAATTAAGTGCTAATGAACATACCTAGTGGACCATGATACTGCTGCCAAGTTCTTCAGTTTTATATCTCACTGCTACTAAGCTCTTAAAAGGTGACAGAGTAGGCATTAGTGTCTTTGAAGTGACAGGAAAGTCATTACGTGCATAATGTAACTGTTTCTATGATCTGCAGTGGCAAATGTCTAGTTACTAAGTACATCTGGTGAGCACTGTTGTTATCCATCTCCCCAGTCTTTAGCTTTTTTCTTTATGTGCAGCATATTTTTCACCCTCATAGAAAGAATGTATATACTCTTTAACAATTCTAAATGTATAAATGAGAAAGTAACAGGGCAAGAGCTTCTGGAAAGGGTCATCTTTATCTGTGCATTAGGAACAACTTGAAGCCTATTACAAGAAGACAGGATATAAAATATAAATCCATATAAATCAATCTTAAACTGCAGTGAATCTCAGATATAAAACTTTAAACCCAAACTACACTACTGACATTAAAGACCATGATCAGGTTTTCTGTCTTGAGTTTGTTTAATGTTGTTGCTAATTTCAGTGCTTTTGCAGACCATTTTCTACTGCTGCCCTCAGTAACTGTTTTACAAGGCCCTAAGGTGTTATACTCAGAGGTGCATTTCCCCTTGGAGCTCTCATATTCTGTTCTATGTATTAGATAGAGCATTGCTCCCTGTCTAACATATGCGGTCCTATCAGAGAAAGCAGCTGTTGCCATTTTTGTCACAGATTCTCCGCTTAAAGGTCTTTATTAGAATAAATTAATCTGTTCCTCATTTCTAGGGCTTGCAAAATACACTGGATGCATGTAGGCTACAAAGCAAAGCTGGGATAATTGTAGATAACATGTCCCTAGCAGTTTGGTTTCTAAAAACGTCAGGCAATGCTTCCTGTAATCATGTGGATTTATTTGTTTGCTAATTGAACTAGGGAAGAGAGGTAAGAAAAAAGGGAATCTTCTTAAAGCCATAGGGATAAGAATGGAAATAATTTCATTTCCCTGTTTTGAATTTTTCATGTCCATTCTGCAAAAGATGCTAATTTGAGCCCACTGTTGGAGAAAAGGAGGTGGTTTCTCTCCACAGAACTGTTTAGAGGAAGAGAAATCACTTTCTGTTTTTAGCCAATTTCACTCCACAGCGAGGCAGAGTGATGGTACACCTGAGGACAAGACCAAGGCTATGAATGCATTACAGTACTGCTGATGCATGTTGTTGCATGGCTTGAAGGGCAAATGTCCACATGGATTAGGTGATCTTAGATGAAGTGAATGAATTAAGTACCATCTCTCTGAAAGAATCACAGAATTATCAAGGTTGGAAAAGACGTCCAAGATCATCCAAGCTAACTGACCATTCGCCACCAATATTTCCCACCATGTCCCTCAGTACAACATCTGGTCGTTTCTTGAACACCTTGGGGATCACTAACTCCACCATCTCCCTGGGCAGTCCGTTCCAGCACGTGACCAAATCTCTTGGAGAAGTATTTCCTAATACCCAACCTGAATCTCCCCTGGTGCAACTTGAGGCCATTCCCTCTAAGCCCTGTTTCTATTTACATGGGAGAAGAGGCTGACCCTCCCTTCACCACAACCTCCCTTTAGGTATTTGGAGAGAGGGATAAGGTCACCTCTTTTCTAGACTAAATAATCCCATTTCTCTCAGCTGCTTCTCATAAAGCCTGTGATCCAGACCACTCACTAGCTTCGTTGCCCTTCTTTGAACATACTTCAGGGCCTCAGTGCTTTTCCTGTAGTGAGGGGCCCAGAACTGAATGCACTGAATGCAGTACTCAAAGTGTGGCCTCACTGAGGCTGAGTACAGAGGAGTGATAACTTCTTTGCTCCTTCTGACTGTGCTATTTCTGATACAAGCCAGGATGCCATTGGCCTTCTTGACACACTGCTGGCTCATATTCAGCTGAGCACTGACGAATACCTCCAGCTCTGTTTCCTCTACACAGTCCTCCAGCCACTCTGCCCCAACCATGTAGCGTTGCCTGGGGTTGTTGTGGCCAAAGCGCAGGTCCTGGAACTTAGTCTTGTTGAACTTCATCTGACCTCAGCCCTGTGATCTTGCCTGTCCAGATCCCTCTGCAGGGACTTCCTACTGCCAGGCAGATCGATGCTTCCTGCCAACTTGATGTCACATGCAGACTTACTGAGGGCATGATTAATGCCCTCATCCAGGTCATCAGTAAAGATAACAAACAGGACAGGGCCTACTACTGACTACTACTACTACTATTGGGGAGCACCACTTGTGACTGGTGGCCAGCTAAATATGACCCCTTTCACCACCACTCTTTGGGCATGGCCAGTTCTTTACCCAGCAGGGTGTGTCTGTTCAGGCCATGTGGGAGACTGTCAGAGGACTTTGCTGAAGTCGACTGTGTCAGCAACCTTTCTTCATGCACAAGGTGGGTCACTTGATCGTACAAGGAGATTAGGTTGGTCAAACAGGAGCTGCCTTTCATGCAGCTGTGATGGCTGGGCCTCATCCCCCAGTTGTTATGCATGTGCTGCATGATTTTCCTCAACATGGTCTGCTTCAAAACCTTGCAAAAGATCAAGTTGTTTCCTGATTTGAGGAATTGTGCTGGAAATCACTGATAAAGTCTGGGGGAAGAAGTTCTCTTTTCCCTTAGAGCCTGGATGAAAAAGCCTACTAGGTTTAAATTCTGTCAGACTTTCTGTGCTCTTTGTGGATATGTCTGAAGAAGCAGCAATGAAAGTTCACTCCCAATAACTACTTACTCTTGTACAAGGTAGTATATTGTTTTAAATGTTTCAAATAAAAATAACTCTTAAGTACTTCCTTCAAAATGTTGCTTTAGGTTCTTAAAAACATGAAAATAAATATGTGAAAGTCTAGTCTCTTACCTTGTTTTTAAAAGTTATGTATGAGTGGGAAAGAATAGAGATGAGAATGTATGCATTCCCATGAAGACTAATTAAGCCTTTTATACTGTGTTTGAAAAGGAATTTGTGAAATTCCTGTGTGTGAAGCCAAAACATTCATAAAATTGTGGCTTTATAGAATAGCCTGAAGGGATTGTGGTATATTTTCTGGGGTTTTTGATACATGGTACACAGGAGTAAATGATGGCTGTTTGCAGCTGGGGACAACAGAAAAATGAAAGTGTTTTAGGTTCTGTCTGGAGTTCTGAAATATCAGCTGTTTATGTCTTCAGGCATTCTTAAACAGCTCCAGGTATGTCCTGGGAGGGTAATATGAGAAATGAAAGTGTAGAGTACACTCATCTGAATAGTAATGACATTCTTATACTAGCAGATGTTATGCAAGTGTTTTGTAGATGGTTTATGATAGGAGTCTTGGAACCTATGGAAGAATGTATTTTAGATTATTTAGGGCTGGGTATTTTTGAGTAATTTGTGAAATACTGTGAGCTTTATTCTGCCTTTATGCTAGGTGGGGCTTTAGTATCTCACAGTAATACTGTAACAATGTTAGCTGCTCTTACAAGGATAGCTGGTGTTCAGTAGATCAGGCTCTTTCACCTAGCTGAGAGCATCCTGTTCAGATATTTGCTTGTCTGACATCTGTTTCTTCCTATGAGTGGGGTAATATTCTTTAGCTTATTTCCTGCTATTTACTTTCAGCAGAGGAATGGTGGAATATGGCTAAGGGAGAAAGATTTGTTGTCTTCTGTTGATGTTCCTTGGCCCAAGAAAGAGGATGAATATCTCTTCCCCTTTAGCAGTCTATGACTAAGCTAAAGAAAGTTTTGAAATCTGATTTTATGAATGAATCTGTGCTGAGCAATTTGCACAAAGTTAAATGGTTTACTGATCTTGAAAAACATTAGTAGAATCCTAACAACTTTAATTAGAAAATAACTTTCCCAAATTGAGTAAATAATGAGATATTCCATTGTAGGGAATTTGTTTCTAAAATGGCTTCAAGTTTGTTTTTGGTTACTGGGTTTTATGTCCACTCTTTCGTACTGACATTGCCATCTGAGTTTTAAATAGATTTTAATTTGTAAGTACCATGCATGCTTTTAGAAGTTGCATTATATTTTTAACACTATTAGAAATACCTGTTTTTTAGCTCAAAATTGATTCCAAAGAATGATGTTAGTTTTTTAATAATTTTCTTCAAAAGCTTAGCTAGAAAAAAATATATATACATGTATAATAAGTATAAAGTTACTTCTGTTTTCATGTTTGGGGAGCAGGATATGGCTTGAATCTCGCCAGTGAATTTTTTTTCTCCCCAAAGCGGCGCTATCCCTTCCTATAAAAAGGGGAAGGTAATGAAGCCTTCTTTGGAATTCTGCAAATTCTGCTGCTGCTCTTTGTCATTGGTGATGACAAAGTGGCTGCCCAAAGCAAAAGCAACTTCTGATAGCTTAGTGTTTTTTTCAGACTCTAGAACAGGTATTTAGCTAGCCTTCTTTGCTTTGCGGAATATGATCAGAGGCAACCCAGATGGCATGATGTATTGCGGTATCTAGTGTGCTGAGACAAGCAGGAGAACCTAGATTAAATAATAATAAAAATCCACTTTTGGTTCTCAGTAACTAACCAAACCTCTTTTCCCTTCTCCTTTTCAAATTTTATGCTATGCGTTATTCTGGGGATGATGATGCCACTGGGAACAGCAGCAGCAGTTGCAGGCTCAGCATCTTTCCCATGGCCATGGACCTCCAGTGCCTCTAACACCACATCCATCAGGACTTCAGCCTTCAGGAATCCCTCCACTTGGAAGCAGTGCTGGTCTCCTTGCCCTTTCTAGTGCTTTGGGTGGTCAGTCTCACTTGGCAATAAAAGATGACAAGAAGCATCACGATACAGAGCACCACAGAGGTGAGAGGCATGGCAGACCTGATTAGGACACTGTCAGATTTGAGCATTTCTGCAAATTATGTGCATCTCTAAAGAAACTGAATTTTATAGAGTGACAACAAACTGCTGGCAAACTTAAAAATGTCTGCATATATGTCAGTGAAGCAAAATTTAGCTTTGAATTCTTCAGTATTTTAAATGGGGATCACTAGGTGTCATATGCTCTGCAGCTTGCAGAGCATTTTGACATCCTGGTAAATGTTTAGTGTAACACCAGTGGCCTGCACCATATTGTGGAAAACTGTTAAACTGCGTAAATGGGTAATTTTTTCAAAGAAAGTGACGTTGTTAAGTGGGTGGGTGGGATGGTAGGGGGGAATGAGACGTTAAATTTTGAAGTGAATGTGTTCAAACAAAAGATTTAGGTAATTGCATCTGTTACTTTAGTTTGATAGGCTTAAATTCTAGTACGCAATTAAATATTGGGCAAAATTGCACTTGACTAATTTTTGAAAAGAAAATAATTTATTCTGTCATGAAATAAAACTAGGCTTTGTGTATGGTTAAACTGTAAATCATGTTTACAAAATACTGTAATTTTCAGGAAATCACTGTATTAGGAATGTGCAATGACTTATATAAATAAAAGCCATTTTAAAACTGTTTGCGGCTTGAGTTCTAATTTTTTTCCCCCCTTTTTTATTTCTATTCTTGCCTCTGTGTCTGAACGGGCATGTCTGTGCATTTCTTGGTTACTACGGGAGCAGACAGAGAGCCAGGCACAGTAAGTACCAATACTCCCGCTAATGTTTCCACTTCTACATTAAGTAGTAATCAGAAGTTGTGTTGTTTGCCTACAGTTAAGATATCTTTTGCTTTATGCAGAATGTTGTGTTGAGTGTTTTGGTCAGAGGAATGTAGGAATTTGGAGCAGAATGGTTTTGGGGATACTTGATGTTGTTTTTCTTTATTAAAAGAAAAAAAAAGATATGGCTACAAATCAGACCTTTTATTGCAACTTACTTTAAAGCATTTTAGAGTAGTGATTCAGAGTTCAGTTGTTTTCTCTAGGATTTTTAGTAGTAGAGTTGCAGAACAGGTGGGAAATCTATAACTCATTTGTTATGACTCTTTGGCCTTAGTAGTTTCTTTGAGTCTGCAAAGACTTCTTTACTGCTTATTTTGCCCTTCTCTAGCAGCACTTTTTTTCCCTTAGATACAAACTCTAATACAGTTTGCCTAAGGCAATCTTTAAAAATAAAAAAATAAAAAAAAATCATCCAAACAGCATCATTATTACAGCTTTTGAAATGATTATGTCTTGAGTGATTATTACTATACAAATCTGTTAATCTGCCGGAGATGGCCACATGCAGCTTTCACGTCCAGTAACAAAGCTAGTTCTGCTTGTTGATGCCATAGATGAATTTGAGTTGTTTTTCTTTTTTTTTTTTCCTTCTCAATTGGAAAATACAAGAAACAGTTATTTATTAATAGATAAGTTTATGGTACTAAACTCCTGATTTTATTGCTTGGTCATTTTTGTTTTTTGGTTTGATTTTGTGCTGTGGGTTAGTTGGTTTTCTTTTTGCTTGTTTCTGTTTTAATAAAAAGGTATGACAATTGCTTTTCTGAAAGCTCCATTTGTATCTTTGGAGGCAGTCATTTTCAGGTTCTGTAACTGTTCATATCTGTTTTCAGTTACCAAGTAAAAAGTCTTTCCCAGTTTAACTGTGCAGCTAGTTTCAAGCTGTGTTTTCCCGGAGCCTTGAATCTATGAGTGTGGGTTCCTTTGAGTGATACTAGCCAAGAGTGGGATTCTCACTGCCTTTCTTAGGAGCTGAGGAAGAAGGCTTGTAGTGTGTGTGTGTGTGTGTGTGTGTGTGTGTGTGTGTCTGTGAGCATGTGCAGTTAGGAGATGCAATGGTTTTGACATTTAACTTGATGGTTATGCTGTGTTTCCTGTCCTTGCTTCCCCAGCCTTCTCCATGTATGTGATCATATGTACTATGCTGTAAGATTTCGTTAAGTGATGTCTTTAAAAGCATAATGCAGGCTGTTCTTTCACCCCTTTGCTCCCTGTTTCACTTCAATAGCAAAATGTGCCAAGAATTTTTGTGTTCCAAAATTTGGTATTCCACAATGTTGTGAAATTCAGACTCATGTAATCTAGCTGAGAATAGGTCTTGCCTTTGAAACAACTGCCAGAATTGTATTTTCTTTTGTGTTGTGGGAGATTTGCAGTATCAGTTGATTAGTTTAATATATATGTGACTTTTATTTACAGAACGCAAAATTCTTACTCCAGTTACTTCTTGTGTGTTTGTGTAACTTATGCTTGGTTATTATCTGTATTAGGTATGGTGATGGACTTTTTTTATGCTGTGCTAGTACTAAGTGTCCAGTAAACGACTGCAGCTTTATTTCATAATGTCCTTTAATATGGATATATTGAGTTCAAGTTACTGTGCTACTGTGCCTGTCCTTTCTTTTTGGTCCCATTGTAGACCGCTTTGTAATTAATTCAAGTAGTTGACAACAGGTCAACTTAAGAAACCTGAGTCTTAAATTGTTTAGATGCAGTGTCGCCTTGGAATCTTGATGTAACAGAAAATGGAAGGTGGAGCATCAGTGGCATTCGAACTTGTGGTTAAAATGGTCAACTGGAAATTGTTTGATCTTCGAGCTTCTCCAGTTGTCTTATATCTTCAATGAATTTGTTCTTTATTTAAAATATATCCTATTGGTAATATAAAATTGATCACAAACTGTGCTAGTATGTCTGCTTAATTATTATGTCTGATTCCATCTAAGCAATGGGCCCTTATTTTGCAGATTACTGTATAACATCTGGTTCATCTCAAGATGAGATGAATTTGATCTTTTATTTTTTATTTTTCAATTGTATGTTAAGTGCTGATTTTCTTGTCAGAAGTGATGTTAAAGGCTTGCTTCCTTCATGGAAGAATCAAAAACCAGTACTATTAGTTACCGATGGCAAAGGTAATGTTTGGTATTATGTTGTATTAATACAGTATGATTGCCATTGAATGTTGCTGGTGCAGCCTTACAGTATCATCAGTAGAGGCTGACAGCTTTATATGTGCAAGCTTGAAAGACTACTATTCATAGCTTGGTTGGTATCTTAAAAAGCAAAACAAACAGGAAAAAAAAAACACAACAGTTTTTTAAAAAAACTTTTAGTTGCATCAGATTATGACATGTTATTTGTTGTGGGTTTTTTTAGTGTCCTCAGGCAAACATGCAGTTAGGAATTTGTACATATTGTATGTTCAGCAATACTTCATAATAAAGTGACATTCATAAATAGATATAAATTAAGATGTAGTGATTGCACAGCTGTTGACCTTGATCAGTGTCCATTTTGCATAGAATCATAGAATGGTTTGGGTTGGAAGAGATCTTAAAGATTATTTAGTTCCAACCCCCCCTGCTTAGGCAGGGACACCTTTGCAGTAGACCAAGTTGCTCGAAGTCCCATCCAACCTGACCTTGAATGCTTCCAGGGGGCATTCACAACCTCGCCAGGCAACCTGTTCCAGTGTCACCACTCTCACAGTAAAGAATTCCTTCCTGATATCTAGTCTAAGTCCTCCTGGACACATCCTTTTGCTACATTTTTAAAAATAGTTCAGAGATAATATGCTAAAATTATTTGATCAGAATGAAAGTATAGAAACGCATTGGTTGCGGCTAGTGGATTTTGTCTGATGCATCTATAACTGTCCAAAGTTTGGGTTATATTAGTACAGAAATACAGCCTCTCCTACAGTTCTGACACTGTCTGGATGCAGTTAACAAAACCAAGAAAAGTGAGCAAGTTTTGGATACACCTTCAACTGCAAAAATTTTATTCATTAGTAAAGATAACTTCATGCAGTTTTCTCTGATGAATATACTGGCAATATCTGTCAAAATTATTATAGGTGTTCATTTCACTTGTCTTCCCGCTGTTCTCTTGCTTTCCAAGTAGGACATAGAAATGCAAATCTTGTCAAGTGCACTATTGTATCAGTAATTTGTAGACAGTGAAATCTGACTTTATTATGTGCGTTGTATTTACATAAAGGTTAGTGTTTAGTTTGTAGGGTTTTTTTAACCTCATAAAATGTTGTGGGTTTTATTTGTTTTTTTTTAACTTCAGAATTACTCTTAAAAATTACAATATTTATCATACAACCCTTGGCAGACCTAGATGCTACTATTACATTCTAAACAAATGCTCTGTTCTTAAAGCAGAAAAGTATTCTGCCCTTGGGTTTCTGTCCCATTCTTCACCTCTCAGTCATGGAGGAATGAGCTATGCATAACTGAATGCTACCCATTGGTTGATACTGTATGCAAGCTGTTATTGTTTTGTGTTTTAACTTTTTTTAAATGAAAAGAAAAAAGTCTCACAAGTTCTGTAAGCCTAGAGTACTTTTTGGTGTAACATGTATGTACCTGTCTTTATCAAGGAAGTTGTACTTCTTGATAATGGCTTGTAATTTAGGAACTTGAATTTCTTTAATAAATCACTTCTTTCTTTTTATTGGCTTTGATAAATCCAGTCTCAGAGTTTTATGGATGCAAACCACAAGTTAGCTTCACCAGGGGTAAGTCACATTGCTGTGCTTCAGTTCAGTTTGTAGCTGATGTAAGCTAGCATGGAGCTGGTGGCAGAATTCACTGAACAGAAAAATTGGGGTGTTCTGGAAAAAGTTCTTAAGCATACCTATTTTGTCAAATATTTGATATGAAGTACTGAAATCATTAGAAGCCTTATTCTCCCATTAATTTCTCTAAATTGCTGAATCAATATGGGGAGTGATGCAAATCCATTTAGTCTTCCAGCTTTCTGTATTCCTAATATGAACACAATAGCTTAAATCTAAGTTTATATATTTGATAGGAAGAAAAAAGTTAGCAGTTATGCTTTGTCAGTTGGTTAAACCAAAACCCATTCGCTTTACAAGTGAATTCTTAGTTGGTGGTTGTGTGTTTGCAAGAAGCATACTCAGCAGAAGGAGTTAGATGGTTCTGGATTAAGTGTGGTAATTTTCTACTTTGGGTTAGGTTCTAGCTTCTCTCTGGTTTGCACTGTATTCCTGTCACTGAGTCTTGGCATGGAGTAGTGGCGCTGCTGCGTGACTGATGCTTTGGCTGTGGATGTTAAACTGGTCCTGTCTTGCCCACTCAGTAGGGGTTTGCATTTGTATCTTTGTGTATATGTATGAGGGCTGCATGAAAGTAATGCCTCCTAGTATTTAGTGTTGGCACATGACGTCAGAGGTGGGTGTCGGTGGCATGGCAGTAGGTGCTGAACCTTCCCACCAGTATTTCATGACATTTTGTTGTCCTGATGGCAGCAGAGGGGAAGTCTGACAGAATGGTGTCTGATGAAATTATGTGTATGAGGTAAAGGTGTATGCCCTTGAATTCCTCCATGAAGAAAAAATGGCATCCATCAACATTCATCAACACTTGCTGAATGTTTATGAAGACTAGTAGGTGTAAGCACAGTGAGGGGGTGAGTGGTGTGTTTCAGCAGTGGCTACAGTGATAGTGGGTCACCTCTGCTGGTTAAATTCTTAATGGGCACAGCAAGCAGGCTCTAATTCATTGCTGGCAAAAATGCATATCTAATGCTGGTGACTCAGTTGAAAAATAGTGTTTCATAATGTTTTGTAAATTTGCTATCAACTGGTATTTATGTGTTCTTTGTATCTGTCACAGTTGCTATGGAAATAAAAGAGAGACATTATTTTCAAAGCAAGCTACATTTATCTGCAGATAGTATTTCTGCATTGTACAGCAGCACTGTGGCGGCTTTACTGGTGTCTGAGCATACAGCAAGTCAGTGAGCATGCCTGTGCCTGGAGGATAGGGGAGTGTGGGGGCAAGGAGACCAGCAGTAGAGAAAATGTATAACCAAGAGCACAGGTGTTAAATCCGTGGTGTAGTTTCTATGTTGTAATGATCAGCAAAGCACTTGTTATCATGTCCATATGGTCTAGGAGTTGTCTGTGTGGTATTATATATGTAATAAAATGCTGTACTAACATCTTATGGTCTTAGTCTGCACCTCTGACATACATGCTTCTCATTTGGAAGTAATTCCTACAGGGAGTTACATGCCAACTAAAGAAGACATTTGAATACCATACATTATATTCTTTTTAAGAAACGTGGATCAGCCTTCTCACTGTGCATCTATGTCCAGTCTTCTCACTGTGCATCTTAACTATGTCTTTCCTTGCTTTTTTTTTTTTTGTTTGTTTGTTTGTTTTGTTTTTTGTTTTTTTGCTGCTAATAGTTTCGGTATTTTAAATTTTAAATGTGAAAAGTTGCTTTGAGATCCTGAACAATGCGACCTTTATGTAGGCTAGTAGTACTGACAGGAAGAGGAACTAGCTACACGTGACTTTTTTCTTATTTTGAGGATTCATGTTTATAAGCTTTGAGTCATTGGAGTAAAGCTAAAATGTTTGCATTACATTTATTTTGATAATTTGTTCTAAACTAAGATACACGATCTACAGATGTTTCATGGTAATCCTTAATAAATTGGACTCCTAGTGTGAAAGTGGAGCTTTCCTAATAATCCTCAAGTATGTGTCTGGCATGTTGAAGTTAAGACAAAATAAAAAGCATCGTACAGTTTCTTTTTAGGAAATCCAACTATGTATGCATACTTTTTTTTCTCTTTTTGTGACAATCTGATTATCATTTAAGAGCAGTCCCAACTGAAAGTTTATGTAGCTTTTAATTGACTATTGCAGCTAAAAATAAAAATAAATCCTACTTTTCGATAAGTCAGATGGTGTTAGAAGAATTAAGTAGATGATTTTTCTTTTCTTTAAATAAGAGAAGGTAGATAAAATATCTCAGATTGCAAAGCTGTTGATGTCTTCTAGCTGCCCTGTGCTTGATAATAAACATTCAACAAATATAAGCGGTACCAGAGCTTGTGTAGAAAGGTGGCTTTCTGTAGTTCTTGAAGTTAGTTACATCTAATGTTAAATCTATGGTATGAGTAGCCCAGGGCTTGTAAGTGTCACTTTCCCAGTTAACGTTTTCATTTCTGTTTCTTTCTACTGTTGCTTTAGTTTCCTAGATGTACTAAGCGCAGCTGTAAAAAATGTGTATTTCTGAATGAAATCTCATTCAACTGTTAATTTTAATAATTGTAGTGGCTTACTGTAGCAAGCTTTTTTTAATCTAAAGTTACCCTTCATCTGTTTTTTTTTTCCTTGTATTCATAAAGGAAATAAAAAGGTCATTTTTTTAACTTGAGTTTAATGATAAATTTTGCCAGGCTAGCATCATGATATTCTTTCCATCTGCCAGAACACCTATTGTGCAATGAGTTGTTCTGCAATATATCCTATCATGGATTCTCTGATTCTAGAGAGGAGTGCCGTACATGAGTACAATGTTAGAGAAACAATATAAATAACCACTGGGGAAACAATTTGAAAATTCTGTTTCTCAGGACTGTAGATTAATATATATGTTTACATGATAAATAAGCCACCAGTCTTTCAACACAAATCAGATTTCATATTCTTTTGGTGTTTGGGAGATGGCGAGATGTATCTGGAGCACCGTGCGGAAATTCTATACTGCAGTTTTTGGGTGTTTCTGGTTAGTTGCTTCTTGGAAGAAAGGTATTTCATCCCAGTAGCCCTCTCATTCTTGCTTTTTAACTGTGTGTGATGATTTCACATGTAACAAATAAGTGAATGTTACAGTAACTGTATGCTCATGTAAACAGGTTGCATTCTTTGTAAATCGTATCTGGGATCTGAGTTCTTAGCTAGGTTTCTCATTATTGAAATCTTGAAAGACAAACTTTACAAAATATTGTCAGCATTGTGTAGGCAGACTTTACATTAAACTAGAACAAAACTAAATTATTTAATTATACTTTATGCCAAAATTTGTAAGCTGATCCTTAGAATTCTGCGTATTAACTTCAAATAGCAGGGTTCCTATGTTTTTCCCAGCTTCTGCCCACTTGACGCTTTCTTACTAGTTATACTTAATTTTGAAAATTTAAAATGAAAATCTCAGTGTACACATCTTACTGTACTGCACCAAATTTCATAGTTCTATTCCAATTAACACAATAAATTTTATGATTTTTTTTTAATGAAAATGTCTCTTCAAGAGAATACTACTTAAGAAAAGGCATTTTCAGTACTCAAACCTGAATGTACAGCCTACTTCTTAAGATGTTTCTACTGCTACAGTCACAGTGGATTCTATATTAATATGTTGAAGAAGAATTTTAATGTTTTCAAACTTGTGAATCCCTGAATCTGTATGCAACTGGGAAGGAGACGAGGGGTTAAATTCAGACTATTTGTCCAGGCAATTAGTTCAGTGATCCAACAACCCCACCTTTTAGCTGAATAACATTGTGGTAAAGACATTTTGAGCTTCTTTATATTCAATTTCATTAGACTCTCCTATATACTTCATGTAAGCCTCTTGGCATTTATTTAGCTTGAGTAGTCAATAATAAAAGAGCTTAGAGTTGTCTTTAAAGTGCAGCTTCTGAAGTAGGAAAAAGAGGATTCAGATTGCCTTATGTACCCTGTTTTGTTTTTGTTCTCCTTGAGACTGAATACTGATGTCTGAGCAAAACTACCCTGCTGTCTTCACATCTTAAAGGCGAATACATTCAGTGTGCAGTTCACTGTCTTCTGTTAAATGTTAGTGATATATTAAGAGTAAATATCTCTGTCTCACAGGGAAGCAGAAGTATTTTCATTGAGTACTTTCACTTGCAGCATGTGTGTTGATGTTAGGCTTCTCTTTTGAGAACATACGTGTGCGGGCAAATACCTATTTGTATATCTGTATGAGCATATATGTATGAAAGCATGTATTCTGCTTTTAGGAACTAGGCTTACCAGGTCTTTGTGAGGGGAAACTTTTTTTTCTCAACTCATTCGGTATTGTTAGCAGCATTAACACATCACTGAACAAATTGTCCTCTTGCATATGCTAATCCTACACTTAAAAGAACTCATTGTAACATGTTTTAGTGCTTTAGCTGGAACGGAGGTGTAGATGAGAATCGCAGGCATGTCAAATAGTCATGTGACTGAAAAATTCTAAAATGCCTTTTTCTTTGGGTCAACAGTTGGTACTTACCATATCTGAATGAAAGCAGTCTGTGTAGTTTGAGGAAAAGATTAGTCTTTATTTTCCTCTACTGTGTATGTATCTTGACCTCAGTTTTTCCACACCAAGTCTGATTAAACATATCAGCCATAATTTCTCACTATTAGTAAATGTTATTTTGGAAGAAAGAATATTTGATTTTTATTTGCAGAACATCTGTTGAGAGTGTACAATTGTATTTTGACACAGATAACAAATGAGTATTGTGTAACTGTATTTGGTAGGTACTAATTAAAGAGTAAAAGGCAAGCTGCCATATATCTCTCTGTCTGCAAGAGCGAACATACTAAAGTCTAATCTGATTATTATGGTTGAAAACTGGAAGAGTCTTTTATTTGTAAATATGATAGTTTAAAAAATAGTTTACTTGCTGATGAGTAAACAGTAAGATTGATTTTCCTAATAAATGAATAAATTCCATTGAGTAATAGATGGTGACTGACTACTGAACTAAACTTTTGAAAGTTGAAAACCCAAGCTTCTTAGAATGCGTGAAGCTGTGTATGTTTGCCTAGAGGACTTCTGAGTTGAATTAAATGGAATGAAAGTCTATGTATTTGTCACATTTCTAAAGCATCTGTCATATCCTGTTTGAATTTTTTGGCTTATATGAAGGAATCTTGAAAGGAATTTTTGATTGACCTTGTTTTCTGTCTTTACAGAGTAATTCTATGTTGGTCCCAGACAGTCTGCGAAGCACAGATAAACGCAGGAATGGCCCTGAATATTCCAATGACATCAAAAAGAGAAAGGTGGATGATAAGGATTCCAGCCACTATGTAAGCAAATCTGTGTCAAATAAATGATTAATTTATTTGCAGATGCTGTGTTTGTAAGAGAGGTAAAAGAGCTGTGAAGAACAAAGCAATGTGTTTCCTGTGTCTGAATATAGTGTGTGAATGTGTATTCTGGAGGGACCTGCTGTGGAAAAAATAGTGACACAATAGTTCGGGCTGTTGTTGGGTAATAGACTTAAGCAGTGGGTAAGGAGCCATTTGTACATGTTTGGGATTCACAAGCATTCTAGGACATTTCTTCTAGCAAGGTATCGTTTCTGAACTGCCCCAAATCCTAGAGTGTTTTGATCGATTTGAAGTGGAAGGACTTCCTGTTTGGAATCTAGGAGATTTCTCTGACGCTAGCTATCACCATGCTGAGGAACAGTTACTACTCAAAACTGACTAAATTGTAAGGCCATACCAAATTCCTAAAGCTAGCTTTTAATTGATAAGGCACTTTCAGCAGAAAGCAACAAAATTAGTATGCTGTTTATGCTCTGCATTTTTGACCAGACTTGTGTACTACTTGGTTTGAAAGAATCACTTCAGCGTAACAGTGTGGCCCATGTGAAGCTGAAATAGTTAGTGGGCTTTCAGTTTCAAGGCTAAAAAACCCAACCAAATCACAAAATGATCCTTGAACAGGCCATGAATAAGGATGGTTTGAAAAAGCACAGGAAAGCACATTTTCCAGCTAATAATGATGTTATTTGACCTAACAAGAGTAGGGTAAAATATCTGATTTGAATGGATTCAGTCACTAATTAATTCCTAGTTATTGAAATCCAAGGGTCTAGTGCCCTTTTATTACTCAGTGTTGGCAGCATAGTTTTTCACCTATTGAGCCCAACATACACATGGGCAGAAAGATCCACAGTCAGTAACCCTTAAAGCAGAGCTACAAGCACAGGGACTAATTTCCCCCTTTCTGCCCATCATGCTAGTGTAGTGTTGAGATTTTTCAAGTCTTATTCTCACCATTTTCTGATAACACAGTTTTGATTACAGGAAGGTCTGGTAAACTTCCTCATGTTACTCCCTCATCTTTGAGAGTTCAGTATTCTAGATGCACTTTTTCTTTTAAATTTATACTAAAAAAAAAAAGAAGTGTAATCAAAAAAGAAATGAGCTTGCTTTGCTTGTTCTGGAAATAAATGGGAAGGATATTGCACTGGAAAAGTATAGTTTAGTCTTCATTTTTAATATGCCATTCTGTTTGCTTTTCTCTTTATATGCATTTTACAGATGAAGTCAGTAGCAAAATAAAAAATTGAACAAAACAAAGGCACTGAAAGCTTCAGATATATTTTGACCTAAAAGAAGGGTTGCTTCTTTGAAGTTTTCTCAATTCAGTAAACAAAAAACTGTTGAGCTCCAGCTCACTTTAGAGGAGGTTCTTTTAGGGTCAATAGGTGCCGCATTTGTCAGAAGGAAAGGACATGAGGTGTAAGAATTTTCACACTGGAAATAAGATACTAAGCACTTTTTTTTTTCCTTTTTTAACTTTCCTAGTATTCATGTTAAAACTTGGATAGTTTCAATCTGCGGATTTGTTAAAGAGGAGATTATTCTGATAATCATGATAATAATGACTCCCTCTGGGAGATGCCTTTGACAGTTACAGTAAATTACTGTTTCTCAAGATGACCAAGTCAGATGAGTACATTTAAGTATAGCTTTGAAACTATTTTTTAGTATCTTACAGGTGGTGAATTCTGGTGAACACATCTGCTGTGCTCCTACATGCTGTAACCTATTCTTGCTTTTCAAGTGATAGCTGGTAATTGGAGTTTTGCTGTTCCTCCTTCTGTTGTATCCTTTGGTTGAACAGCTTTCTGAGTGATCAGCAGTTACAGTTCTGTCTTTAGTGGCACTCCTTTGTCCCTGTGTGTATGGTATTTCTAAAGCCTGCCAAAACAACAAAAGTCTTGAGAATACCTGGGGAGGTGTTTATTTATTTATTTTTTTAATGTTCTGGACTCAGAGGAAGAAAATGATGTTTTACTTTGTCTGCCAGTGTTAAGCGGGGTAGTCTAAACACCGTGAAAGCACTGCCAATTCAGTTCAAGACATGTGAGACACATAGAACAGTTCCTAATGTCTGATTTGTTTGCCTAGAAACTTTTAAGGAAAAGTGTACTTACTGTAAATGTCAAAGTTGCCATGGGGGAGATTTAAGTTTCATAATTCATTTGATTTATTTTCTATCCAGAGTCCTTTGAGGTTGAATCGCCATGTGGAAAAATCATTGGACCACTATATATTATGTTACACAGTGTGTGTGTTTTGGAGGATCATAGATTGTTTTGGGGATAGAGACCTAGGGGTACTTGAGTTATTATAACTACAGTGGGGCAGCTCAGGTGAAAAAAGAACTATGCAAAACAGAGTCAAAAAGCAGCTTGAAAAGCCACAATAAAACATTTCAATTTAATCTTTTCAAAGTATTTTGGTTTTGTTAGGCTAAAATTTAGAAATACATTTCAAAATATCATTTCTGGAGCTTTTCCTTTTACATAACTTTCAATTTTCAACACTTTGTTTTCTGGAAATAGAGAAAAAATCTAGATGACAAAGAGTTAATTTATGAAATAAATGCCAAAAAGTGAGTTCTGAGATACATTTTATTTCTTTTTTTAGTAATAATTCCAATAATGTGATGGCTGCAGAAAAAGTAATGCCTCCTATTTTATGATGTTGGCCCACTCATCAGTGGGAAATATTGGTGGTATGACAGTAAAATTTCCCATCAGTATTCCATTATGTTTTGTTGCGGTGCAACAGCTTGCAGCAGAGGGGCAGTCAGACCAAATGGCATCTGGTGTGATAAGGTGTATAAAGCAAAGGTGTGGAACTGAATTCCTTCATGTGGAACAAACGGTATCCAGTGGCATCCATTGACACTTGCTGAATGTTTATGGAGACCAAACAGTGGTTGTGAAGCCAGTGAGGTGAAGGGTGGTGTTTCAGCAGTAGCAACAACAGTGACATTAAAGACAAGTCACATACTGGACAGCCATGCACATCTGTCTCACTATAAAATGAGTATTTACAACAGGTCATCTGCACAAATTGACTGATGGTGGTGACAGTGTTGAAAAATAGTACTTTTTAGCTGAGAATGTGCTCTATCAAATAATGCTATTGTGCTGTTCATATCTGTTGTAGTTTCCATGTGCTGTTCAAATCTGTTGTAGTTTCCATGGAAATTAATAGGAGGCATTGCTTTTGGAGCAACCTACATATTAACAAATAGTGTTAGCACATTAATAAAATGAGTTTCTTTTTTTTGGTGGTATTTATAACATAGTAAGTAGAGAATGGTCTCTGACCCTCATGAACTTACAGTGAGACCACTAGTGTTCAAATACTTCTATTTTATTTAGATTTTATTACTGAAGCAGAAGGAAACTGTTACATTCCCATTTTCAGTATTTGCTCTATTGCCAATAAGTAATGAAAGGCTATTTGTTTTTCTCCAGGAAAAGTAAAAAATATTGGAGTAGATAACACCTCTTGTTCTCTCTTCCCCTTAACACATAATGTACTTACTGAACTGTTTATTTATTTTTAATAGGACAGTGATGGGGACAAAAGTGATGATAACTTGGTTGTAGATGTATCCAATGAGGTAATTTTTTTTTTATTTTCGTACTCTTAATATTTGCTGAAATGTTGAAGGAAAAGTACATTTAGATTTAAAAACAAACAAAAAACATGCAACAGTTGGTTTTTTTTGTGCTATGCTGACTGTGTCTTCTTCCTGGCTGTGTTCCTAGCTCTTCCTTCCACTGCTTTAGCTAGGTCTGTTCACTCTGCAGTTATTTTCTAACATTTCACAGCTGTTCTGTAGTGGAGAGAGTTCTGGTGAGGTGCAGGTGGCTGAGATTTGCAAACTGCTGTTTCCACATGAAAAAAGAAAACAGTACTTGATCTAATGTGTAATAGTAGGAGTATTATTGAAAATGCTTTTAGGGGCCTGAAGATTAGTAGTATTTTGACTGCCTACTCTAAAGGCAGCATTTTCCGTACAGGCATATTAGGATAATGTCAGTAAAAATCAGAATGAAGTCAGTCCACATTTCCTAGAGGTAATAGCAACTTTGTTTTTTCCCTTCAAGACTGAGATTTGGCTGTGCAGTCATGGTGAAGGAACTGGCCTTCTGTTTCTTCATCTTTTATTTCATTTAACAAAAAGATGTAGGAATCCAAACTATGCTGGAGAAATTCCTATGCTGTGAAAAGCACAGGGAGAAATGCTGGGAGGGAATGTCTTCAGTATCTCCAAGAGCTCAAATGATGTCAACAAAGTAGAAAAATGTGTATCCAGTTTGGGATTTCAGTGATCATTTCAGAAGTCCTGGTTAAAATGATACTGCTCAATAATTACCCAATAGGCTTATTACCTTCTAGTGAAGACTGGTTAGTCCCTGTTGCTACTCTCATGAGCCAGAGGAGCTTGGAGAACCTACAGAGCTGATGGTACTGTAGCTTACTGGGTAGTCTATTTTGGAATAAAGTAAATGCAAAAAGTACTTCTGAAAGACAGAAGGATAATCGCTAGAGAGATGATTTCAGTTTTAGGTAGATTTAAGGATTGAGGGTAATAGAATTTAGAAAGAAGTATCTATGTAGCACATATCTGTTATAGTTTATATACTATGATAATGAAGTCTGCATCTCTCTCTTTCTGAAGAAAGAGATGAGCAAGGCGTGTATTCCCTAAAAGAAACTGAAGTTAAGTGGATGTTATTCTTATTGAAATGATTGTTTTCACTAGTAACACTCTACGCTCTGTACATGGAAGCAGTGTAAGATTATTGCAGTTATTGTAGGATTACTGTAGTTATTGTCTTGTTCCTGTCAGTTATGCATGCTTGTGATCTACGTAAACCTAAGTCCTAACTCTAAGGCAAGTTCTATGCTTGGAATCAATTTATGGTATGTGTTTATGGTTATTGTAGTGTAGAATAAGTCCAGACTGCGCTTACTTAATGTCTATAATTGATGAAAGGATTGAAGGACTTTGTTTTCTGCAGAGATTAAAAGCGAACTACTGTTTCATTCAAATATACTGTTTGAGTTCCTAGGATTTTTTTTCCCTCATTGCTTCTTTAGTTGTGTTGAGTACCAGCTCTTAATGGTTCTGTGCTGCTCTTCCTTTTTTATTCTTTTAGGATCCTTCATCTCCACGGGCAAGTCCTACTCATTCACCACGTGAAAATGGTATAGATAAAAGCCGCTTGCTGAAGAAAGATGCTTCTAGCAGTCCAGCATCTACAGCCTCTTCAGGAAGTTCCACTTCTCTCAAATCCAAAGAAATGAGTTTGGTGAGTATTATAAGCATTCTGTTCTCTAGGGAAATGTTCTTTTTCCTGTAAGGTCTAACTCTCCATTCTTCAGCAACTACTTTTTTGCAGAGAGTCTGTGGCTTTAGGAATCTGAAGTACTGTTCTTCTACACCACTCTAGTACCATTGAGCTTTTCTCCTCGGGAATAATTTCTTCTTCACTTTTATTTTTTGTATCTCCTGCATTTCTGCCAAATAAGCTGAAAACTAGAAAACGCATGATTCACTTTAAAGTATTGCTTAAGAAGAAACATGATTGTGCTTTAACTCTTTTATAAATCTGAATGTAGTCACTGAGACATTCCCTGGGCTTTTATTAAATTCTTCTAAATGAACTGCTGCTGAAAAACTTTTCAAGGAATAAATATCTTGGTAAGATTTTATGTTGCAGTTTCTTTGATTACTATCAACTGTAGTGGTGCTTTGTTTTTGCTTCAGTTTGCTGTGTCCAGTAATAGTGATTTCACACTAAAATAATGTGATGATGTATACTGTATTGTCCTGAAAAAAAATACTCGTGTGTGGTTTTTTTATGCCAGCATAAGAAAGAAAAATAACATTTCTTTGCTTTTTATTTTCCACTTTGTTTGTTTTTTGAATTCTGGCAGTAATAAAAAGGTCAGCATTTTTTTTTCATAAGTTAATGTTGTCAGCATTGCAAGAATTTATAAAAATTGGCTGAGGGACTAAATAGTAGGTGCCCAGCATCCCAGCTGCTGTTGTGATAAATTGTGTAATGTGGTTTGGATTAAAAATAATACTAATTTAATTTGTTTAATGATACCAGCATGAAAAAGCCAGCACGCCTGTTCTGAAATCCAGCACACCGACTCCTCGAAGTGATGTGCCAACTCCAGGCACTAGTGCAACTCCAGGACTTCGTCCAGGCCTTGGCAAACCTCCAGCGATGGACCCTCTGGTTAACCAGGCTGGTAATGCATTACCTCTCAAAGTTTTTATAGTTCTAAGATTAATACCTTATTTAAATATGCATTTCCATGCGAAGTGTTTTTTTCTTGATGTTAAGAGAGGACTGATGAAATGCAGATGTTTGGATTATCAAGAGTTTGAATATCTTTCTGTCTTTCATTCTTCTTTGTTTACTTTGTCCTTTATATTTTTTGAAATAGTCTGGAGACTGTACGCAGTGAAAGATTTCTGAGAAGCTTCTAGTACTTAGTCTGAATGCAATCACTTCTCCAGCTCTTTGTTTGAATCTACTAATATTTGCTGCAGTGTACATCTTGACAAATGCAGAGGGAAGTTTACTTTTGATATTCAGGCTGGTACAACAGAGTTGCTTCAGACATGAGCTGTGTAAACCATGTCTGTCAGCTTTAGTGCTTAATTTGGCAAAGGAGAGACTAATGTAAACAGGGAAATATTACAGAAATGGAAATGGGCTATACTAGAAGAGGTTGTTAGAAGTAATCACTGCGTTCAGATCTCAGTAGACCTTATTTACATTGAGTGAAAAGAGGTGGTAGAAATGATAAATTATGGGAATGTTTCTTAGCTCTGTGTGTATATATGTGTGAAGGGAAGGTTAGGTACCATAAGGTGAAATAAAAGACCTTTTTCTTGCCTGTCTGCACGGAAATCCAATAAAGCTACTTGCTTTCATTGTTCTGTAGCCGCAGGTTTGCGCACACCTTTGGCTGTACAAGGGCCCTACCCTGCTCCATTTGGAATGGTGCCTCATGCTGGCATGAATGGGGAACTAACCAGTCCAGGGGCAGCCTACGCCAGCCTGCACAACATGTCACCGCAGATGAGTGCTGCTGCCGCAGCAGCTGCCGTGGTTGCTTATGGAAGATCTCCTATGGTAGGCCACACATTGCATGCAGTCTCAATTGTGTGAGTTGCAGGTCGCTGAGGAAAGCTGCACGCTTCATTTAGCACTGTTGAATTCCCAAGTTATAACAGTGCCAGAGGCTTGACTGCCTCACTGTGTGTTTCACTTTGCTTTGTGGCAGAAGAAACAAATCTGTACCTTGAGAACAAAGGATCTCAGTGTATTGATGTATGTTTCTTTTTTTTCTCATCAGTGCTTTGTCTAATTAATAAATGCCAAACTGTTTGCTTATGCTTTAAATGTTTTGGTAGATAAAAATCTCTTCACTGGTGCTGTGAACATCTGCTTTTCTTTTGCTGAACAAGATTTTGTGATCTGTACAGACGAATTAAATTAATTTTTAAGTGTGTAAAAGTCTCATTTTATCTACCTCTCTCTTCTTGTATTGTGTTCTTTTTGAGTAAATCAACATGAGGAGTCTTAAAGTTCTGTGATAAGGTGTGTTACAAGTAGTCGCTGTTGTGGTTGTAGTCACCAAATGGAACATAGCAGTCATTACTGCTATCAATCAGAATAGCCTGTGAGCCTGATCCCACAAATATATGCACAGACCTATGCACTTGTGAGTTTGGAAGATTGTTATTTTCTGTAGATGAAGCTACTTTCTCAAACTAGAAAAAGGTTATTTGAAAATGTGGAAATTCTGAGTTCCTTATGTACTTCTTAAAGCAATAAGAATTTTATCTCGTGTATACTGGTCAGATAGAAGACATGTATTTGGTCAAGAATTCCTCTTTGATTTATTTGGTCTTCATATTTATTCTGGATGTAACAGTTCAGTGGAATTGCAGTATATAAAGACAGCCTGTGTAGTAGTGTTTTGAAGCAGTAAGTAAATCCACAAGCACCTTGTGGTGTAACTCTGTGAGACATCTCCTAGCTGATGTACTCGTGCATCACAGAGCCATGCAGAGCTACTGGTGGGGACCTGAAGCTGCTTACAAGTCACACACTGTGCCTGCGTGGGTCAGTGACTGCTGCCATCAGATATAGTGTGGCTGCATGCAGTGCATGGGCCCTTCAGCTCTAGGGCAAGCTTCATGCTAGCATGCCAGTCTGTGTATGCAATGCTTACTGTTGTGAATATGTGATGTGCTTTATGTGTTTCTCCTTAAATATGAATACATCTAGCAGAAGTATGTTGGGGTTGGAACTTCTTGTTTCGTCTGTCCCTACTCACTTAGCTAATACTATTGGTAAAAGCTGTATTTTGGTTAAATGCATATCTTGGGGAGAAGTTTTGCTGAATTATAAATTGCAAGTGTGATTTTTAATTTCTTTTCCATTGCCAGGTTGGGTTTGATCCTCCTCCTCACATGAGAGTACCTGGAATCCCTCCAAATCTGGCGGGGATTCCTGGGGGAAAACCGTAAGTAACTTTTTAACACTTTGGTAACAACTGCAACATTTAGAGAGAATAGGGATGTTTTGTGTCTGTGAAGAAAAATTCCAAAGGACACAGTGTCTGCTTGCTCCCTTGTGTTTCTTTTTAGACTTCTACTGTCAGTTGTTTCAACATACAAATTCTACAATGGTAGTCACTGTGCCTCCAAACAGGTGTGCAAATAGCTATTTCCAAGGAAAAGCAGTTGAAGTTAAATCCTTTTTGTTTGTTTAATTTTCCTGTTCATAAAGGAAGTAAAAGGAAATACAAACTGGAAGATAATTATAAAACGTGTAAGAAAAAACAGGTTGAAAGTCAAGTTTTGACTGTACCAAGCATAAAGACTCTTTGTCTGGCACTTGTTTTAGAGGCATGAGTATGAGAAATGGTTACTTTAGCAGCTGATGCACAGCTCATATAATGATCAAACTTTAAAAAATGTTTGTATAAGTATGCAGCTGGAGAGCAAAAAGATGATGAACCCTTTGTGTAATAGAGGGCACATAGATGAGATGTAGGTTAACTTACACAGCAAAATCTTTTTATTGAAGAATTTTAATTATTAATTGAAGGGATGCTTAAATGAAATTCTGCTGTGATGCCATGATTTATAGAGGCAACAGAAATAAATTCATGATAACACTTCGTGTCAGTGTATTTATTTTCCCCAGTAATTTAGTTCTAGTAGGATGGGGAAACGGAGATTATCTGTTTTCTTGGGACTACCTCATTTTTGGCCTACCTTCACTCTTGTTATTCAGTCCTGATTTGTCTTTCATCAAAAGGCTGCAGTTAGATTAGCACCTCACTGTCTAAGTACATCATTTTGAACACAGCTTAACAATTCCTGCTACCAGTGCCCAAGTGATCTGCTGCATGCTGTCTTCTATACCAATCTGAGATTTTTTGGGAATTAAGTGGTTTAAATTTTCCTTCTGCAGCTTCTTATACAAATCAGAAACTACTGTATATATCATAAGACACATAGTGTTGAAAGTTATATGTATAAACACACATACTTGTTTGTCTTCATATTGAGCTCAGTACATACTGAAAAGTTGTAGTGTAATATCTGATTCAGTAATTCAAACATCCTTGGAAGTGTTCACCACTTTGCAGGCATAAAGATATGTGCCTTCTTGTACTCTTTTTCCACAGTGGTATGAAAGCAGAAGGCTTCTTAGGTTAGATTAGCCATCCTAGGTATGTCTTATTTTTATCCACCATTCTTCTGAGAACCAGCATAGCTATCTCTTGGCAATGTGAGAAACCTGTTAGGTCTTGGATTTACTTGAAGAAAACTTGGTGGTATGTTGACAAGACTACTGATGCAAGGATTCTGTGTTGGTGTTATGTGTCAGATGGTAGTATGTTTAAATTTAGCACAGTAAGGAACATGCTTTGTTCTTAAAATATTCTCCCGCTAAGGGTCAAACTTATTCTTGCTGACTTCAGCAGAATTTGGTATCCTTACATAAAATGTTATCAGAGATCACATAATGTGATGGCTGTAAGCTTTTACTTCTAACCAAATGTATTCACAAGCTTTCACTGGCGTGTTCCATTATTCCATGCCAGGCCACATAAACTATGAAAACTGATTTTTCTTCAGTTGGGAGTGTTCTGTGACTGAATCCTAATCACTGCTTTTCTTGAGGCACGAAAACAGTGCTTGTAGAATATAAAGCTTCGTATTATGCTTTTTTATAGCCAAGTTATAGTCTGTGTTAATTTTTTAATTTAGTCTGCTCAGTACTTTATTTGTACTGCTTCACAGATCACTAGCTTTGATATGTAGTCTCTACTCTTCTGTTGATTTGATTGATGTGTTCCATAATCTTTTTCATGGTCATAGGAGCCAGTCATCTCCTGTAAAGGAATTCACTTGCTTATCTCCATTACATGTGTATCAAATCTGAAATTTCAGACATTATCACTGGAATGACCACAGTTCAAATTTAGAATCATCTGTCTTCATCTTGTTTCTCTGCATCTAGCTAGATGCAGTCCTAGTTAGTTGCACTGCCTTCAATGTCTTTCAAATCTTCCTTATGCAAGTCTCCTGTATTGTCCATACAGAGTACAGGTGTTACATACTCAGGCAAACTTGTCAAGTACTCTTGGTTTACTTTCAAAATCTGCTTTACCTAGGAGTATAACTAAGATGCCTCACTGAACTTATTTTTTGAGATCTGGAGATTTAGTAGGTGGTACAGAACATTTCAGATTATGCTACTGAATCTCACTTGTTAGTAAATACACACTCACTGCTGCATGTTTTTTAACTTTGTAGGGACTGTTTGTTTGAACAGCCTTGTTTCCAAGAGAAAATCATGTTTCTTCCCAAAGGAGTGACGCATCTGGTAGCACCTAATTTTATTTAACCCCTGTTCATTCTGGGATCTGTTAGTAGCCTAGCTAGTTAGAAATCAGTAGCCTCTGAAGAGCCCACTCATACTCTTATATCTGCTCTTAACAAGGGAATATGCTCTGAGAATCCTATCGTTTGCCTTGTTTTGTAATTATGCTAGTTGTCTTTACTACCATCTTTTTGTCTTCCTGAATGTGAATCTGATAATTTTATTCCCTTCAAAATTATTAGCAATTGTATATTTGGGCAATCAATGTAGCAATCTAGAAAGCTTGAAGTCTTCACTAGTTCCTTATCTATGTAACTAAGCTAGGCTTTGCATTCAGTAACAAGTAGTTTATTCTTGGTTTCAGTGTGGCTTCTTACCAGTAAATTATTCTTCTCTTAGTAGTTGCTCTTTTTGTTTTTTTGTTCCCCCACAACTTTTCAAATTGCCTTAAGCAATCATAATCTAATTAGTAATTACATTTCTCTTTGGTGCTAGTGTTGCTAGTGCTATTGTTGCTAGTGTTAGGGGGAAATCACTCCTATTTTGGATGTAGACATTTGATGTCACTTGTGCACTCTGGTTTTTGATGCATTTAACTATGCCATGTGGTTCTTGGTGTGTTGCTACAAACATGTTTCTTGCTTTGCATAGCCCTTCTAGAAAAGTAATAATTAGCTTTCAGTATTCTTGAGGATTTCCCGATAATATGAACCGCATGTTCTAATAGTTGGATGAGCAACCAAGCGTAGATTTTCATAGCTCATTAATGAGACTAAAGTCCACAGTATAGTTCACCTGGTATCTATAACTTTGAAGTAATGGTTGTACTAAGAAGAGTCATGTTTCTCAATATTCATGCTTTAAATAAAATTGCATTTTAATTGTTTTACACAGACACTGACAGAGATGATTTCTTTTTCCTTTTAGTAGTACAAGGGAATTTCATTTGGTGATTGTTAGCTTTTGCAAGTTCAAGTTAAATGATGACTTTTCAGTGTTTTCAGAAAAAGGATAGTATGCTATTAGAGTTGCTAAAGAGAGGAAAAAAAGAATTTTTTCTGTTAACCCAATCATTACATCGTTCAGTGAATGTACAATGAGAAATATTTTAAGGAGTGTCAATTTTATTGTATTCTGGAATAAAATATATGTTTCCCACTTGCTTTTTGACACTTTCTAAATGTTTATAGAGTCCACTCTGTGGATGTGAGTATGCTGAGGTGGTGATTGGTGCCCTTTAGCAGTAATGACAGTGACAGTGGGTCACCTCCACTGGTGCAGAATTTTATGAGTGCAGCATGCAAGCTTCCATTTGTTGCTGGCAAAAATGCATAGCTAACAGTAGTACCTATTTTGAAAAATACTGTTTTGTAGCTGAGAATTTACTTGATACTATTTGCATTACTGTGTTCTTTGCATCAGATGTAGTTTCCATGAAAATAAATAGGAGGCACTACTTTCAGAGTGACTCATCATTCTCAAACCACATTCATCAACAGAAGGAACTGTCTGCTTCTGTATTCTGCAGCCAGAGTATTTTTGTGCCAGTTAAAGAATTCCATTTGAATTCCATTTCTTTTTTTTTTTTTTGTAGCATAGTATTTTAAGTTCACTGGAAGTGCATACCTTTTATCTGTCATTAAAATAATAGGAGGAGGAAATAAAATAAAAGGAGGAGGAAATGGTTCTGCCTTTTGTCAGCAAGTCAGAGAATACTCTTATAACTGTTCTTTCTGTTCTAAACCTTGTTCTAGAAGTCGTTCTTCACACCAACACAGATCTTTTATTGTATTATTTCAATGTTTCCATAATAATTATCTATATTTACACTTATATTTAAATATCAATTGGTATGTTCTTAGAATGTTGGAATCATGGAATTCTTTGGGCTGGAAGAGTTTCAGATCATCCAGTTCCCATGCCCATGCTCGTGGCAGGAACACCTTCACTTGATAAAATTGCCCAAAGCCATATTCAGCCTGTCCTTGAATAATTCCAGGAATGGGGTATCCACAGCTTCTCCAAGCAAACTGTTCCAGTGCCTCATCAACCTCGTAGAGAAGAATTTCTTCCTTATATCTAGTCTAAATCTGCCATCTTTTAGATTATAGAAACATTCCTCCTGGTATCTGCCCACATAAAAAGTCACTTTCCATCTTTTTTGTAAGTCCCCTCTAAGTACTGAAAGTGAGGTCTCTTTGAAGCCTTGTCTACTCCAGATTAAAACAGCCCAGCTCCCTCAACCTGTCTTCACAGGAGATGTGCTCCAATCCTCTGAATATCTTTGTGGCTCTCCTCTGGACCCACTTGAATAGCTCCACATCTTTCTCATTCTGGAGGCCCCAACCTGAATGCAGTATTCTGAGTGGGGCATCTCAAGGACAGAGAAGAGGGGAGCAATCACCTCCCTCTCCCTGCTGGCCACCCCTCTTTTGATGCAGCTGAGGATACTGTTGTTCTTCTGGACCACAAGTACACGCTGCTGGCTCATGTCCACCTTTTCATCTACCAGAACCCCTAAGACCTCCTCCACAGGGCTGCTGTCAAGGAATCTTTCCTTACTAAAGGCCCTGCAGAAGTTCAGCTAGAGGACATAGATCAGTCTTTCCTAATCAACTGATGCAGTCATTATTATAGAGGGGCACCAAGCGTGATCAGCCCTTGATGAAGCCATGCTGGCTGTCATAGATCACCTCCGTATCTTGCATGGGCCTTGACATAGGTTCTAGAAGGATTTGTTCCATAATCTTCCCAAGCACAAAAGTTAATCTCAGAAGCCTTTGGTTTCCTAGATTTTTCCTTTTTCTCTTTTTAGTAGTGAGAGTGATGGTTACCATTTTTCCAAGTATGGGGAGCTTTACCTGACAGCCATTATTTTTTAAATATGACAGAGAGTGACTTGCCAGCTGCATCAGCCAGTTCCCTCAGGACTGTGGGAGGCATGTCATCAGGTCTTATAGGTCTTATAGACATACATGTGTCCAGTTTCATCAGATGTACTCAGATCTGATTTTTGCTTATGGTGGGAGAGACTTTGTTCCCCAAAGAAAAACTGTTGACCCTTTCAAGGTTGGAACAGCTGGAATACTGAAATGCTCCTTACTTTCAATGATACAGATGTGTAAATTATCTCATTAAAGTTAATTCTTAATTGTATGTAAGTAGGAGTGTAGTAGGACATCACACTGAAGTTGAGCCAGTATATGCAATTGCTACTAAGAAAGCTAATGGTATCCTTGACTGCCTTATTACCAGCATATCAAGAGAGATGATTCTTCCCCTCTACTCAGCATTGATGAGTTTATATCTGGAGTATAGATCACTATGTCTAGTTCTGGGCCCCCCAGTACAAGATAGACAGGATATACTGGAAGGAGTCTGGAGTCAGCTGCCCGGAGATATAGTATAATCTCTTTCCTTGGAACTTTTCAGAAGCTGGGTCTGGGCAACCTGCTGTAAGTATCCCTACTTGAGAAGTGTCATTACACAAGGGATTCCCTTCCAACCTGAAGGATTATGTGACCTGATAGAAAGGTAACCCATGACTCCAGCACTTAAACAACAGATTAGTCATTTGCATTGCTGCCACTGTCATTTTATTCTTCTGAAAGAAGCTTACTTCATGTAGGAAGTGTCTTGCAAATTGTACAAGTTTCCTTTGGGCAGCATTGTGAGGGAGAAAGAAGAGAAAGGCATATAAAATGAAAATTGCATACCACGGTATGCAGTAGATAGAGGTTACTAGGCAGTGTTGATATTAGCTTGACATACCACATACATTTGAATGAGCAGAAGCATTTACTTTTTTGTGTGTTTGTATTGGTAGAGGAATAGGGATTTGGCAATCTGTTTTTCTTAAACAGTAGATTGCTCATAACTTGCACTGTAACAAAAGTTGCTTTAAATTTTAAGAAACTATCACTGTCTGTTTGATAGACCCTCAAACTCTGTCATACTGAGGGCTGATGAGTCTTGGAAGCAAATGCCTGACCATGATGATAAGACTGAAGCCACTAATATGATATATAACCAGACTTTGTGAATATACTGGTAAGATTATGTTTAATTAAAAATACATAGGGATAAATTTCTGGCATTTCAGAACAGAAAAGCCACCTTAATGTTACAGTGTGCATGAAACACTTCAAAAATGTTCCTGTTGGCTGTTTCCCACCCCATTTCAGCAAGAACTATGAAAGCTGTGCATATGCTCAGAAGCATTTCAAAACACCAGTTGTTGAAGTGCTTTAAATTGATAGAACATTTACCTTGTAGTCATCTGTAGGATGGTTAAAACGAAAAGTACTAGTGGATTATTCGTCTTAAAAGTAATAGGGAAAATTGCTCAATACTTGTTTAATTGTTTTTGTTCTGTCCATAATAAAAATAAGGGCAGGCTGAGACTTCAAAGTTTTGCAATTCTGTGCACTCTTACTGTTAAGAAATAACATATTGATCCGTAGCCTAGGTTTTAAGCTGCACAAATGCTGTGACTCTTTGTTCTGTACCTGAACATAAGTAGGTTCAGCCTTGAGCAGTTTGTTGCTATTTCTCTTTTTCCCCACTGATCCTTTGTCTCATCGGTTCACTGAATAGCTGCTCAGTTTTGTCTTATCTTTGCAAAGGCTTCCTCTGTAAGCTTTTATTGTTATTGTAATTCTTTATACAAAAAGAAAAAAAAAAAGGGGGAAAAAGGGAAAAGATTCCATTGGAAGAGATGCATCTGATATACTTTGTAGCTTGTATACACATAAGAGAGTAAACTTCCTTATCTGGCATTTCTCATTATTTTTATTTGTCATCTGTTTTGTTTCCTTATTCTCCATTTGTGTGTTCTCTGAGCATATCTTCAGTTCACTTGTCCAACCACAAAACATGACTAAGGTACAGAAATTACATGTGTATGCACTTGACTTCTTCTTTGGTTTATAGCAGTTGTTGTAAACTACCTTTTGCCCTTTCTCTCTGGTGAACAACAACACTACTGTTATCTTCTGTGTGAAATAAAAACAGACCCCTCTCTGTTTTCTTCTGTCTTCTTCTCAGCTCCTGGGCATACTCAGTTCCTTTAGGAAACAAGCCCAGATACATTGTGATGTCTGTCACAGATCCAGAAATCTTACTTGTTCCTTTCTTTCAAACTGTGCAATATTTAGAAACATGCAGTAAAATAGTTGAAAACTACTCGCTTAGAACAAAAAACTAAATTACCCATTGTTTGTTCTGTTGAAGATCAATGTAATGTTTTAACTTGAAGTGTGGTAACTGAAGATTTATGAGGAAGAAGTCCAGAGCACAAAAATATATTAGAAAAAATAACAGTATAATTGGGAGAAGGTAACTTTTTAGTAAAATCATTTTACTTGTTTTTCACCACTTTGCTCCCTTGAATAAGAGTGCAGTGAATGTAATAGCAGTGTCTCACCAGTATAATAAAAACAACTTTTGCAGTAGTATTTTCATTATTTTTAAGAAGAAACAAAAAATACCAATCTAAAACCTTTATTTGTTGTTTGTTTGTGCCCTGGTCTTCCCGTTGAACTGAACGCATATAGTTGTGTACTTTCCCTGGGGAGCAGTGGTTTATTCATTGCTGGGACTTACTTCCTCAACCTTTAGTTTTCATATACTTGATACCATGCAGTATGTAGATACAGACATTGCAGAAGTGCTATAACTACCTGTGAAACTAAGCCTTTCAGCTGTTCCAAAATACTTACTCAAGGAAATATGATTATGAGAAGATGGCGTCAGCTTTTTCATGAAAGAGTGAACATGGACTCTGAATGTTTCCATTTTGTGTATAAAACTAGTTCCCAGATGGAAAGAGAGACATATTAACACAGCCAGTGCTGATGTTGAAAATGAGGTGCTGAAACAGGTCGACGACAAGTTTTACTTATATCTTCATGGTAACAGATGCAACCCTCACAGAATATATCTGAAAGCTGATCAGGGAATGATGCTGCAGGACTTGTCCTGAGGCTCAGAACTGCTGGCAAGAAAGCAGCAGCTGAAATATCTGTTTATGGCCCAGGTGGCAGAGTAATGGCCATGACCTTGATCCATAGAGTTAATAGGAGATTTTAATGTGCTTCGCCACTGCACAAATAGTTTAGGTGAGACATGAAAGCTGCAAACAGCTGTTGTGAATCCTGTTCTTCCTCTGAGATTTCTATTACCTCATGTTATTTGGCTTTGTAGCTTTGTCAGTCTTTTTATTATGAAAATTAAAGAAAGAAAACACAAACTACTGTCTTCTTCTGGCATTTCAGCACTATATCTTTGCTGATGTATTTTTTTCTTCCCCTTTCTTTCCCCAAAAAGAGCCTACTCCTTTCATGTCACTGCAGATGGCCAGATGCAACCTGTTCCTTTCCCTCCCGATGCCCTCATCGGTCCGGGAATCCCTCGCCATGCCCGTCAGATTAACACTCTGAATCATGGGGAAGTTGTGTGTGCAGTTACCATCAGCAACCCTACGAGACATGTGTACACGGGTGGCAAGGGGTGCGTCAAAGTCTGGGATATCAGCCAGCCTGGGAACAAGAGCCCTGTCTCTCAGCTCGACTGCCTGGTAAGTGAACAGGAACTAATATAGAAGGGTAACTTCTCCTTGGAGACTCAATAAGGAAATAGCTGTCCTTGTCTGGATTTTGTTCATATTATAAGGAAATAGCAGGCAGTTCTGTTTCCTGCTTTATGTATTTAACTGTCTTTCTTTTAAACACTGAACAGGTGGTGTTTCAGAGAAGAGGACTGGTTTGTTCAGGGATAAATGTCATCACGAAGGGTCAAGTAATAGATAAGACTTCTGAGAATGTATCTGATTCTTTCCCTATCCAAGTCATGCTGGTGATTTTTGCACTTTTAAAAGGAAGCCTGGCTGAGACAGGGATATTCCATGATGTTTCACTCATACCAGAAGTCACGGCATTTTTTGTTGTAAGAGGGTAGTAGCCATATGAAGAAGTAGCGTGACAAGGTAGCAAGATCACTTTGTGTTGCTGCACTTTTGCTAGTTTCTTTTCATATCTGGTAGGTGCAAGCTGATTTGTTTCCAGTTAGTTGAAAAGCTAAATAAATAATTTAAAAATGTTAAATATAAGATACTTCTTACACTAAAACATTATAGACATTTGGAAAGAGGTAGGTCAGTGAAATGTTAACTGAGAATGTCATAAAACACAGTAATAATAATTAGCAATTAAAGTAATTCTCACATGTTGATGATAGTAAATGTGCTTGTTGTTTTTTTGAGCTTTTACCTCTCATTTGCTATTATGCCCACACCAGTTGTCCTGTAGTAACATATGTTTAGTTAAATGCGTATTCTGTTTTGTGGCAGGTTTGTCTTTGGATGATCAGTCCTAGCTGCCTTCATTTTAGTTACGGAGCTGTACGGCTGCCAGTAGCTAAGCTGACATTCCCAGCTTACTGTTTCCTCTGTGTGATTTTAGAACAGATAAATGAGCAAAAACACAAATAAAACCACCACTACCACAAAACAAACAAACAAACAAAAAAACATAGTAATAGAAATGACTTTGATTTCTACTTAGTGTTGTGGGTCTTTTTGTTTTGAGTTATTGATCCTATCCCTGCATTTCTTAGAGAACTGTTACTATGTAGGACTGCTGATATGCTTAAGAAGTCAGCTCTGTAATATGTAAACGTTGAAATCTTTTCCACCTCTAAATCCTCTGTAGTATCTGTGTCAGCAATAGTATCAAAAATGTGAAACCAGTATCAGTATGATAGGAGTAATGCTGAGCAAGAGAACCAAAGTAAATACAGAAGGGGAATATTATAACTCAGCATTTTCACTTTAAAGTGATGAATGTAAAATATTCTTTAAAAGAAAACTAATATATGAAAGACATGAGACTTCAACTGTGTTTTCATAAGCGGTTGCTTAGATATCAAATGAGAAGTCGCTTTGTTTTTCGAAAATACTCCAGTGATGCTGCTGATTGTAATTGATGGGAGTGCACTTTCTCAAATGCAAGCTTACTTTGGCACTGTCTTAGTGTAATGAGATGGAAGACTTGCAATTCATCAGGTTTGAGAGTTAGTAATGAGAAGTCGGCATTTGAAACCTTTTAGGGTATGCTGATTTCTCTTCTGTACTTTGGTACTGGAAAAAAATGCTTACTGTTTACTTAGATGCAGACAGTCATATTAGTGGTCATTATTGGCAGGCATGTATTAACATAACGGAGATGATTTGTGTTGTACAGAACAGAGATAACTACATCCGCTCTTGTAAATTACTGCCTGATGGATGCACCCTAATAGTTGGCGGGGAAGCCAGTACGTTATCCATATGGGACCTGGCAGCACCAACTCCTCGTATAAAGGCAGAGCTTACATCCTCAGCTCCTGCCTGCTACGCTCTGGCTATCAGCCCCGATTCCAAGGTGTGCTTTTCCTGCTGCAGTGATGGAAACATTGCAGTGTGGGATCTGCACAATCAGACATTAGTCAGGTGAGTATTACTTGTATTCTGTAAACTTTAATAAATTAAATTTAGTCTTTGAGCAGCAAAATAAATATTCATCTCCATGAATAATGGCTCAGGATAGCAAAGTAAATGGTCTTTCTTATCCAAAGAATTAGGTTGGTGCTCAAGTTGGGCTAGAAACTAGTTCTGGTAGCTTCAGGCTGTCTTAGAAGACATTCTTTGAGGTCCTTACAGGTTGTTCTGTGACCTCTTAAAGTCAGTGTAGAAGTTCTTGTTGGTTTCATGTATTGGATTTCATCTGCAGGTTTCAACAAGCAGCATTTCTGCTAGATTGTGATTAACATAGACTAAATTTGCTATGTAGGGAACTCTCTGAAGTCTCTTGTTTTCATTTATTTTAAGTCTTACTAAATAATGAAGAAGAATTTCACTTTGTAATTAGTGACAATAGGTAATAAAATTAACCTTCCAAAAGTACTTGGAAGCCTAGATCAGTTCTTTAGGAAAGTGTAAAGACTGATGTTTGATGTCTTTATAAAAGAAAGATACTTGAGTTTTTGGGGAGGATTTTGATCTCCAAAGCTTTCAGAATGGTTTGTGGAGACTATAATAAATATACTGCTACATATGCTACTTCTGAAATACTTCCTTTAAACCTTAATTATAGTGTCTTGCTGGTCCATATTTAGCATTAGTGCTATGACAGAAAAAAAACAACCACAAATGTTTGAGTTGACTCTTTGCAACTAGTAGTGTGATTTTACTAGAAGGTGAATTTGGTTCAAACTTACCAAGGTCATGATGGCTTTTACAGTATTACAAGAATGGAGAGCCTAAACTGGAAAAGACCGTAATGCTTTAGAAGATTTCAATGCATACACCAAAGAAGCTGATCTGTCTGCTGCAATTTGATTTATTTACTGTATATCAGTACTAAAACTATAAGCCTAAGTTTATGTGCAGAGATCCATATTAATTCATGAGAAAATTTGACTTTCTGCTGAATTTCTATGACGAAGAAAACAACTTGAGTTATGTAAAGTCTCAATTTGCCTTCTAAGTGCTTAGGCTCTGTAAAGGTCTCTATCCATCTGTGACTGTCTTGAATGAATGTTAAAAGTTACTTTTTCTCCCATTGTTTGTGATCTTTCTGGTTGATAACATGTGGAAGCTATGAAACACAATGTGCTATGTGACCTTTCTATGGCAACTCGTAATGAATCATACCTCACACTCCCAAGCTAGCTGCGTTTTTCTCCCTTCCCTCCGCCTTTGACACTGAGGCATAGAATTTTCCTAAATTTAATTGCTGATTAAAAACATGGATGACTTCTGCCATAGGGTTAAGGAAAACTTAATGACATTTGCGTTGCTGAAAGCTGGAATTTCCTAATGAGAAGATTTTGAAGCAAAATGTATTGTCTAGTTATTTTGTGATCTCCTGCCCAGAGAATGCAACTTTGCTGATTCAGCAGTGTTTGTGCATGACAGTCTGGGTCCTTTTCTGGATCCCCTCACTATTTATTGTGTTGACATATTGCCAAAGAAAAATACAGTATTCTGAAACTGGGGGAGTTTTATTCCCTAGGCATTTGTAGTCTATGCTCTCCTTTATTGCTTTTTAACTGTAGTTACTCAGAAGCATTTATTTAAAAAATAATATATATATATAATATATATATATAAACCTTTTCAAAACATGATAGAAAATATTTGTCCATCTAGCTATGATGCAGTCAATTTCTGTAGCACTTGGAAAATATTTTTGTTGTATTTCATTCCAGCTCAGAGGGTGGGACTGATATTTGCCCATCAGCAGACACAGATGACACACATACAGAGTCCAAAACCAACACCACAATAGTGTTTACCTTGTGCTCTGGCAGGAAATCATTATTCAATCTGGTTTGTTTTATCAGGCAATTCCAGGGCCACACAGACGGGGCCAGCTGTATTGACATTTCTAATGATGGTACCAAACTCTGGACAGGAGGTTTGGATAACACTGTCAGATCCTGGGACTTGAGAGAAGGAAGACAGCTGCAACAGCATGACTTCACATCACAGGTAACTGGATTTTCCTACAACTCACAGGGGAGAGGAACAGGCAAGCATTTAGGAAGAAGGCTGAGGAACGTATCCCAGTGCAACTGGTGAATTTTAGATAGCTTGTTTTGTTTGCTCTGGCTATTTACAGCACGATACTTTGGAGCTTTCTTAAGTTTAACTGCTTTGGAACAAAACAGCAGGCTGACTCTACAGTCTGTCCTTTTTTTTCTAAAGTTAGTAGGTAAGAACAGGGGTTATTTAATCACTAGAATTTTGACAAGTAGTCTCACTGCGGAACTTTGTCAGTTCTATCTTGCCCTTTTCTCTTCCTCTCCTCATTCATTTAGCTACTGTTAGGAAAAAATAAAAACTGTAAATGTTGTCTAATTTTTCAGATATTTTCCCTTGGTTATTGTCCTACTGGTGAATGGCTGGCTGTGGGAATGGAGAGCAGCAATGTGGAAGTGCTACATGTAAATAAACCTGACAAATATCAGCTGCATCTTCATGAGAGTTGTGTATTGTCACTCAAATTTGCTTACTGTGGTAAGTTTCCATGAAGACAGAACTGCAGGTCTGGACTCTTACTTCATGCTTCTTTCATTAGTAACTTCATTGTCATAACTTCTGGTAATCAAAATTTATTTATTCTCTCTGTTTCTTAGTTTACAAATGAATAGCTCTGCCTTATAAATATAAATATATTTGCCTACAAATAACTGACTTCATTATTAATTCATTTGAAGTCTGCTGTAAAGTCTGAGTGGTGTATAAACGGCTGTTTTTCTTCATAAGGGGATCTCTTGGATGTTATATACTATAAAAACATGAGGTGTCCATGTTGATTGTAAGCAGAAATACTGTGCTGATTACTGGTGAGAGCTTTGTGTGGCAGTAATTAGCCAACAGATTTCAATCTGACCCCACATCTGTCAGATGTCTGCTTCATGTGTTTTCACAGTTCCTCTCTTTCATGCTCTAGGTAAATGGTTTGTGAGTACAGGGAAGGATAACCTTCTCAATGCATGGAGAACTCCTTATGGAGCCAGTATATTCCAGGTGAGGATGATGCTGCTCTTAAAGAAATTACTAGTACTCTGCAAGTCCCAAGAGTGGACGCATATCTATTTACCTATGTGATCTACCTAAAATGGGATGCTGAGATGAGGGTAGTAGACTTTTTTTTAATCATGTAATATATTTCTATTTTTCTTCTAGTCCAAAGAATCTTCATCAGTGCTTAGCTGTGACATCTCTGTGGATGATAAATACATAGTCACTGGCTCTGGAGACAAAAAAGCTACAGTCTATGAAGTTATCTACTGAAAATGTGATGGGGATATAACTTTTAGAAGTTGAACTGGGCTAAAATTGTTCTTACTTGTAGAATTAGAAAGGTTTTGCCTTTTGAAAAGGAATTAAAGTATTGAGGTTCCAGACCTTGTGATGAAACTGCTCCGGTTTTTGAAAACAGAAGGCAACATCCAGCAACTTAAGTATTGGCTGTGTGGACCAAACAGAACACAGAAGCAAGATGGACAGATGTAGCCTAGGTTTTTGACATAGTTTTAAAAGCCGAGTCTGCTAAAGAATGTTGAAGCCTTTTTATTTTCTTTCTTTCTTTCTTTATGACCTCATGCAAATTGTTCTCATTGCCTGAATATGGGGATAACCTTTCTGTTCCTTGCAATTCAATTTGCATCCTGTCCTGTGTAGAGCAGTGATGTCTCAGATGAACTTGTTTCCTGGTTTTGCATCTTGTGATATGTTTTTGTATTTTTGTTGAAGGTCAAACATTTGTATAAATTGTAAATATATTTAGTTTCATACAGTAAAGGCTTTAGTATGAACAACCACTCTTCTTTCCCCCTTCCTCTTCCCACTCTTCTTCCCTCCCACTCCTCACCCTTGCTTATTTAAAAAAAAACCTTTTGGGGATATAAGTACCTTTTTAGAAGCAAAAGCAAACACTATGTATAGTTTGAAAACTGTGTCTTATTCTTTATAACTCTTCCTAGATTCCTTTATCATACTTCAAAGTAATTGTTTTGACATATTAGGGTATCAAATCCAATAGATGCTGTCTTGTGCTTCAGGAAAACTAAAAGGCAATTTTGTACTAATTATAGTGTAAATATAAAAATTGAACATTTCATAAAGTTGTGCAGTTTATTTTAAGTTTATTGTGATGTCCCATGTATATGTTCTTTGGCAGATGCATTAATATGTGCCTGATCATAATTCTTTCAGTCATCTCTAGAAGAGATGAATTCCTTCTCCTTTCTCCCTCAGTTGAGCAGAATTCATGAAGGACTACATTTCAACTAAGTACATCAGAGGCTTTATTCATTTTACTGAAGAAGTCTGTGATTAAACAAAGCTAGATAAGTTGTGTCCTTCATATTTTACAGAAGAAAATAATCATTTCCTGTGTTTTAATGGCTTGTCTGTATGTAGATACTCAGGTAAATTTAAAAAAAAAAAACAGTTACCAAAGTGTGGGTTTTACGGGCTTAAATTACACTTAAATAATGTTAAATACTTGCGGGGCTGCAAGTGAAGTGAATTAACCTAAACTAAGTTAAAGTGGCTTCTTAATTTCTTGCGACCATATTAACATAGGATTTTTTTTTTAGAAAACTAATCCACTTTTAATTAATTTTCTAATGCCCTATATTAGACAGGCCTATACTTTGTATTCCTACTGAACAGTCTTTGAGTCCCTTCCAATGTTGCATCAGTGTGGATACCTCTGAAGAGCCATGCTGAGCAACCAGTTACCAAAGTTATACATCTTCAAATCAAGTTTTCTCAATATACTCAAGAGAAATGGATGAGGAGAGAATGGGTACATTTTATTCTAGTAATGCTTTTTCAAATTAGTGAATACTACTGCTGTGTGCCAGACAAACCTAGTTATTATGCCACTGAGGACCATACATTTCCTGTGTTCTGTAATCTAATTAGAACTTCTGTTACTAATGGAGAGTACAGAAAAACAGGAGGATATCTTCAAGCAGTGCTTAAAATTGCACAAACTGACAGAGAGGTTAAGAATCACCTGTGAATAGCTGCTTTTTCATTTTGTTAGCATTTGACTGTGACTTATCTCTCTGCTCTTTCAAAGACTCATAACCAGGAAGAAACAAGTTTGACTGACAGATGCATCATCTGGATATGGGATTTCTCATTTGGGGTCAAATTTTTTCTCCAATTTCCAGTCTGAAGAGAAATTAGTTTTATTTTCAATTTACGTGACCATTCTACTGAAACCATTTTATAGCATCTAGCATTATAGTAGCATTATAATATTAACTTTGCATTTGGAATGTGAAATGTTAACCATTCAGGATAATCTAGTTTACTAGACATATAAAATTACTATTCTATCAGTTGGTATCTATATAGTTGTCTGTTGCTGTAGTGTGAATATATATCAGTATGAAAATTATAGACCAGTTTTAGGTGGTGATGATGTGCCTCTCACACATAGTGGGGCAAAAGCAGAATCACAAGGATTGTCAAAGAAATAACTGTATTTGCTGCATTGAAATACTGTGAAGTGCTATGCTATTATAAAATGGGAAGGCTTAAAAAAAAATGTGCACTAAGTTACTTGATTTTAGGATTACCGTTTTCATTTTGAAGTTCTTCCGAGCATCTGACTCTACTGATAATAGCTGACTTTGCTTAGCAGCACTGGCAGAGGCCAAGGCAACCATTTGCTCCAGTTTGGAGCATTTGATTGTCTTCTAAATTGCCATCAAATTGGCTTACATCATGAACATTCTTTTGTCTTTCTTAAAAGCCGATAGTAGAGGATCCCAAAATGCAAATATGATAACATGTTTGTGTATATTTCGAAATTAAACACGTGTATGTAATGGTTCTGCCCTTAACTTGCACCATTGTGCTTGTTAGTGAGACCACATTCTGGCAATCTAAGAGATTCAAAATGACAATGTCAAGAAAATCTTGATGTATCTTGTCCTTCTTGTTTACTTTTAGAATGTGCAGTGAGTCAGCAGCTTTGGAACAAGACATTATTTATGCACGTGAATGAATTTAATCTTATTTGTACCTTATTTTTTATTCTGCAATCATTTTTTTTTCCCCAGTCAGATCTACCTTATACCTTGGATCTGAAAATATGGGAATTCATCCTATAGTAATTCTCTCAGTTTCTCATTTCATGTGTTTCACCTTATATTGTAGAAAACATTTTATTTTCATTTGTCATGGTTGAGTCTATTCCATATGCAGCCACAATTTTTAATGAAACCGTGCACTGACTAGAATCTTGTCATGTATGTCTGTTTTTTGCTATTGTCTACAAGACTTAAAACTTGAGACCTTTTGTGAATTCTTGTAGCCCTGTAAAAAGTAGTGGGTTGAAATAACAGCTTCTTGAATGAAGAAACAGACCAAAACAGACCAGCAGTAACAGAAAGGGCACTAGGAAAAGGAAATGGAAAAAGAGGGTTCAACAATAACGATGGAGTAGGTAATTTTTATTTTCTGTCAATTTAATTGCAGTCCTAAAAGATTCCTTTGATTAGCCCCTCTCTGGGATGGTCTTTGTTCGCTGGGTGGCCCTCAGTATTCTGAGACGGCTAAATGCCACTCTGGCAAAAAGTAATGCCAGACAGAGCAGAAGCAGGGAGTCCTTACAAATGACATATTAAATGTCAGTGCAAACAATAACTGTGATGAACTGGAGATTTGTGGTAATATCAATTCAACTGAACAAAATTCTTTGCTAGTTCTAAATAGTGTTTTTATCTGTGTACTAGAGATCAAGTTTGGTAAGTCAGTTGTGCATAAAATCATGATAGTATTCCTTACAATACATTTGTCAGTGTGGCAGAGTACTTTTTTTCATTTTAATTCCAAGTAAAGAAATTTCTCCATGTCAAACCACAAGCTTTTAGTCCTTGAGAAAGAATTTTCATCTGCATTAATTCCTTTCAACTCATTTGGTGTTTCAAAAGCTTTTCCTTTTTTAAGGGAGGGGGGAGCACCAAAAGAAACATGAAGATCATATTGTTAAAATAATTTTTTTTGTACTAGGAACATCAAAGTGGAATCTGTCATTTCATCACATGCATAAATAACTGGCCATATTTTTTTCTGTCTCATCTTTGGATTGGTGATGGAGATTAGAATTTTCAGAAGCATCTAAGCGACTTTAACATTAAACTAGTCTGACAAATAGATGGTTTGTTTTTGTTTTATTTTTCTTTTTTTTTCCCTAAGAAAGAATTGCCCACTAATTAAGTTGTGGAATCATGCCATCTAGTTGCAGTCCTTCGTATTTTATGTTATATTGATGTGAGAAGTTCCATGATTCTATTAAATGAGAAAGGTGGATTTTAATGTTTGCATACTAAGGAAGAGTTCTGAATCCAGATTCCATACTTATGGTGTTTATTCCTTGGGCCACTTAGCTGGAGGAACTATACTGTTTCCTACTGTGTAATCTTCTCTAAACATTTTTTTTTCCTCATCAAAAGTGCATAGAAATAATGTCAGAACGTAGGAGTATGCAGCTCTTGAGTCATGGTATACTGCCAAAGAAAGGTCAGTTTATTACAGACTGGGAAACCTGCAGCAGCTCAAGTAGGACTTAGTGATTGCCAGAATGGAAGAAAGAGTTAAACTCAGAGAATACACTGAGAGAAGGGAGAAAGGGACGCCCTTCCCTTCCAGCTTCTTCTGTGGGTAGTTCTAATACAAAAATCACTTAGAACAAGGTTTTGGTATACAGTTTCACCAACTACCATTGTTGTTGAGGTGTTTCTGCACGGTAATTCAAGGACACATCTGACATGGATTGGACATTTCCATGACATTAATAAGCAATCATATAATCCTAAGAGGAAAGAGTGTTAAATCACAGCCAGTTCTTAATATTTCCCATTTCCTTGTATTTTTGTAGCATAAACTCAGCTTTCCAGCAATTGATAATCCCATTTTCAGCAATGTGCTCCCAGATGTCCCATTGCAGCTTAAGTGCTTAGTGCAGCATGGTAAATTTTGCTAGGGAAACCAGACGTACAGGAGCTGGATGTTTTAAAAATCTGCACTGTGAATGTAACTTACTGATGTTTCTGAGAAGTCTACTCAGTTTCAGTTGAACTGTATAGGAGTACTCAACCACTTATTTAAAACAAAGCATTCTCTACAAAAGCCAAAAAAGTGCTTTGATTACACTTTAAGCACATGGTTGGGTGGATATTTTTTGCTTTTTTGAGTTGATTTATTTAGGTTTTTTCCTTCATATTAAAAAAAAAAAAGTAAGTTCAGTGTAACAAAACACAAGGAGAAATAAGAGCAGTGATTGAGGAGTGTTTTGTTTTCAAAGGACAAAATGTTCTTAAAGATGTCATGCCTTGAAGCAAAAGAACCTATCGCTTCTATGGTATATTAATTCTTGAGAGAGCTGTATCTTTGTTTCCTTGGAAGTGCTACTCTCAGAAAACAGAACATCGAAAAATAGGTGGCATTGAGACTCACATTAGTTATCCTTTTTCAAATCTGAGCTGTGTGTTTGTGGTTTTTTTTTTTTTTCCCTCTTATTCTTTATTGCCTTGACCCACAGTTTACTGATAGAAGCTGAACATCAGACTTGGCCCTTTCTGGCTTGTACACCAGGAATAATTTTATCTGACAAGTCTGTTGGTGATGCATAGACCACAGGAAAGTCTGGCTGAATGTTTTTGTGGATAGGTAGATAATATCAGCCAATATGTTGTAATAATTTCCTTTACTAAAGCAAGCACCTAGAGATAATGTAGTATCATTGCTCAGTACTCATACTTTCAGTGTTCGTGGAATTGCTGGTCAGTGCTGTTGACTTACTGTGGAAAAATCCTGCGGCGTTTCCTGAAGTAAAATGCTGATTTTGTGATTGTTTCTCTCCTAAAACTTCATATGCAGTTTTATCTGTGGTAAGATTATGCTGATTCGTAGAGTGGTGCTGCAAGAAGCACTAGACAGTTGCTATTATGTAGAACTTGGGAAGGACTCCCTTTGTTATATTCACAGTACAAAGGTACAGTATATCCCGAACCTCCTTTCTGTCTCTGTTTTATGCCAAGAACATGTTAGAGGCAAAGAAAACGCATAGTTTGGAGATTAAGTAATCAAACATACTATTATCCTTATCCCTTTTGTGTACTTTGTCATTAATATAAAAGTGGAGGTGATAGCTTGTAACTGAAAAATAATTAGTGCCAGTTTTCCTTCAAGGCCTGATTTTAATGGCAGTTAAAAAAAAAAGAAGTTAACAAGCAGAATGAAGAGGTCATAAATGGAAGTTAACCCATAGCACTGAGTAACTTAGAAATCATTTGTTACTTCCATGGTAGTGAGCCTAATTTGTTTAAAATAAAATACATCTGTTCACTTCACAGTCTTTGTTCCACTTCTTTACAGCAATCCACAGTGGATTACTCCATTACTTTAAAAATTGGCTGCAATTATGGTAAGCTAATAACTCTTATTTTGTGGTTTGCTGTAGCAAGATACTTTGGAGTGCAACCAAACTTTCCTTTATTCTTAAAAATAATCGAGCTGTTAGTCTGATGCCGGAATTTTTTGTTTGTGTATTTGGACCTGAGTATTTTCTTAATTAGATTTTGAGTAAATATATAATCTGATGGCTTTAAGAATTGAAAGTGTTTCTTAAGGTTGATGGATCAGCCAAACACTGCTGTTAAGTATGTAAATGACCTTCGTGTCACTTTGGTATTGGCTTAAGCATGCTGTGTGTATGCCACAGGACTTTGAGGTTTAGCAATACAACTTGCATTGGCACATGAAATTTACTTCCTGAATTATTTGCTTTTTGAACACAGACCAGTTTACTGCTGTGCTCTCCCATGTCACTTCTTGAATATATATAATAGACCTCTACAGAAGTTTTAACATCTTTTGCATGAATAATACTCTTATTTTTCCATCTTTAATTGTTAATTATGGGAGGTGTGCATTTCCAACACCAGTTGAGTGAATATTCACTAATCTAAGATATAGCTGAGTTTTTTAATGTGTACCTCATGAAGTTTATAAAACCATATAGAGAAATCATTAATTTTAGTGTGCTAAACTCAAGATTCTCGAGTCCTGGGACTCTTGTGTTTCATCAGTGAATCTTTTTAAGGAAATACAGGTTTTGTATTCATTTTGATAGCAGGTTTTGTGTGTGGGTGTGTGTGGTTTATGCAGATAATTTTCTTTGTTGAGTGCAAACTACTGACCTGTTACTCTATTTATATTTTTTCCCTGGTTCTTGCAATACTTTTAGCAAGCTGTAACTTATTAAAAACTATAAATATTAAATGGGGATATTAATAATGAATAGTTGAAAATTGAGAGTTTCAGAATGCATTGTAGAAAACTTTAACACTTTGTTCACCATAATTTTACATTTTTCTGTTATTTAAGTAATTAAAAAAATCCCTACGGTTGAATTATAGTAAATTTTTATACAACCCCATACACTACAAAGACTAATTTTTATCTCCCTGTAGACAGTGACAATTTAGATGTGATTTTTTTTATTCTACATAATTTCTTTACGTTGAGGGGAGAAAGTTTTGCTAATTATTATAATTTCATGGATATTGTTGGTAGTTTTTAACTATTTCCAGGCCTTCAGAAACTTGTTCTTCTTATTTTGTAGTAAAACATACAGATATACAGGGTACTGTAATAAAACATGTTTACAGTATTTGTCCCCCTTGGTTTCCCTGTAGTAAAAAGGGGGGAATTGTAGTGACAGATATAACTTGCAGTAGATGCTAGTGTTACGTGCCTTTGAATCATTGTCTTCTTTTTTGTGTGTGTGTGTCTTAAGTGAGGGGTAGCAGATTGAAATTAGTTTCATTTCTACTAAAATAGGCATGGCGATACATTCTTTAAGCCTTGCTAGTTTTACTAACTCTAGAGCATTTTAAATCTGTGAGGTAAATGGTTGGTTATATGGGCTGGTCTTTAGTTGGTTGTCAGCTGTTCAATTTCACTTTCATTTTTTATGTTTCAAGCCCTGTTAGAGGGGGAACTTAGTTATATTTGGCTATTTTATGTTTTGATTTTGTACTGTATGTAATTGTGATTAGTAGAGAGATTTTTTTTAATTATTTTTAACCACCATAGATGTGCCCACTGTAGTGGTAGATTTTTTTTTGTTTGTTGTTTTTTTGTTTTTTAATAAATGTTCCCATAGTTTGCACTGCATAATTCATTTGAATTGAGCTTACAAGTCAGTCCCTTTCTTCAGGCATCTGCTTTGTACCTTGACAAGTATGAAAATAATCAAAAATATCACGGATCATAAAAGTGGGATTGTATGTTCCTGTTTCTGAGTGTGAATTATGTTTAGCAAGACTTGTCTAGTTAAAAGGCAGTTAAACTAGTAATCACACACTATCCATTTTTAGCTGTCATTTGTAGAAGAAATGCTGCAGAGTGATATGTAGTGATAACAAATTCAGAAGGAAAAGAATATGAAATTCAGATAGCAGCTTGTGTGATTTGCTGTTAGCATGGGGCCCAATAACACTACAAAGCTATAAACTCTGTCCTTCTAGATTGCCCAGTTAGGTGGCAGAGATGCAATTTGTCTTTTCTGAAGCCTCCTGCTGCTTACTAGCTCCATCTCCTGTCACAGCCTATTAGCTCCCTGAGAAAATTGGTGGGAAATTGCCTGCAGATTGTAGGAAATTGCATCTCCAGGCCCTGGAAAAAATGTAGGATAGCACAACACTGACCCTCCCAGAGCAGCTATTAATACAGCAAAAGCTGACCTTTGGCATGGTGTGAAACGACTTTGCTATTTGCTGAATAAAAACTATATTATGTGTGGCTGAAGGAGGGTACAAATTATTATCCTGGCTATGCCTGTAGCCAGCCTGCTCCGGGAAGTTTAAGCATTAGTGACAGGTTTTGCTTTCCTCACTCTTTCTTCATAGAAGATGGGTGATGAGATGTTAGAGGCCCATCCAGAAATTCCATTGTAAAGATGAGCAAAAGCTACCACATATTTAAATTAAGCAGTTGGTAAGTAAAGTTTGCTGATGGAACTAAAAGTTGGCTTGAAAAGCTAATCTTGAATAAGTTGATAATTGCCTCTGTGTGCCTCAGCCTTGGTCAGAATAGGAACAGCTTTGTGATCATTTTCACTCTGTGTGTATATCCATAATGGGTATACGATCTGGGGGCAGATATAATGAAAAGGAGCTAATCCCTACTGTAGCTGCTGAATGTAAAAGTCATGGGATGTACTTTAGTTCTTACAGATTTTTGCCTGCAATTCCTTGTCACTGGAAAACTCGTCATCCTTTTGTTCAAACAAATCCACATGCCTTTTACAGTGTGATACGTGATGAGTTTCATCCTCTGCTATTCTACTTGAGTTACCTTCTAACCCTGTACTTCACCTGTGTTATAGGGCCTTTCAATCCAAGAGGTGACTTTTCTGAGAGGGAGTATGTAATAGCAGTTTGCAAAATTAAATAAATAAATAAAGGCCAACATTCTCTTTGAGCTTGTGATTTTACTTAGCTAGTGCAAAGCCTCTTGAAGAGGGTGTACGGGCGAGTCAGAGTGATCAGGAGGAGTAAGTGCATGGAGGTCTTTAACAGGGAAGAAGTCGTTTTTCAGTCAAGAGCATTACTGTTTTCAAACTCAGCTGAAATCTGTTGGTAACTTGTGGCTGCCCAGGGATCTGAGTGAAATCAATATTCTCATTTCCTACTGTATTAGTGCTTGCTGATGTAAATAAGCTGACATGGCTTACTAACACTGATACAACTGGTTAGGGAAAATAAGTGGCCTCACTGAGGGAGTGGAGGGAGAGGAGCAAAGACTGAACAGGTGCTGCCCTGTGATTTTGAAGCACACTTCAAAGGGATCAAGGGCACTTCACATTACAGAGCTCTCTGGGCCCTATTTTGAATACTGATAGTCATGCATGCACGTGTTTACATGTCAGTCTGAAATGCTAACTTGTTGGGGCATTATCTTTCATGATTAATTATAGCACCTTTTGTGTAAATTATGCAGTTCAGTACCATGTGTCTTTTCTTGTGAAACACAAATACAGGAACTGAAAAGCCATGATGCTTGAGCATTTATTCTATATTTACAATAGTTGTTCATCTTCCAAGGTGTTACATACTCTTGCATTCTCAAAATAAACCTTGCCGTTCCAGAACAAACTTGGGTTTTCTGTACAGTCCAGTGCCTGTAGTAAGCAAAGAATATTAGAAGAGACAGAATGTGCCCTCGTTAATCACTGAGATTGGCTTTTCTAATGAACTAAATTGGGTGATACAGTATTCAGAGATTACTTCTTCTGGCTGATGGGATTATGAACACCCTTACCTGCATGCCTACTCCAACTTTAATGATGCCAAGCCCATTATACCACATAGCATGAGGAGGTAAGATTTTAATCCTGTATGAAAAGCAGAAGCTTCTTGTCATAAAATCAGAGTTGCAAGCTCCTTCTTTGTTACGGAATGAACAAAAATTCAGTCTTGTTTGTGAGGCATTTGGAAGATACCAAATGTTGCTCTGGATAGTTGGATGGCATGAGAGAGGACTGGTGGGGAAAAAGCAACTCAGAAAAAACAGCTCTCAGCCAGCACTTCATGACTGGAAAAGATGTGCAGAATGTAAGTAGCACCCTTCATCCTGGAACATTTTATGAGCTCCAACAAAAGACAAGGCACATAACTGTGCTTGCTTTCTTTTTCTTTAATTAGTTCAAAGACTTCATTGTGCACCTAAGCTCTGGTCAGTCTGAGTCAGGTCACATTTTTCATATCACATGAATACAGCCAATAACAACATTAGAAAAACAAAATCCAAGTTCTTTAACCAGTCTGAATCTTTATATATATTTATATATATATTTTTCCCTGCCTTCATTTACAGTACTTCTCACCATGCTAGGAAAAAATACAGGTTTTTTTGTTTTTTTTTTTGCCAGTTAATGATTGAATTTCCAATATTCCTAATGTCATTAAATGGTTCTAATTTACTGCAGTATCCTGCTGGATATCAATGGCAGGTGAATTTTGTGGGTGTCATTTTTCCAAGCCCCAGCAATTATTTTCTTTTTTAACCTGAGTCATGTTCACTGTCATTCATTGAAACAATTCAGATTTTTTTCATACATTCCATGAATTGTTTCCATTGGATGTTGAATTTAATGACACAGCTAACCTGAGCATTCCTAGGTTCTGCCAAAATATCCTGTCTCCTGCACTGTACCTTCCCAATCCTCCATGTGAGCAAACCAGTCTCTATTTATAAGCTTTTTGCTTATATAAAAAGGCTCTATACAGGGCTATAGCAAGAGCATGACCCTTCTTAAGGCTTTTGATGCTGGAACAAGTTGGAGGGGGGGAATCTGAAATAAGTGGTCTTGGGGGGAGACACAAAGCTCTTCTTTTGAACAGATTTGTTTTGTGATCATTTATCTGAGAGACTGGAGGGAGCTAGCTGGGACCCCTCTGGCTGCAGGAATGGTCTTGATGAGTGTGGCCTGTGGATGGGGCCATGTGCTTTGTCACAGTGGATTCTGGGTTATGTTGTCACAATGAACAAGACATGCCCAGTGGGTGGTGGGGCTGACTGCATGCAGTCAGCCCTGGGGAGGGCTGGGGTGTTGGATGCAGTGCTGAGGGAGGGAGATGGCGTTTGCACCCTTCTGAGAGAGGGGTCACCAAGGGGATTTCAGGAAGGAGGGTGTGGATAGTGGAAAGTCATGGTTGGAAATCTCCTATAGGTGGATGAGGGGATGAACCGATAATTTACATCCCTATCTGGAAGTGTTGTTTGGAGACTGGGATTGTTCAAGATGCTGCAGAGGTGAGTGAAGAAATAAAGGCCTGGAAGAGAGCAGTTTGTAGGGTGGCATCAGGTGTTGGATTGATATTGCTACTTCTGCTCATGAAGTGTCAGCTAATTTAATGGCAATCTTTTCATCTCCCTCACCTCCCAGCAGCAGGCTGTTCTGCCATAGATTTGAAGCACATCAGGGGAAGAAATGGAGTACCCCAATTCTACTGCCTGTCTCCAGCCAGGGCAAAGAACTGCTTTATATGAGGTTTATTTGTTGAAGAGGAAGGTTTCTGGATTGGACTGGAACATTATGTTTCTGCCTGCAGGGAAGGCTTTTCCATTTACAGAGGAAATGGAGATATGTTAGAAATAGCACACTCAAGCAGCAGTGAAGATCTAAAACCAGAAAGGTAAGCCAAGACTTTGTACTTGATTGAAGAGAACTGGGTGGAATATTATGCTTTTATTATACAACCACATACAGCAAAGCCAGGACACACTGGTGGTTGTTCTGAATTTTTCTTAGTACCCTCAGGAAAAAGAAGGTAATGAAAGAGCAAATATCTAAGAAAATGTTTAGCTGCATGCTTGATAAGTTCCTGAGAAATGCTCTTATCCAGCCAGGAGATGGCTAACCACTGTGGTTAAAGTGTAATGGGTTTTTGACAGAGACCTAGATGGTCTGGTTCTCAGCCAGCTAGCTTGGATTGTTCTATTGAAAATAGGCTAAAAGTAGATGCAATGAGAGTCCTCTGTGTTCCTACGAAAACAGTTTTACTTGTAAGGAATTTTGTCTGCCTCTTCAAGAATGTAATATCTAGAAAAAAACCAAAACAAAACGAAAACTTCCAGAGCTTATATGTAGATGATTAACTGTTTATCAATCATGCTAGAGAACTGGAAATCTGGATATAGGTAATAGGTGAGGTATTTTCCCAGGTAAAGGCTCTATTTTTGCGGCATGGAAACTGTAATATCAATTGATAAGGTCTGAAGTTTCAAGCCTGCTTTATTTCACATGGGAAATGTGTGAATTTTTTGGTCTCTTGTTGCTCTGGACAAATTTGAATATGAATGTCAGGTTATGATTTCAGTAGGTTGTTTTTTTGGAACTAGTTCAAGCTAGTGTCACAAACTGCTGAATGTCGTGTGGCATTGACTTTCAGCAGGACTACTAAAGGTATTTTTGAAAATGCTTTTCCCCTTATTCTTTGCAAACTGGAAAATAATACCAAAAATTGCACGTATAGCTCAAAAGCACTGTTGCTTTTCTAGGGTTGGTACTACAGAAATTCTTAAAAGCGGGTTTCATATTGTGTGGATTCTGTTAATCTCATATATAGTGACAGAATCTTCTTCTGTCAGGAACAGTATAGTGTTCTGTTGCATTACTTTGAAATGTTCCACAATATGTGCTATCTATCTATATGTGCGTCTTTCGCACTACACTACTACTTTAAAGTCTGAGGCTTATCATAGCAATTTCCCATGCTTTCATCCAAAGCCTGAAAATATGCCTCAAGGAAGACATTCAATCAAAAGTAAAACATTGCCAGTTATTTGACTGTCTCTCCAGCTCCTTGGGAGGTAGCTTGCTGCTGTGCCGATGTGAAGAAACTTACGTTACAAAAGCAAAATGAAAGAAAACAGAAATTAAACAATAAGAACAGCTTCAGCTCTGAGCAGCTGTCTGAGTATCCCACAGCAATCAAGTTTCCCCTTCTTGATAAGGAACTTTAATTTGATCTTTCGCTGATTTATTTTCCGCTGCAGTTCTGAGCTTTTTGACTCAAGAATTTCCTTTTCAAATGTTTCTAATCAGAGGTGAGGAGGATTTTTTTTTCCCCTTGCTTTTGTTTGCCAGGGGATTGAACACAAGCACGATATCCACTCCTCTCTTGTCCAGTTCAGAGGGATCAGTGTGGTGAGTGGGTTGGGCTGCTGGACTACTCTGCAAGAATTCATAAATCAGGACCAACCTCTTTAGATGAAACGAGTTAGAGATGGCATGAAATCCCACTCCGCTGAGCTTTGGCAGCTCAGAAAGCTACAGATTTTGGTCTGTTGTTGTGCTGGAAGAAGGAGCTGTTTTGTTATTTCTGTTAGCTTTGCAATGAATGTCATGTTGTGCAATCAATATGTGCTTGATTTCCTGCTGTGGATAGAGCGATGCTGCCTCATAACTACCTACTCAGACATCCAGTGGGAAATCTGTTCAGGATAAAAAAAATTAACCAACTGGAAAAGTCTTTCTCGTTAGCAGTCCTATCTGCTTTGCCAAAGGGAGACTGACATATGCACATCCACCAATGGTATTCTCCTTTATGCATTTTTTGCCAGACTATTTACTCTTCAGCTTCTTCTCTTATATCAGCCCCATAAAACCATCCCCCTAGCTGTGTAGCTTCAGATCTCATTTATTTATTTATTTTGCTTCCTATGCTTTACTCATGGCCACTTCATAAAATCTAAGGAAGAAACGTTGTCCTGTTAAGCCTTATTATGAAGGCTTCTGACATCCCATTTTCTCGCAAAACAACTTCTTAATAAAATTACTGATTGATACTGAGAGGTCTCAGGTAATCAGTCATTTTAGATCAAAGGAGGTCTCTGATGATGTTTTGCACATCATCTGCTCAGATAGGGTCAAGTTCTAAAATAACTAGATTGCTTCAGACTTATTCAGATGAGTTCTGACTAACTCCAAGAATGTATACCACTGCTTATCTATATCTGTACACACATATATATAGATTCATTAGGTTGGAAAGGACCTACAAGATCATCTAGTCCAACCATCCTCCCACCACCATCCCTACCCACAAATATCAAATAACATCAATCGGTTATATATAACCATATATAACCTGCTCATACAAGAATGGTTGCTTCTTTTCCTTTGGCTGTGCTTCCTTGGAGAGCTGTGTGCTGGCCTGATGGGCAGTAGTAGTTTGACAGGACAGAATGATTTGTAGGTGGTTCTTTCTCCTGAGGAATGTCTTCCTCAAAGCTGTCCTTCTCCTTGCTTCACTGTTCCACTTGTAGTCCTTGTTCAGTTTCTATTGTGTACTGCTCAGCCTGCTGTAGTGGAACAAGTGGTAGCTTGCATTAACTTACTACAGGTGTATCATCTGCCATCAAGAGTAGTTGTATAGAAGCAGGCAGAATTAAAAGGAGATTAGATAGGAAAGGGGAAACAGCAGTGAAGGTGCCAACCATCTAGGGTGAGAGGAGCTGGAAAAGACAACTTGATGTAGAGGAAAAAAGTAATGGTAATTTTAACTTTTCCATGAGTATGACTCATCTTGAGTGGGCTGTAAATTCCTGTCATGTTTTTTCCCCTCTTTGTATGAAGAATGAATTTATACCTTAAAAATACCATTGTGGTTTCCAACCTCTAGAACTCTTACAGTTCTGCTGTATAAATCGCTTTCTCAAATGCAGAAGCTAGGATGCCTTTTCCCTAACTGCAAACACAGCACTTCCACACAGGACTGCCTTTATGGAGGACTTATGGGTGAGCTGTGAAAGCATTAGTTAACCTTTTTTATGCTGTTATTGTGCCTGAGTTGTTCCAAATGCTCTTTGTCTAACCTGGAGGACTATGGTATGCACTGGAATGAGCCTGCTTATGACAATGACAGTGACAATGACAGGAAACATGGATCTAAAATAAAAGCCATCCTTTCAGGACAGCTTTTCCTTGGACAGACTCAGTGGGGAAGACCTGGAAGAACTCTAGCCCTGCAGTTGGTGGTGTGTGTGTATCATGACGCAGTGTGTTGAACCAGAGGAGATTCTAAGAGAGCTGCTCTCATGTTTTATTTACCCACTTGGAACTACAGCTATCATAGCAATCTCACTGTTTCTTGCTCAAATAGGCAACATATATTCTACTGTAGCATTGAGAGACACAGATTTGTTAGTTATCAATTGTAAGTCAAAGTTTCTCTGAGGCAGAAACATTCATTCTCCAGATCAATAGGCCAAAAACTGTGTGGATACTGTCAGTAAGATGAAGTGTGGCCTACTAGTTGAAGTGTGGTGCTTAATGTGGCTCCTAGACACAGCTGAACAAATTACTCCACGAGCTTCAGGGGTCACTGCAGTGTAAACAGAAAACAGGGGTGACCTATGCTGTGTTCTCAGTACATAGTAAATATATTCCTTGTGCTGCTGCTCAGATATTTTTAAACGCTGTGGGAATCCTTCTCTGGGCAAGGCTTTGAGACTCAACTTCCCATATTTCAAGGAGGATTTTTTTGTTATCCTTTAGAGAGGATGCATTTAAGTGTGTTTAGAGCCACACAGTCTTCATGTGGTGGAGTAAGGTTCTGCTTATTAAATTCCTGCTTTTGCTGCTGGCAAACCAAGCTGCCAGTTCCAGGAAGAAAAATGAAAGATTTTTTTAGTGATATGAGCCTTTTGTGGTTGTAAAATGTACATAATCTCGTTGTATATGCTTAAGACCAAGTAGCTTACAGTGAATGAAGATCTGAGTTATGTCATTAACTATTGATCCTTTTCACGTCTTATGTGCTTTCTGGGTATTTTTATTTGTTGGTTTTGTAATTCTTTATTTATTTTAATATTAAAAAAAACATAGTTTGTCTCTTCCTCCTTTCAGTAAAGAAGAAAAGAAAAAAAAATGGAACATGCATCTGTCTTGAGGAGAGTGGAGAAAGTGCGATGAATTCAAATTAACTCCACTGAATTACGCATATTTTGCACTCCTAGAAGCTCATGAATAATTGTAGTCTTATGGGCAGGTACTTTTTCTTTGTGTAAAATACTCATTTTAGACACTAACTGGCTGATATACAGACTTGGCTGTCTATGGAGACTACTAGCTTAACATATGTTGCAGCATCAAGAAAAGAAAGAACAATAGTAGTGGCTATCTTAAACAGAAGAAAATAGAAAAAGAGGCTTTCTTTGACTGTCATTTACTGCTGTGATTACTATTTGACTTCCCAGGTTTGGAGCAGGTATCAGCAGGCTTTCAAAAGAGCCATGGAGCCTATCACAGGTTACTGCTCTGCCAAATATGATGTTGCTAGACATATATGTGGGACTGAAGAAAGAAAAATACTAGCAATCTGCTTTAACTTAATCCAGATGGTCAAGTTTATGTTTTCTTCAAAATGCAAACTGTCTCCAGTGAATTCATTAGAACCATATTGTAGCTTTCTTTTTCTAGTATAATTTTAGTGGCTAGGTTAAAAAGAAAGCCTAGGACTGCCAAACTAATCTCAAGTGCCTGATTATTTTCCCTCTGTAGGGTTTAAACTGTTCAGTAATGCTCTCCTCCCCCACTCTCCCATTTTTATTATTATTAAACCAGTGAGCAATCCTGTGAAATACTGGCTTTAGAGCGTCTAGAAATAGATAACATGCTGATTTTGTTTGGGAATAATCAAGATATTTAAAAAGCATGGATCTGTATTTGTGATGTGTTCAGTATAGGTATCTGCCTATTTGACCACGGATGGCTCATTTATTGAAGAAGAAACATTTGCCCTAAACATGCTAAATGTCTTTTTCTGTAAGTGTTTCCAGACAGCTTCTTCCTATACCTCTTCTGATATGCCATGGATTTTTTTCATTTCTTTTCATTAAATATTTGCCAAATTACAAAATATCTGGGATATACATTGCTTTTTGTTTGTTTGTGTCATTTTGTTTTGTTTTGTTTTGTTTTTTTAACCCAAAGAGGCCAAAACTGAAGGAATTCTGAGAAACATATCTTTTTAGTACAAATTAGTTCTGATAGAATTATTTTCTTAAATAAACTCTTAATACCTACCACCAGTGATTGTTTCTCACTCAGATGAAATTTTCAACAAGCAAACATGAAGCCATCAGATATTTATGCCCAGATAACTCATGCAAGAGCTCCAGATATTATTTTCTGATCTTTCTGATAGTGATTTTACTTAAAGAAACCAGGAAATGAAATTTTTAATGAAACAGAACAGGCATATACTGGGACAATAGTAGGATACCCACAGACTCATCTGCAAAGGGACTGTGTGAATTTTTATAGTTAGGAAAGAACGGAGCAGAAAAAATATCTTTGTAGTATTTTTATCATTTATCCGATAAAATGAGCTTTCATCACTCTGTTAGGTGAAATATGAAGGAGCTGAACTCCTGCCATTTGTAATGAGAAGATAATCCTCCTGTGGGCTTTTCTCAATGTGTCAATAGCAACACACCTCTTCTTTAATTTCTTTTAGGTGCTTAGATAGTAAATTGCTTGCAGTAAATAGTATCACTGTTCCCTGGATAAGGGAATATACAGGAGAAGTGTTGGTATGAAGTTAACTGTTGTCAAACGCCTCATAATAACGCAGAACTGAAGGAAATACGTTGCTCATTTTTTCTTGATCTTTGTTTATGAGGAAGTAGTTCTGGAGAATGTAATTTAAATTGATTGCATCCTCTGAATTAATTAGTCTGAGTTTTGATTCACTGACAAAACATGAAATAAATATATAAAAACTGAAAGTCATATGATAAAGTTTCTATCTGTTCGTTTAAATAGATCAGGTATTAAGGAAGGCTGTTGAGTGCTAGGAACAGAGTTGTTTTTTCCTCTCTACGGCAGCTTTACAAAATATCCCCTTTGAATGTGACTGTCAATCCAGTTTAGAACCGGCTACTGTCTGATATTGTTTTTCCTTACTGAATGCCTTTGAATACACAAGGTGCAAAGTTGTGATGCTTCACGTGAATCATGCAGCACAGCATCATCTTTAGACTGCTCATAGCCCTGTAACAGGCCCAGATCTGATCTGTGTTATGCTGTGGTAGCAACACAGTTGGGAAATAAAGCATAGTACCCACATCCACATAAACTCTTTGTCATGTATGTATTACCACAATAGTGAGTCAAAGATCAAGGGGAGAACAGGTCATGAGTAGTGTAGCAGAACTGCCATAATGTAAAATGTATTTGATAGAGTAGTGCTTTTTTTAATTATATATTTTACATTATTATTAACAGATAAAACAATGTTTCCTGAAGTGCTTAATGTTTTACAGTGAATTTGTACTGTTCACACATGTGACAGTGAGATGCAGTTACCCATAGCAATGTCAGAACAGTGTTTGCTGCAGCTGGTACAATGAGTTCATGTTTCTAAGATGATGTTTTCAGTTTTAGCGTAATGTCCAGCAAGAATCAGCGCTATAACTTCTGTGTGTTGAAACAAGTAAACAAAATGGGTCCTATGCTAAAAATCACAAGATGCACATTGGAAAGATTAAACTAGATGAAGTGAGAAGAAGGTGGAGAGATGAGCTAGGTTAAGTGTATTTTGACAGTGGAAGTGCTTCCATCTGTAAGAATAAAAAAAGAATAAATTTCAGTTTGTGAGAATGGCTTCTCTATAATACAAGGGAATTAGGCACTTCTGTGGGAAAGACGTTTGCTCTTATCTGTGATGTAGCAAAACACTCAAGTAGATCATACCAATGATGGCTCAAGGAAGCGTTCTTCATATGAAGCTGAAACGAGAGCAGAAGCTGGATATATCCATATGCAGCCTGCTTCTGACAAAGCTTATTGTGTGAGAAATCAAGTGGAAATTTAAGGATAGAATGAAGATGCTTAGAAAATTGTTATTTGTTCTCGAAGTTTTACAAGTGCATTTCAGATGTCATGGGTTGGAATCTGCTGAGATGTTGAGTAATTTGTCTCTCCCAGCAGATGTTTTCAGTTATGTTATGCCTTGTGTTTGGCTTAAATATAAATAAAAAAGTCCTATGGGCACAGGTTAAAAGCCTGAGGTAGGCTGCACCTTGCAATAAGGTGCATTCCCAGAAGCTTATAGTTTCAAATACTGGGCAGCTGAAGGAGAGGGTTTTTTGTAGTTTGCTTGTTTTTAAGCCTGTGAGAACATGCGCACCATAAAACTTACGGAAACGTTCCCATTAACTTCAGTGAACCTGGAAATCTACTATGTTATCTATTCCATTATTTTAAACGTCAAAATCAACAGTACCTACCATATCTTCACTGCGTCCTTAAGACATGCCTGAAATATTCAGAAGCTTTCAAATAGACATGAGAAAATTTTTTCATCTGTTGGAATGTTTTGTTTTATAATAAAAGGAAATGCTCCATGATGATGATATACCCAAGATGGTCTAAATTTGTTGGAGTACTAATCAGCTCACCCAGTTAAACTTTTAGCAGACCTCTATGCTGGGAATGATGCTGTGAGCCAGATCTCATGGTAGAATCTTAAAACTAGCTCTTTTCCATCTGGGTGCTATTTTGAAGCTTAACAAATCATGTTTTAATCAAAATATTGTTGGACTCCAGTTCCAAAAGCCCGTACTTCTTTTGGTGAACAATATTCACCTGGAGATTCTTTGTAGGGAGCCTGCTGATTTCTCTGAACAGGAGTGTCAGCAAGTATAAGCCAAGTAAAGGCTAGGTTTGCTGTATACCAGGAGATGGCCCCAGGCAGCCTGAATGCTTTTTCCCACTTAATGATCTTCAGTTTTCACTCTGGCTCAGTAGCCTGCAACTCTTTTGTGAAACAGCAGTATAACAAAGACTCTGACGGCACAGCTAGTGCTTTTCACTTACGACTGTACCCCATACAACTTCATCCTTCTGCTTTTTTTCTTTCCTGGCAGGAAAACAAACTGAATAGCTAGAATTAGTGCTCCTTGAGTACCAGTTCACTTGCCTAGCAATTTTATTCAGAAAACAGATGGTTCAGTATGTGAAAGAGGGCTGGTAAAGACCTCTGTGTGAGGTCCTTGGCAGAGTAATCTCATTCCAAAGATCTAGGTGGCTGGGATTCCCTCCCCCTCTCCTTTAATACAAATTCTTAAGTGTTAAGTCAGGCAGAAAATGAGTCTAGTCTACATTTATCTTACTGAATGGCAGTCAACTCCTGCCTAATCTTTCAACATATATTTGTTCAATGGATCAACAGATTGAGTAAGCAGCATGACGGACGGGTTTAGAAATATGTCTGCTTATGTTTGGTTTGTGTTGAACCATTGACCATTTTGTTTGTGAATCCATCATAAATTACATCTTTAGGTTACTCAGTATGAGTGAGGAGGGGAAATACTTATTCTCACTGTGCTGAAAGGCATCTTACACAGCTGTCAGACTCCAAAAGGGAAGCAGAATTGCATCAATAGTAGTTTTAGCTTTGTTTTACAAAATCTTGATAAATATGGCTCTTCTTTCACAAGCCTTTTGCTGATTGCAGTGTTATTTCTTGTTGGAGGTAACATAAGGCAAGAAGCAAGAATAGTTGTTGCCAAGTATGTAATAATTTGTAAATGTAATAATTTGAGAGCAAATATATGATAGAAATTGTGGATGTCATTTTCCTGCATTAGACAAAACAGACACCAACCGATACCAGAAATATACAGCAGTATTCAAAGATACCAAATAAAAGGAAGAGATTTTTTAGAAGGGAATTTAAGCATCTGGAATTGGCAACACCTGGGAGAACATATTCATCGGCTATAAATGAAAATATCCTTCATTTTCATCTGCTTTCTGCATTTCACTTTTATATCTGGAACACAAAAATATACTTTTAGTTTTTTTAAGTATTTTTTTTCCTGCAGGAAAAGTTTTATCTTGAGATATGATATTGCCAAGTGCTTCTTGATGTGAATGAGCAATGTAGTGTACTGAAGACATGGTTATGGAGGGTTGTATTTCACAAAACCTTAAAAGCAGACCAGGAAAATAGCTTTCTCAGTATCATGAAGACCTATGGATATCTCTCAGGACAAAAATGTGGGCTGCATAAATGCTTCAGTTGACTCTGCAATCTGAAGGGGCACAAGATAAAAATTGTTTTCTGCCACCCTTGTTGATTTTGTTGGCTTCCAGCTGCTGCCTGTCCAGGAGGCATAGGCTTGTGACCGAGAAATTCTTCCCCCATATGGGTACCCTCACATGAGTTGAGAAGAGACTTTAAAAAAAAATAATAATAAAAAAAGACAAAGAGCTAGTCATCTTCATTTCAGATTTGATTCCCTGATGCCTACTTTAAGCTCTGTTTAAATGAGTTTGCTCTGAAGCTAAGTGCATCTGGTAAAGAAAGTCAATGAAGCAGACTTGTGGAAGAAGAGACGACAGTTGGGAAAGGACTAAATTTCTTCATGCAGTCAGAAGGAATGAAACATGGGAGGAGGGTGATTGCTGTTATTTTGCTGTTTCAGATCATCATGTTTTCATGAGAGCAAGTTCTTAAAGTTGTAGATTTAGGGGTATTTAATTCTGTATGCACTAAGTCCTTGCGGTCCATAGAAATATGATTTAATTTCTTTGTTTGAAAGCTTAAACTTCATTGGGAAGTATATGTACCTTCTTTTTTTCATTCTTTTTAAAATCTTTTATTTCTTTATCATAGTCATCTAAGAATGAAAGATGACGAAAACAAGAACAACTACAACAACAAAAAACAGACCACATTTATTTATGTGCAGATGTATTCAGTGTAGTAATTTATTGATTTGGCTGTCTGCTTAGTTATTTTATTTAATGCACTTCTTTTATATGGATCATGATACTGAAATAAATTTCCTTTCCTTCATCCTCCCTTTTTCATAAGACAACATAGAAAATAGCAACTTAAAAATTGCTTCTAGTATACTGTATTTTCTAAATATTAGTTCAGGGAATAAGAGGGCTGGGCACTGCTGAATTTGCAGAAATAGTTAACGTTGTGCAGTTTTGTTGTTGTTTTGCTTTTTCTGTTTTCCATTCTCTTTTCTTGAGATCAAACTAAGACTGGGATGGTCTGAATGTACCATCTAATGTGTCTTTAAAGGTTTCGAATGTCACACTTTTATCTTTTGTTTATTTTCTGCTTTTCCTCTCTTAGCTAAAAAAAAAAAACAACAACACTTGTCAATTTCCAAAAGTTTTGAAAAATTGAAGTAATTTGTTGCAAATCGAAACGATAGATAAATAAAAAGACATCTTAACATAGCAGCAAATTAGTAAGCATAGCAACATATACGTACAAACAAGGATAGCTGTATTCACTATGTGAAGCTTAAGTCTAGTTTGCTGAATATTTCCACTTCAGTGCACTTGCATGTTATAAGTAAATCTCGAGGGAAAAAAATACTTAGAAGCCAAAATTAATAATTCTCTGAGTGCATTATATAGCATGCTGGCAAATTGAAAGTTATAATACAAGACATTTAGTAACTTCATCATTTGCAAAGTAATTCCTTTAGAAGTATATATTTCTTCCACACTGGTATAAAACTAGATAATGTTAATTGCTGTTTTACTGACTAATTGCAAACATTTGATTAGAATAGCTTCTGGCCCTCAACAAGTAAAAAGAGGTCTGCTCAATATAGCTAAACCTAGCTGAAAATCTGATTTTTTTGGCAAAACAGAACAGAACACGTATTCTCTGTGTAAAACATTTTCTTTGTTGAATTATTATATTTTCTCCAATGCTGCGGTTGTCTGGGTTCTCAGATTCTTCTGTTTCTTAGTGCTTGCAAGATATGAATGTGCTTCATTGTGGGGAGGGGAACACAACAGCTGTAACTTACAAGTGATGCATCACAGAGAAGCTTGGACTAAATAGGATTGAATTAGTATGAGTATCATGAGTATCCCTTCTCCATCCTTAGCAAATTTATAGATATTAATGAGACAGAGGCAGGAGAGCTGAGGTATACGCACCCATGAGTAAAGATGCTGGAAGATGTTATGGTCCTCTCTGAGATTTCTTTCAACTGTTCTTCAAGCATACTAACATCTAAGCATTCAAAGCTCAGTGATGGTTCTCTCTCTGCTATACATTTTCTTCCTACCATAAGAAACCAAGAGTTTTAGCTCTGTATATCTGAATCTGCTTTACAAATACTCTTTCTAAGCTGTAGTTGAAAATGTCTTTGTTATAAAACTTTTCACCAAGATGGCTTAAAAAGGTGTTGACTTTGGAAAGCAGAGCTGTTGCCTCCTTACGTCTGAAGGGACATGAAGGTATGAATTACATATATATAGTGTTCTCTCTAAAGGATTCTTGAATGTGGTTGGTTGGTTGTTTAGACTGTCATCAGTTCTAGAGACTGGAATGAAACCTTCAATATGCTCTAATGAAGGAAGATATTATAGAATCATAGAATATTCTGAGTTGGAAGGGACCCACAAGGATCACCAGGATCAAGAATCACCGACTCTGCTCCACCCAAAATACAGAGCCTTGTCCAGATTCTTCTTGAAATTTGACAGCTTGGGGCTGATGGGGAACCTGTTCCATGCCCACCTTCCTCTGTGCAGACCCTGTCCCTAACTTGCAGCTGCCCCTCCCCTGACACAGCTCCATGCCATTCCCTCAGGCCCCATCACTGTCACACAGAGCAGAGCTCAGCGCTGCCCTCTGCTCCCTGGGAGAGCTGCAGATGCCATCAGGCCTCCCCTCAGCCTGCCCTGCTCTGGGCTGAACAGACCAAGGGACCTCGGCCACTCCTTACATACTATGCCCTCTAGACCCCACATCATCTTTGTAGCCCTCCTTTGGGTGTTCTCTAATGGTTTTATGTCATTCTTCTGTTGTGGCACCCAGTGCAGGAAGTAAGGCCACACAGAGCAGAGCAGACAACCCCTTCCCTCACTTGCTGGCAGTACTGGGCCTGGTGCATTCCAGTTATTGTTGGCCCTTTGAGCTGCCAGGGCACACTGCTGACTCAGATTCAATTTACCATCAACCAGAGTCCCTGGGACCCCTTCAGTGGGGCTGTGCTACAACCTCACATCTGCCACTCTCTATACACATATATATATATGTAAATCTCAGGTGCAGAATCTGGAACTTAAAAGTTGTTGATTGCCTAGCCCTAAAGATCTCTCTGCCCTCAACAGAGTCAACATACCCTCGTATATCAGTATCTTACACTTAGTGTGTATTTGAGTTTTTATAAAATCATTGACAGTTTATGCAGAAACATACTGTGAGAGACAGTACTGAAAGCTTTGCAAAAAAAGCTCCCTCCAAAAAATCATATCTACTGTATTTCCTTGCTCAGGAGAGTAACATTGTCTTAAAAGGAAATTATGTTAAACAGGACTTTTCCCTCATGAAACCTTATTGGATATAACCATTGACTGCAGTGTCTGTCCAGTGTTTTCAGTAACTCCCAGAATAGTCTTCATAATTTTAGACGATACTCAAATGAGTCTGAAAGGCTTGTGATTATCAGGATTATCTTTCTTACAACTCTTGAAAATTGGAGTGTTAACTTCCAGTTAACTAGGACCTTTCTAGATAGTCAATACTGTTGAAAAATGTGGTACATAACAGTGGACTTGGAATGAGTGCCTGAAATCCAGTTTGGATGTAACCATATGCTGAAGAAATGTAGAACAGTTAAAAGTAGTTTCTTGCACTTTCATATTGAGAGTTGAGAGTCTCAGTTTGTAGGTAAAATTGGGAAAGTTTCCAGTGATTTCAGAAGTAGGATCAGATGTTAAAAGGTTTCAGAATATGGCACTAGGGTGTGCTAGAACTGAAAAGCGTTCCAGATGAAATATCAATTGGAAAAAGTTTAGAACAAGACCAACCTGGGAGAAGGTATTCCTGTAGGGAGTGTCATGCATTACCTTCTCTCCTTTGCAACACCAGGAGCACAATGGCCATGATGTGACAAGAAAACCCCACTCTTTAGACAAAGATGCAAGGTGCTTGTGAAGGTTTACTGAGAGTCTAGAAGAATTTGTGCAGAATATTAATGGCCATGTTTTCTGTGGCTGAGAACTGTTTTCCTAAGCAGGCTCTGGCAGGCTGTTTTTTAGCCATACTGTCTTTCAGTCTTTCCTGTCTGCTAAATGGCATGTTGCTAACCATCCACTGTTGTGTGTTTTAAGATTCACAGCTAAAATGCCATGTAAAAGCTAGGTAGTACTAATCTATGCTGGCAGCTTGTTAAAGTGTCATGGTTTCAGTGATGCATTTGTAACCATTCTAACATAAGATAAATGTGACAAGTGCTAATTTCAAACACCCACCTTACTGAAACTGAGAATAGCTTAGCTAAAGCACTTTGAATTTCCCAGGGACAGCTGAGGTATATAGTTACGGCATCTCAGGCTTCTTTTACCTGAAAAAATGAATACGTTACATTAGAGATCCAAGACTGAAAGACAATGGTTGTTTTAAAAGGGAATAGAGGAGAAACGAGTATGCATGAATTTGAGAGACCCACAAGCAGTTCTTAATCTTCAGAGGAAAAGAAGAAAACAGGGTTAGAACAGTTGTACTTTAGCACAAAATCATTTGTGAGTGTCCCTCATCATGGGATCTTTCTTTAGACATTGGTGTCACAGACAAGAGAAATACCTGTGTGAGTAGGCCAGCCAAAAGGAGGAAAACTGTTCTTCAGTTGATGTGCTGCCAAAAGGCACTAAGTGATGCCCTTCTCTGGCTTGCTGTGGAAATCCTGTACAGGATAGTCCTGAAAGGTAACCCCACCAGTGTCCACTGAAAGCACTGACATTCACTGGGATTTGCACATTTTTTGTAAAATCGTTGTTGCTATGTTTTGTTCATTTTTACAAAAGAGAAACTGCGTAATTTACAATTGACTTTACCCATGGGTTTTCTTTGTGAAAAATGGGAAAATACTGAAAGGCTTGAGATTTAATTATAAGAAAGTACAAATGTAATGCAAGCACTGTTAAGTCACTGACCAAAACAAGCACCTAGCTAGTGCTGAAGTCTCCAAGAAAGCGAAAGATCCCTGAAGTGCATAGTGCTTAGGGCGGTAGTATCACTGTGCAGGAGCAGAACAAACATGAGGAAATAGGAGAAGTGAAATATGAGAGCTGAGTGACCAGTCCGCAAAGAATGCAGGATCTCAGCTATACTATGACAGGTCTGCAGATTAAAATGTGATTTGGACATAGTTGCCTGAGAGGAGTGCAGAGCAAACTGCTGCTAGAGCATAGGAAAAGAAAAAAGGTCTATGCAGATGATGTGCAGGCCATACTGTCTGGGACATGCATTTCTGAAAAGACTGCAGAATCTTTTCCTGAACACTGGGACTACATGGGAAGCAGAATTCAGTCCCCATCACTAATGCCATTCATAGAATCACAGAATTGCAGGAGTTGGAAGGGACCTCATAAAGTCATTCAGTCCAGCTCCCCTGATAAAGTGAATACCCTGCAGCAGGTTGGCATCCAGGTGGGTCTTGAATATCTCCATTGAAGTAGACTCCACAACATTTCTGGCATATCTGTTCCAATACTCCATCACCCTTACCATAAAGAAGTTTGCCTACGTGTTAGTTCAGAACTTCTTGTGTTCAAGTTTTAGTTCATTATTCCAAGTCCTATTGCTATGTACTGGCCTCATCCATTTGCCTCCTACCTCCCCTTAGATATTTATAAACATTAATCAGATTCCCCTTCAGACTTCTTTTCCCCAGTCTGAACAGACCTAGGTCACTCAGCCTTTCCTCATAGATGAAATACTCCAGGCCCTTTATCATTTTTTGTGACCCTCTGCTGGACTCCTTCTAGGTGTTATCTGTCTTTTATGTACTGGGGAGCCCATAACTGGACACAGTATTCTAAATGTGGCCTCACCAGGCCAGAGTTGGGGGAAATAAATCCCTTGACCTGCTATTTTTAATGCACCCCAGGATACCATTGGACTTCTTGGTGGCACACTGCTGGCTCATAACCAACCTGTTGTCCACCAGGATGCATAGGTTCTTTTCAGCAGAGCTCCTCTCCAGCAGGCCATCCCTTAACCTGTACTGATCCATGCAGTTATTCCTCCTCATGTGCCAGACTCTACACTTGCTATTGTTAAACATCATCGGGTTCTTTCCTGCCCAACTCTTCAGTCTGTCCAGGACTTGCTGAATAGTACCACAGCTTTCAGGGTGTCAACCTGTCCTCCCATCTTTGTATCATCAGAAAACTTGCTGAAGGTGGACTTTATCCCCTCATACAGGTTAATGATGAATATGCTGAACAAGACTGGAACGAGCACCAACCCACTGGGGAACACTGATAGTTACAGCCCTCCTATCAGACTGTGATTGATCTGATGATTCTTGTTGCATCTTTTGAGGCCTGGACAACATTCTTATTCTTCTGAGGAGAGCAGGACTATTTTCCACATTTTTTGGACCTTCTATTTTCCTTTTAGTTTATCCATGAGTTCCTTGCTCATCTGGGCAGGCCTCTTGCCACTATTGCCTGTTTTTTTCACTCCTATATGTTCTGTTGAGGGACATGGTTTAGTGGGAGCTATTGGTGATAGCTAAACAGTTGGACTGGATGATCTTTTAGGTCTTTTCCAGCCTTAGTGATTCTATGATTCTCCCTGAAGTTCAGGGTAACAATTCTACTTACTGCTTTGCTCCTTTCACACAAGATCTTGAACTCCATCGTCTCATGTAGCTGCATCCCAACCTTCCCCCAACCATCACATCCATGGCCAGCCCTTCCTTGTTAGTAAAAAATGTCAAATACACACTTCTCCATGTCAGCTTCTCTACCACCTGCATCAGAAAGTTATCATTAATGCATTGCAGAAACCACCTGGACCATTTATGCCTGTCTGTATTGCTTATCCAACAAATATCAGGATTATATGATATCTCAGGGCCCGTGAGAGCTGGTTTCCACTTAAACACTACTTCTTCTCATCTCTCCCATGAGAACGGGTGCCAGAGATCGCAAGGCTACTTCCAGCTGTTTGTTGAAGACCTCATCCTCTTCTTCATGCTGATCACGTGGTATGTAGTACACACAACAGTGTCATCTACATTAGCCTGCCCCTTAATTCTTACTCTCACTGCTACCTTATATTCAACTTGCTGTCTACCAGGACTCCTGGAGTACTTCATGCAAAATCCACTTTATTTTTGATGTTTTAATGAGCTTATCTTCGTGAACCACTAGAGATTAGCCAGACTAAACTGTCAACATGAAAGTCTACCCAACAGTGATACTGCTTACCATAAAACTGTGTTTAGCTGAACACACTGTCTTATACAAATAAATTGCAATACTAAATGCTTTAAAGTGAAAGCTTTGTCAATTTAATTTACTTATTTTTGTACAGCAGAAAGAATGGATGCATGGTCAGAAGCCAATGTTTTTCTCTCATACAGCTATTTTATAATTAAAAGTGGCATGAACATTTAAAGTTTTTTTGAAACAGTAGTTGTATTGGAATAAAAGCCTATTTGACCCTTAAAAATACAGGGAAAAGTGCAAGGAGCAAAAAAAAAATAAAATGGAAAAAGGAACAAAAAAAATCTGAAAAACATCTCAGATACAGAGCACAAAGAGGGAAAAGTTTAAGGAACTGCACTTACTCAAAAAATTGTTTGGTTTTAAATCAAATGAAACTTTTCAACTCATATGAATTCTATTTGTAAATAGGAACAGGAAGTAGAAAAGTTACCTGCCTTGCATGTTTTACAACAGCAGAAATCTTCAAATTCAGCCCTCCTTATCTGGAAAATTATTCTTCTGACACCTTTTTGATGCATTTCTCAGTAGAAACTAATTTCTCTGTAGAAACTAGCTTTTCATGATTCTGGTTCTGTTTGAGTGCTTTAACTTTGAGATAAAAGGCATGCTGTGAATTGGCCTCTTGTTCTTCTGAATTTGGAGATGCCCTACAGAAAGATGTGTGTTGTCAAGGCCAGGAGTGAGGGGTGGGAGAATTTGGGGCAATTGCACTCAAATAAAAGGCCTCAGTCTCTTCTTGAATTCCTTCTCAGAGCTAATTCTAAGGCTAGAGAAGTATGGAAATTCCTCTAAGAGCATGTCTCCAAGCTGATCAAAATCTCTTAGTAAGATTTTGGATAAATACCTTTAAATAAATCTATCACTAGTAGTTTGTTTGTAGCTCTAGTTGCTAAGTATTCTTGCTTTGTACACAAGCTATTTTCTTTTCAGCTTCAATGTATACAATGCAGTACTTGTTTGTATAATCCCCTGAAGTTTTATTGTGCAATTAGTCCACAGCTTTTTCTTAAGCTTAAAAGCAAACTTGTTCTGTAATATTTTCCTCCCCTTGTTGCTCTATTCACAGTTCTGGGATACAGTCATTAAGATCAGATAGAAGCAGTTTACCATGGCCATCTCTGGAAAATACCATGTAATATCAGAGTTATAGAGGAGACAGAGAATGAATAGCTCTCTGTTTTTCAAGGGAGTTTATGACTTCAGCTGTGGGCTCTGCTGCTGACTTTCAACAAATCACTTAGTCACTCTATGCCTCTATAAAATAGTAAGAATTCCTTGTTGCATCACTGTTGAGACAAAAGACAGGAGTATTTCCAGTTGGCCAGGTAGTATGGCAGTGAGGTAGGGTAGCGGAAATGGATTAGACCACATCCTGATTAGAGGAGAAAAAGTAATTTAAGAGTAGCATAATGTGGGTCCTTGAAGAACATGCCACTGCATATCATGTTTCCAGCTGTGCACACAGGAAGTGATGTAGATGTAAAGCTGTGGCTTGCCATGGCTTGTGAGGGAGCAAGGGAAAGGCTGGATGTGAGGGAGTGAAGCACTGGGGCAATTTTTTGGACTGCACAGGAAGGAGAGTTGTTACGAGTCACATTTAGGCAAAGATGAAACATGTACATCTCTCTTTCCAAACCTAGATTCATTTTTTATTGTCACAGGCTTTGCTATAATATTGATTTCTTTCCTTTTGGCATTACTTGTTTCTCTGAGTAATGCTCATCACAGGCATATGGTTGTTAACACCAGAATTATCTTATGACTAAATCTAGCTAGCCATAGATCTCCTCATCTCTCCTGGTAGCCACCTCTGTTTGTAAGTCCAGCCGGCAGCTCTCTCTTCTCCCCTGGTAAGTGCAATGGACAGCAACAGCAGAGCAGCCTAAAGAGCTTCTGCAGAACATAGACCAGGAGAATATGCAGCTAAACATCCATGCCCATGTGCACCATGATGAGGTGGCCCTATATGTGAGGGAACTGCTGCGCGTAATGCCTTCTTGGAAGGTTGGATCAGCACAGTGTGGGAAAATGTGAAAGCGTTGAGACTAGATACCACCTTTCTTCCAAGGGACTTGGGCCAATCAGTAATACAGCTGGAATAACTCTATTTTTACAAAGACATCTGAGAGTTGAGCTGTTCAAGCAGTCTGTGTAGTCCCCTTTGTTCTGATGGTGCTGGTAGCATGTTGCCCTGTGCTGCAACTAGTACTGCTGCTGGCCTGCCTCAAGCCAGCTTGCCAGGGCAAAATCTGCTTCTTCCCTTGCATTCATACGGAATAGCTGGTGAATGGTTCCCAGTTTCCCTATTCATTAAATGAGAACTCAGACCTTCAGGTGCCATTACCAGTCATATAACTTTTGGAGGGAAATAAAGAAGCTCACAAAGTGTGGTCTGACCCTTCTGTTGAATTTTAGGAACATCAAGCAGATCCATGAGAGAAAATAGAAGGAAACAGTAGTTTGCAAAGAAAGTATTTTCTTTTTTTTTGATGATGCACGTGATACTGCTTTGATTACTTTAACAGATGACAAGATGATGCAATTGGTGGAAAAGCTGGAAGTTCTGACTTGCTGGAAACAGAGGTAGAAATGTCAACATTTCCCACAGAAGGGAAAGCATCTTAGGAAACAACTCATTACTTGGAAAATTTCAGGACGAAACGATTAGTGTGATCTCAGCCTCTAAGTTATCCTCTTGGCCGCAGCTCATACATGCCTCCTGTTTCTACAGAGATGTACAGTGCTTTCAGTCATGTTCATACAGTTTACATGGGCCTCTTATTCTGAAGTAGGTCATAATGGATGTCCATTATCAGTGTAGGCTGTGAAGGCCCACCATGCAGTCTGCTTTATGTCCAACTAATGTTCTTGGTTGTAGCTATGAGACAAGCGGTAGTTGTGCAAGAAGGTGAGCTTTTTCACAGCAAGCTGCCTATGTGCTGAAATTGCCTGGAGATTTGTGGAAGTTTGTGAATGATGCAAGGAGAGATGGGGCTCAGAGAAGGAAGGAGTATTGATGAATCATATGAAACACCAAGAAGAAATTATGCAATTAATGCATTATTTAAGCATTGCTGAGTATATTCCAGTATAAGGAAATATTTCTAAATAGTTGATCAAACACCATAAAAGCTGGAGATAGAAAAAATAATAAGATTTTGTGTAGTCCCTGTTTCTGTTGGTTCTGAATTGCCTTCTTTCTCTGGCAGATGTGACAAACTAGCTACACTATTTTTTCGAAGGCAACCAAATGCTGTATTCAGCTAGCAAGTGGGGAGGGGAACAAAACAAACGATAGAAAGATAAAAGTTATGCACACCATAATTATTGTGCTGTGTGTTTCTAGGATTGTACGTTTGCATGGTGATACATAGGTTATTGCAGCTGTGCTCAGTGAGAAAAATGAAATGAAACCTGCTCTTCTGCTCCTGGTTAAATGGTATACTTTGTGTTTGAAGGTGAATTGGTAAGTATGTAAACTGGGAGAAACTATAATGAACCAAGACCTTTTTCACCATGATAGACACATATGATCCAGATAGACCTAGGTAGACTGAATTGATGGGCCAAGGTTAACTGTATGAGTTTCAATAGGGCCAAGTATTGGGTCCTGCATTTTGGTCACAACAACCCCAGGCAACCCTGCAGGCTTGGGGAGGAGTGGCTGGAAAGCTGCCTGATGGAAAGGGACCTTGGTGTGCTGATAGACAGCTGGCTGAATATGAGCCAGCAGTGTGCCCAGGTGACCAAGGAGGCCAGTGGCATCCTGGCCTGTATCAGGAATGGTGTGGTGAGCAGGATCAGGGAAGTAATCCTGCCCCTGTATTTGGCATTGGAATTGGCCTCACCTCTAGTACTGTGTTCAGTTTTAGGCACCTCAGTACAGGAAGAACATTGAGGTGCTAGATGAGGTCCAAAGAGGGGCAACAAGGTTTACAAAGGGCTTGGACAATATGTCCTACAAGGAGAGACTCAAGGAACTAGGGCTGTTTAGTCTGGGGCAAAGGAGGCTGAGGGGAGACCTTATTGCTCTCTTCCAGTATCTGAAAGGTGCTTACAGAGAGAGTGGGTTGGTCTCTTCTCACAGGTGTCAGGATGAGGGAAAATGGCCTTATGTTGCACCAGGGTAAGTTTAGGTTGGATATCAGGAAAAACTTCTTTACAGAAAGGGTTGTTAAGTACTGGAATAGGCTCCCCAGGGGTGTGGTTGAGTCACCATCCCTGGATGTGTTTAAAAACTGTTTGGACGTGGCACTCAGGGACATGATTTAGCAGAGGGTTGTTAGAGTTAAGGTAGTATGGTTAGTCTGTGGTTGGATTCAATGATCTTGAAAATCTTTTCCAACCTGAGTAATTCTATGATTCTATATTTCTGTTTTCTGCTTTTCCACTTCTGCTTTTTATTCTTTCTGTCCACTTGCTTTCTCTGCAAACAGAAAGGAAATGCTTTTGCAGGACAACCGAGTTTCTGTTAGCGAGGAGCTGCCAGGCACCATTGCTTTCCATGTGGCTAAGGCTCTGACATGGTGGGGCTGGAGCCAGGAGTAGTGGTGTCACACCCTACAATTACAAAGGCGAACCCTGGGAAGCACAGCTCCAAGAAGTGCTATGAATACAGCAGTCCATTACAGTGTGGCACTGCAGTTTGCGTGGCAGGACTAGCAGAGAGAGCAGGGTATCTCCTCACTCAGAAGGCTGGCTTATCTATCCAATGCTTCTCAGAAAACAAATCTGGCTGCAGTCCCCCCTAGGTAGAAGGTTCTTGCTAAAAAGAATCTGGCTACCCAGTCTGAGAGTGCCTACCCAGAAATGTGTCTGTTCAGGTCTCCAGCTGCAGGGAGTGCCTGAGCCTATTACTGCCATTGGAGGGTGGCAAGTATTCCACCTGTGCGAGGTGTGAGTGGGTAGAAGATCTGCTTACTACGGTGGCAGAGGTCAAGGAAGAGGTGGAGAGATTAAGGAGCATTGGGAAGTATGAGCAGGGGACAGACTGGTGGAGCAGCTCTCTGCCATACCTATGAAACAGGTACTGGGGTGATGCACAGCATGTAGTCATGTATCCCCTGCCCTGTCACCACTGGACAGAGTAAGGGAACCTAGGAGATGGGGAGAAATGGTTGCAGAACCCTACTTGGCATCATAGACAAACCTCCTCCCTACCTACCTTGTCTTCTCAGGTGCTCTTACACAACAAGTTTGAGGCTCTGGAGCCTGAGGGACAGGTAAAGGAGAATGTGGTAGAAGATCCACCCAGAAGGTTGTGTAGGGCAATGAGGTGAATTCCATGTCTCAATACTACCTCCGTCAAGGAGGAAAAAAGGGTAATTGTCATAGGCAACTACCTTTTGAGGGGAACAGAGGACCCATCTGTCTGCCTAACCCTACCTGTAGGGAAGTGTGCTGCCTTCCTGGGGCCTGGGTTAGGGTCATTATGAGGAGACTCCTGAGTCTGATTTGCCTCTCTGATTATTATCTCTTACTGATAGCTCAGTTTGACAGTTATGAAGTTGCTGAGAGAAGCCTTAGGGCTGTCAAAAGGGCTTTCATGGGACTGGGGCACTGCGTGGACAGAATGGGAGTACAGGTGGTGTTTTCCTCTATCCCTTCAGTGTCAGTGAGAGATACTGAAAGGACCAGAAAGAACTCATCTGATAAATGCATGACTTAGAGGCCATTGGCACCACAAGAATTTTGTCATTTTCAACCATGGGGCAGTTTATTTGACACCTGGCCTGGCTGACTGCTGATCGTGTCCACCTGGGTAAGGGAAAGGAAAGGATTCAGGCTCAGGAGCTGTCTGGGCTCATTGACAGTGCTTTAAACTAGATTTGAAGAGGGAAGAGTGTCATAGCAAGCCTGCTGGAGGCAAGCTGTGGGACAGCGGAACTAAACTGGAGATGTGAAGTGCTAGCTAGCACCTCAATCTGCTGTATGTTACAATGGTGAAAGCAACAGGGAGACTAAAGGTAAACACTTAGAGGAATTAAGGAATTATCCTCCAAGAAGCTGACAAAAACAGCTGCTTGGCTGAAGTGCTTCTGCACAGTGCACTGAGCTTGGGAAACAAACAGGAGGAGCTGGAAGCCACCCTGCTACTGGAAAACCATCACTGAAACCTGGTGGGATGATTCCCATGACTAGAATGTGGCTTTTGATAACTTTAAGATATTCAGAATGGACAGGCCAAGGAAGGAGGGGAGGAGGTGTTGCCATTCATATCAAGGAAGGAATAAAGTATGGAAAGCTGTCCCTGAAGAGTGGCCATGAGCAAATAAAAAGTCTATGGGTGAGAGCAAGAGACCAAGGTAACAAAGGGAGCCTTATGGTTGGGTTCTACTAAAGGCTGCCTGATCAAGAGGCCATTGATGAAGCCTTCTTTTTCCAGCTATAGGAGGCATCATAATTGCAGGCTCTTGTCCTGCTGGGGAATTGCAGCCACTCTGACATATGCTGGAAAAGAAGTGTGGAAAGCTGTAAGCAATCCAAGAGGCTCTTGGGATGTATCATGGATAACTGCTTGAGCTAAGTAATAGACAGTCCCAGCAGGAGAGATGCAATGCTGGACCTGTTGCTCAACAAATCTAGTTAGCTGATTGTTGACATCAGGGTTGGAGACTGCCAGGTCTGTAGTGACCATGTAATGGTGGAGTTCACATCCCTGAGGAATATCGGACAGGCAAAGGGCAAAATCAGGAAGCTTAATTTTAGGAAAGCCAGCTTTCAGATCTTCAGTGAGTTAGTCAATAAGATCCCCTGAAGGAGAAGGGGGCAAAACAAAGCTGGCAAAAACTTTCCTTAAGCCACAAGACTTCTCCGTCCCCAGGTGTAGGAAGGCAGGAAAGGAAGGCAAAAGACCAGCATGGCTGAACTGATACCTGCTGGTCAAACTGGAAAGCAAGAAGAAAATTGATAAGCAGTAAATAAGCAGTAGAAGTAGGGACAGTTAACCTGGAAGAAGTATGGGTTTGCTACTAGGCTGTGTAGAGTTGGAGTCAGGAAAACCAAAACCCAAATGGAATTGAACTTGGCAAGGGTTATAAAGAAGGATAAAAAAGGCATATCAACTCAAAAATAAAGGGTAAGGCAGTTATATCATCAGCTGGAAAAGGAAAGTGTAGAGGGGTGTAACCCACCTAGTGAGCAATGCAGGCAGGCTAGAAATAACAGGTAAGGAGATGGGTGATGTATTCATCCACTTGTTTGTCTCAGTCTTCGCTAGCAACTTCTCTACACAAAGCCCTTGAGTAGAAGGTTCAGAAGGCGGAAAATAGGGGAGTGATGCCCCACTCACTGTGAGCAAAGGTCAGGTTTGTGGCCTCCTGAGGAACCTGAACATCTGTGAGTCTAAGAGTCACAATGAGATGTCCCAGAGTCCTGAGGGATGTAGTTGTCAAGCCACTCTTACTGTTATGGCAGTCAGATTAAGTCCCTGGTGCCTGGAAAAAAGGCAATGACACGTGCATTTTTAAGAAGAGCATTACCCAGGGAGCTACTGACATGTCAGCCTCTTCTCAGTGCCAGGGAAGATTGTGGAGCAGATCCTCAAGGATTCTATGCTAAGGCATGTGGAAAAGAGGGAGGTGATATGGGAAAACCAGCATGGCTTCACTGAGGGAACGTTCTGTCTGACCAACCTTGTTGATTTTTAGGATGATGTAGCCGTGTCAGCAGACAAGGGAAGAGCCACTGATGTCATCTGTCTAAAATTGAGTAACATAATATCCTTCTCTTCAAACTGGAAAGACAGTAATTTGATTGGTGGACTGTTCGATGGATGAAGAACTGATTATGAGATAATACCCAGGTCAGTGGCTCTAAGTCTGACTCCATTCAGTGACAAATGGTGGCTCTCAGGTGTCAGTACTGGGACAAATGCTCTTTGACATCCTCATAATGACATAAACAGTGGGATTGAGGGCACCCTTTGCAAGTTTGCAGATGATGCCACACTGTATGTTGTGGTCAACACTCCCAAGGGTTGTATGCTATTTAAGGCATCTAGCAGGCTTGAGCAGTGGGCCCAGGTGAACCTCATGAGGTTCAACAAAGCAAGGTCTTGTACCTGGGTTGCGAAACCCCTGTATCACTACAAGCTGGTGATGTAAGGATAGAGCACAGCCGTGCTGAAAGGGATTTGGGATACTTATGGATGGCAAGCTGGACATGACCCAGCACTATACCCTCACAGATCAGAAAGCAAACGATAGTAGGCTGCATCAGAGGAAGCATGGCCAGCAGGTTGATGGAGCTGATCCTGCCCCTTTACTTTTCAGTGGTGAGACCTCACCTGAAGTACTGTGTCTAGATGTAAAGTACTCAGTACAGAAGAGATGCCAATCTTTTAGAGCTTGTCCAGAGGAGGGCCTCAAAAATAAACCAAGGGATGGAACATCTTCCCCCTATGATGACAGACTGAGAGAGTCAAGATTTTTCAACTTGGAGAACTAAAGGCTCCAAGATGACTGGATAGTGGTCTTTAAATATCTAAAGGTGATGATAAGAAGGAAGGGGACAGACTCTTTAGCAGGGTTTCTTGTGACAGAACAAGGGGAAATGGTTTCAAACTAAAAGAGGGAGATTTAGATTGGATGTGAGGAAGAAGTTTTTACAGTAAGGGTGATGAAGCATATGTTGCCTGGAGAGGGGATGGAAGCCCAGTCCTTGATGAAATCTGAGGTCAGGCTGGATCTTCTGGTCCCTGTTCACTGCAGGGAAGTTGGACTAGATGACCTTCAAGAGTCCCTTGCAACTCAGAAGATTCTGTGATTCTATGATACTTGGTTTTTCAGAATTTTCTAAACAATTTCAACTGTCAGCAGCAGTGTTGTTACTTTACATAACATAATTCAGAGGAATGCTTTTGGGCTGAAATTGTACATATGGATATGTGAACTAAGAAATGTCTTATTTACCTATCATAAAATCAATTTGTATTTGTTTCTGCATTTTATGATTCTATAATTATATGATATAATGGTTTTATTGTTAATGGCCTTTGGATCTATAATCTGGTAGATCTTTAGTGACAGGCTTTTGCTATCTGAGATAACAGGTTTCTTTGACAGTGCTACCAGTATTTGAGTTAACTGCATTTCATGCCAGTTCAATCTGAAGAGACAATCAAGTAGTCTGAGGTATAATATACTTTAAGGGCTTTAAAAACAAACAAAATCAAGAATCTGATGGATGCTGATATCAAACGTTTTCAGGGTGGAAAAGCAAACTTGAATGATAGAGGAGAAAAAAACAAAGATGAACACAGAAATCTAATGAGCGTATTCATGTTTGCAGATATGTGTTGTTAAGCCCTCCAGAGGACACCAAGTGTCACCAAATGTCATCTTGCTGGAGGCAGCAGAGCTGCCTTGAGCAGGTGCATCTGAACATATTCTAATTCTAAGAATCAGATTTTAAATTTGTTGCAGTTTTTTTAGTGACTAAAATGTGAAGTATTTTGTACCTGAGACAATCATTTTGAACAAGCAAGAATAAATGCATACCTCTTGCTGACACTGTTAAGAATAGTTACTCCTTAAAATGCACAGTTCTATGTATCTTCTATTTATACATGCAACTACTTAATCTAACAAAGAAAATAGTAGTAAACACAAAGCTGTGCTGAAGTATGCAGTCTTGTAGAGAAAGCAAAATAACAATGCTCCAGCCTTCCAATCAGTGCACCTGTAATATGTGTTCTGGATAGATATTTAACGTTGCGGAAGTGTATTTGTATTTCTGACTTGGAAAAAGTTTTTACTGGTTTACCTCTCTGGTTACCACCAATGCACTCCTATCTGGATAACTTGAAGATGAAAGATTTCTTAATACAAAGGTTAACACCTAAAATCCAGTTTTGAACAGGCCCTCTAACATACTGTTCTGTTTGATCTCTCTCTACCTTTCTCTCATTCTGAGGCAGGTCTCTTCTGTGCCAGTGACATAGTCCTACTGAATTCAGAGAAGTTCCCACCAGCTTACAGCTATGGCATTTTCACATAATGGGTTAAAATGTGGGTGCCTGCTTATCTCTTGTAAATTTAGGGGTTGGAGATCTGTGAGGTCACCTTGTACACACACACACACACACACACAAAAAGCAGACAAAGGAGTGGTGAAAGGGTAGCCTTGTTTTGGCTAAAGGTTGCAGGAATAAGCAGAAAACAGTTGAAGGCCACTGTGCCGGGAGTGAGACCTTTTGCTCCATTAACCGTGAAATTAATATTGAAGCTAACACTTTTCAGTACCCTAATGATCTCTGAGTACATGCTAAATGCATATGACTGTAGTACTCCGCTCTCCACCTAAACCATGTTAAACATCACCCCAGGGAGGGAAGCAGATAAGGTTCGAATATAAAGGGAAGTACCTTGGAGAAAAGAGGAGGAAGAGAGAAAAGAAAGGAAGAGAGATTAAAAGAGAGGAGAGAGAGAAAGAAAGAAAGACAAGATTTTTTTTTATTTTATTTTGTAATAATGGGCTTTCTGTAAATACTCTCTTAGTTCATTATTTCTCCCACCAAATGCTGAAAGAGAGCTGTAGCACAATTGGATGTGAAGACATGAAAGTTGAAGCTGCCTCTTACCCCTTGCATGCTTGAGCTGAGCATAATGTACCCTGAATATATGTAGGCACAGTCTTTGTTCACTGAAGACTATTAATAAGGTGTCAGAACGGCTTACAGCTGATTCTGTTTCTTTTTACTTCTTCCCACCAAGAGACATAGAACTCAGTTTTGTTTTAACTGACTTCTGAATATGGATTTTTTTTCTGATGTTATGTAATATTTTACATTCTGAAAAATGTTGTTCTGGGATTTGATGGCTAGTGGGCTAATAAAAAGAAAAATCATGTATCCTCCAATGGAATCCTCCAGTGCAGATCCTGTAATGACTTTATAGTCTTGCTTTACAAGTCTTACTTCTCTACTTAGTTCTGGTGTTCGGATTTTTATCACTCCATATAGCAGACTTTGTTAGAAAATTGTATGTCCTGGATAATGCCTTGTGATATGGCATTAGCTGTAGTGTAGGAGAAAATGATTTCAAACTTTAAGATATTACATGGCTCTTCTGTGTAATCTTGTGTGTTTGCTGTGTGTAGTAAATGTGCATCAGTCCTCTCTGACATGAACAACAGTGAGGATGGTCCTAAGAAAAGTACACATGTATGTATGTGACTCACTGTGCACACAGGATTTTCTTGAACAGAAGAAAATGTGTCTTTCTGGGGGAAGATTCTTTACCAGGAAGTGAGTGCAGGAACTGGATGAGGGGGCAAGTTTAAGATGGAAGAAGGTACATTTAGAAAATGAAATCAAATTATTCTATCATAAAATATCAAGTCAAGATCGTTAATTAATTAATTTTGGCTGAAATTGCCATTAAGGTTTGGATCAGATATTTAGATGTTTTTAACTGCTATGCATTTCTTTTTTTTTTTTTTTCTTTTCAGTCCGGTTTGGAGATATGCTCTTTTTCATCATTCTTCCTGTTGATTTCCTCTTTCTGCACTCTGAAGCTGAATTTTAAATAGTCTTGCTTACTGTTGGCACAGCTTACCAGTCCACCATAAGACTTTTTATGGGGTAAATCTATGCAACAACAACAACAAAAAGAAAACAAACAGGGAAGCAAACCGCAAACTCTTTAATGGGAAGAGCTAAGAATGGGTTCTTAGTTTCTCCAGCACATTTCCAGGAGACTGGTTACTGAGTTTGTGGTGCATGCTTAATACCCCTCTGATTTAAGGCAAATGGAAGCATCAGCATTTTTGTATCCATTTTGGTCAAGGCTAACTTTTGGCATGACTCATTACAAGATCTGTTAGTAGATGTGAGAAGGACTAGTCTTTCTTGCTTTCAGGGTAACGAACATCCTGCATTTTATATGACCAGATTTGCATAGGACAGAGGTGTAACGTGTTATTGCTTTATAGTTATTGTGGTCTGAAAATAAGATGACTAGCAAAATTAAATTATTATTTTTTAGAAGATTTAGGTGACTATTCAAACTACTGCCTCTAATCCACTTCCAGATACCCATTAACAGACTTAAAGGATCTTTAGTATGGTATAAAAAAAATGACGATATAAAAAGCTGTAGCTTAACCCTTTAACACATATAGGCATGTGTAGGGCAAATAACCCCCAGAAATAGCACCCAGAAGAAATAGGGCCAAAGCTGGTATATTTTTGATAGGCTTAGGTAGATGGTATACAGATAGTTAATCAGAAGATTAATAAGAAAAGAGTGGCTCACCTTTGAAGATGGTTGAGGCTCGCCGAAAACTCCACTAGGGAGGGATCTCCAACCAGAGATCCTTCCCTGGTGGTGGTCAGCCCTTAAATGGGGTCTTGGGAGAGGTGGAGTCAAGCTCCACCCCTTCCAATCACACTCACTTGTGACCCTGCGGCTGACCCAGTGCTCGCCTCAGGTGATCAATCAGTGGTTCAGGCCGTGATTCAACAGTTCCCATACACTCCACCCCTTCACGACATGAACCACTGATTAAGGAACTATAGGGTGAGCCCTCCTCAATACAGAGACCCAATACATTGCGACGCTTTACATAATAACCCATCGTGATGCATATCGATGTAATCTGGGATGAGTGATGATCAGCGTATGGCTCATGTTCTTCCTTGGGCCAGTGCTTGGTGGTGTCTACTGGAAGCATGCGGTCACATTGTGCAGGTCCGTCCTACTCTTCATCAGTCCCGAGTAGACCATCACCGGATGTTGCACATGATGTTATTGCAACTCTGGAACACTGCAGCAGTATTTGGTTCCCTCCGGTGACTCATAGACTCACGGGGAGTAATATAGATGTTTCAAAGGTACCAAGAGGGGGAGGTCTGCCCTCCAGGGTAAGATACAGGCCGTATTCCTGTCTTGGGTCAACACTTCAGCTTGTACAGGGGCATGCCCTGGCCGCCTGTACCAAACCTTTTGCCCAGATGTCTGTGGCTGCACGATTATATCAGGCACCAAAGGAGGTGTCCTGATCTGCCACAGAGACATGATAGGGGTTCCTTTAGCAATAAAGACTGGAGTGTTGACCATAATATCAGTAGGCCATGTACCAATTACCGGAGGGACTACCGAACCCCCCACCTCCAATAATCTCCCCCAAGGTGCAAGTAGGCCACACCGTCGTGGTCCTACCTGCACCTTCCAAGGCCATCTTATTTTATTGGTGCCTGGTTTCAGGTTCTCAGGGGCAGGGAGCAGAAGATTGTTCTCACGGCCGGTCTGAGGTCTTACCTCATTATCTGTACCTGTAATTTGGATCCTAAGTGGGGAGGCCCATGTTGTTTCTACCAGACGGACATTGCGCCTAGTTCTTATGCGCTCCGTTTCCCCAAGGTCTGCCACCAACTGGGCTGCCTGTTGGACGATAGCCTCCGAAGCCACCAAAGGGTTTAGTATGGAGACCAAAGTCCCATAAAGGTGAGAGGGGGCTTGTTGTAGTATTAGGTCACGCATACCTGCTGTAAATTTTTCCGTATCAGGACTCTCAAAGGTCTCTGAATACATAGTCTCCCTCATACCCAGTTCTCGGATGTATGTTTGGAGGTCCTCCATAGAGGACCACAAACCGGTATTGAGTGGAATGTCAGATTTGTTGGGCCATGTTAAGCGGCATGCTGCCATCAACCAATCTATAATAGAATGATTCTCATTATTATAGTGGATGGCAGCATATAATCTTTGCCTCAGGGCTGGGTGTATAGTTATAGATGCCAGTTTTGACATCTCTGTCCCACTAACTAACACGCTTTCAGCTCCTGCATCCCATAACCTCAGGAGCCATGATGGTATGCTTTCTCTTGGTTTTTGATGGAATCGTTGTACTAGGTCCATCAACTCGTTTGCTGTATATGGGCGAGCTATCACATGCAAGCATGTTTCAGCGGGGGGCCATTGGTCAGGAGGCACTCCCGCTGGTCTATCTTGCATTTTTTTTTGTTTTTTGAGTTATGATTGGTTGGATCTCAAACGGATCCTCCAGAGATGGAGCTTCGAGATCTGGTTTAGAAATCTTTTTTTCTGAAACATCCAGGTCCGCTACTTCAGGGACCTGGGTGTCCTCCACTGATATGGTACGAATTTGTCTTGTTGGCACATCTAGTCCAGGTTTTTTGGCTACTAATGTGCCCAACTGTTGTTCCAACTTTTCAATACGATCTCTTAATAATTGATTTTCGTATTCTATGTTTGTATTTGTTATTTCCAGTTTATGTAAGGCCATTATTAGAGGCCAAGCCACAGCAGAAGCAGCTAGCCAACGTTCTTTCATAACTAGTATGTCCTTATCTAAACCTTGAAAATAATCTGTCAGCCGGGCTGGAGAAGGAGAAACAGTCCCTGTAACGCGCAGGGGTCCCCATTTTTCAATAACGGTGGCAAGATCATAATAGGATGACCCCATAAATCCTGGAATTTGACCAGGAATTGTTTGGTCCAGGGGAGTAACATTCTCCCCCCTGCCCCATTTGAAAATGTTCCAAATGAAGGACATAGTTAATTATTGTATATGTATATATATATTTTTAAGCCTGCCTGGCTCACCAAATGTAGGGCAAATAACCCCCAGAAATAGCACCCAGAAGAAATAGGGCCAAAGCTGGTATATTTTTGATAGGCTTAGGTAGATGGTATACAGATAGTTTATCAGAAGATTAATAAGAAAAGAGTGGCTCACCGAAAACTCCACTAGGGAGGGATCTCCAACCAGAGATCCTTCCCTGGTGGTGGTCAGCCCTTAAATGGGGTCTTGGGAGAGGTGGAGTCAAGCTCCACCCCTTCCAATCACACTCACTTGTGCCCCTGCGGCTGACCCAGTGCCCCCTGCGGCTGACCCAGTGCTCGCCTCAGGTGATCAATCAGTGGTTCAGGCCGTGATTCAACAGTTCCCATACAGGCATGCTTTACTGGCTACATACAGTAAGCATCATGTAATTTCCTTCTAGTCTCAAAACTGAACTTCCTACCAAATTCTGTAACATAAAAGTCGTGGATTTGTAAGAAAAGAAAGGACAGTTAGATCATCAGTTTCAATCCACATGCAATGGGATACTGGCTTTCTCCATTTTTTTTTTCCCTGTGCTGTTTGTATTGTTCTTAAACGTTCTAGGTGTTTGGGAAGGCCAAAAACTAAATGATGATATCAGCTGATGTTTTTTATAGAAGCAGAATAACAGCCTTTTTCTTGAAGAAATACTGATAATATTTAAACCTGTTGTTAGTACTTAATACATGAGAATGTAAGTTGTCTGTAAATAAATGTTAGCACCATTATGACCTACAGAGACAGCTTGACTTTTATCCTGTAGATTATTTTACATGTAAGCTGATATGGCAGTTAGAATAGATTTGCTACATGAAATCATATCCTTAACAGCTTTCAAAAGTACCTTAGTATTTAAATAACTTAAACTGTACTGTCGGTTTTATTTCTTAACTTTGTGAACATGTTTATGCTGATTACAATTATTACAACTGTATAAAAGTAGTAAGTTTCAAACGGTGCTGTGAGGTAGCACAGGAGCTAGGTGTTCCCCACAGTGTTTTAGAAATGGTGGTGGAATTTGTCTCTACCTACAAACAATTAACACATTATGTGCGGTGGTAAAAAAATAAAATAAAAACGGCATTTGCTGCAGAAGATGTCTTTTTGTGAAGCAAGTGCTTTGCAAAAGTCACATTCTGCTGACTTAAGGTGCATCTAGTTTTATTGCCACTCTTAGGAACTAAGTTACTAGTTCAGATGATACCAGTTCTCTTTCTCCTATGCCCCCTGATATTTAGCTACAGAGTTGGGATTTGGCTGTGCTTTGTGCAAACAATGTTGCATTTGTGTTCTTTCCCAGAGTATTTCATTAAAAAAAACAAACCAAACCAAACACCTACCTCTCTAATTTTGGCAAATGATCTGATGCTGATCTAACATTAGTGTGGCTGGTAACCTCACTGCTGTTAACATGCCTACTGTATAGTGAGCAGATGAAAATGTAACCATATCTTTTGAAAATTTCTCTTGTGAAAATGAAGTATCTGATAAGTGCCTTACAGCAAACTTTCAGAAATGCTACATGGACATCCTACACAATGTAAAGCATGCCCTGGAGTTTAGGAACAGCTCTGTATGTTAGGAGATGGCGCTCCTGGTCCTCCTCCAGCTTTAGTTATGCTAGATAAAACACAGACCTTTTCCTCCACGCCATAAACTACAAACACAGCTGCATAGCAGACACAGTCAAATGCCAAGGACCTAATAAGATTTTGCTTTCCAGAAATATAAATAATTTAATCAGATTAATGACATCGTTCTACCTGAGGGATTCTATAATTAGCAGATTATTGAAGCAGCACACAAGTTATCTACCATTAGCACCTGGAGGAATTCCTGTTGTTTTAAACAGGAATTCAAATGATATGAATATTCCTGTCATGCAATCTGTAAAGATAACAAGCCTCTGGCATTTTGTAAGCTATATAAATCCATGGATTTCACATTAAATATTTGAAGCACAGGAGGTGTTATTTGTTAGAATACTGATAAAGAGAGTTCAGACATTACAGCTGCTTTTTCCATTTGAGAAATCCATCTTTGTTTGAGTTGTTTTAAAACCTTTATAATTTGTTTTCTTTTTTTTTCTTCTTTCTTTCTTTTTCTTTTTTTCTTTCTTTCTTTTTCTTTTTCTTTTTTTTTTTTTTTAGTTGTTATTTTTTCAGTTCCTCTGGAGATATTTTTTGGTCTTACCATGATAAAAATTCAAAATATATTTACAGAAGTTTTATCCTTTTGATACAGAAAGGATATTCAGACCAAGGGTGTAACATACACGAAGCAAGCAGATCTTTATGGAACACCAAATAAATTTTGCTTGAAATACTTGGAAAAGACTGACTTTCTTCTGAATATATTTACAAAGGAGAAGGTTCTCACCCTGATGTGTGTTTCATTCTAAGAGTTTGCTTGGGATAATATTGGAGACAGAACTTAGCAAGGTCAGAATGTACATTAACATATCATAATGAAGATATTGTATAATTCTTGAAAAAAATACAGGCCCTGGGAAAGGTGACTGATGTCGTAATAGATGCAGAGTTGAACAGAAGCTTTTAAAGATAATAAAAAAATGATGACTATTTGTCTGGGAGTGAGCACTTGACAGTGCTAGTCATCTGGTAATTTAAAGTGAAAAATTTTGTTGGGAAAAGTGTCTCTCTTTTTAATGGATTACCGTGTCAGGCTGGAGATGCAGCCAGGATAACTGATGACCTTTGAAATCCTTAGAATAAAATATGGTTTGTGTGTGAGAGATGATAATGCAGTTAAAAAAGATTTATGCAATAGTTCTCCAAAAAGCTTGAGTCATTAACAAGGGGTCATAAATTAGTAGGATTTACATGTAAGAAATTACTTTACTGGAGGAGTCCTTTTATTCCATTTGATTTTTCCTCCAGGCATTTGCTGAAGTTTAAGAGAAGACTTACCTGATGAGCCCTCCAGGCAGCTGCAAAATTACAGGGACACCTGTGTTGTTAACAACCCATCCAGCTTTAATAGGAGCCAGGTACTTCCCCCTGTAGACAAGTTAGCTTCTGTCTGTGGGACATATGTCAAAACCTTGTCAGAAAGTATTTTTAGACTTCAGGCTAAATAAAGCCTGAAAACTAATTTTCAGTCTGCTTTGATTTCAGGGTGGTCTAAGTAAATGTTTTTTGGATGTTCTAAAGTTAATTAATGACTCCAGGTGACTTGCTCCATATACACGTGTAGATATTTCTTTACTCTGTGAAAAAATCCCTTATTAGACTGTAACATTCCTTTCTAGGCGGTGCTTGACACCTATGCAATAAACGGAAGACCAATTATTGTATTACCATGACTGATATCAGCTATTTTTTCCTTACACCACTGCAATGATTTAAAACTTCGTAAAGAAGAGACTTCAGTAATTGTATCAGAGCAGTGATAAGAAATATTACATCCATCTCCTCAGCATAGTTCTCACAGAAATTAGGAAAGGCATTACTCTTTTTTTTTTCAGACTATTATCTGGAAGCTTTATTATCATTTCATAGTCTCTTTCACTGAGTAAAGCTTGGCTTAGAGGTTGTATTGCTTTTTTGGTGAGGACAGCAACATGAAAGCCTGAAGCATTAGGTTTTCAGAAGTCTTCGTATTGGCTCCTTTAACAGACTTGAAAAACAGCAGTTATTTGGGAGGTTTGGATTGACATGTTCTGGCATTTACTCCTGTTAGTAGATATCAAAATATTTAGAAAACATGTAACAAACATTTCTTTTCTCCTTATGTTACCTCCTTAAAAACAATATTGCGGTACTTTTAAAAACTCAATAAAATGTGGCAACCTCTAATCTCAATTAGGTCTTTCTTTTCCTTAATCTCAATGTAAAGTAATGGGATTTTCCTAAATCAATCTGTTTATCTACATTATTATTTTTACTGTTATTATTATTATTTTATTTATTTTAGCCTGTAACTTCAGTATGTGATTCATACGTAAGTTCTACTCTTCCAGGGTGCAGGTTTTGTAATTCCACATAAATACTGATCCTTCCAAAAATAGCTTCTTATTTAAACAAAATAATGATAATTCTTTGGCATTGAACTAGAAGTTGATATATGCCTATAGAGATTCTGGCAAGAGAAGTTATTAATACCCCAGTCTATCCTTTCGTCTAGAAAGGAAGATGTGGTGGCTGTGTAATTCCTTACAAGCAAAGATGAAAAAATATCTTAAAATGTCACATTTGTTATGCCCTTTTCAATTCCTACCCTGAAATCCCTTGCATTCATTCTTAAAATGCTGTTTGCAGATGAATTTGAGTTTGACTTCATGTGACAGCATAAGGAGATAATATACATTGGTACAAAGAAAGGCCATGTGAAATAACAAGACAAGTAAAGTTTTCTGGATTCACCTCTTTGTGTATATCAGCATGCAAGTCTACCACTTGCTTTCTTCCTACCTATGGAAACCATTCCTGTTCTCTCATAACTTTTCATACCTGCATAAATACCCATTTATAATGGGTGAAAAGATTACAAACTCTAAGCTAATCTTCATACAGCTTTCCATGCATTTAAGAAGGGCTCTTCAAAGTGGAGAGAAAATGTCTCAAATTTTTTTCATAAACAGACATTCACTGACACCTGGGTCAATAAGATTTAAAAGGTGAATGTGGAAAAGAATGAAGACCATGACCCCTGGTTATTTTGGAAGTTAATGTAAAATTTATTTCTTATTCAGCCTGCAATTTGTCAACTGCAGGAAAAAAAAAAGAAAAAAACCCTATTTTTAAGGAAAAATATATGCATGCCCCTAAATGTTGTTTCAAGCATAATACAGAAGGAGATGAAGTTTTGGGAAATATAGGAAAAAATTAGACAATTTCATTCTCATTCTAACTGAGTGAGCTTTGGATATGTCAATGCAGTGCACTCTGTTTATCCCTCTTGGTCCATTTTTCTGTCACTAGGGTTTATTAGCTCCCTAGTTAGATAAGTCTCCTTGTTACAACTACAGTTTGGATACAACTAATGTTTTTCCTTTCCCTTGGCTAGCCCAAAATCACGATATTTTGTGTTGTTCTTCTGCCCTGATTTCTAAAGCTTTTAATATTCAGTTCATAGACTATAGGAGAGAGTAAACTATGCCTCTATGCCTGTGGTTCCATAGAAAGATGCATATACTGGCTTTTCTCCTGAATTTTGTTTTAGCAACTGTGACAGACTGCTTATTGATAAAGGGACTGGTTTTCCAACTTGCTAACTGAAATACATGCTTTTTGAGCCACAAATTCATTGATCAAACGTACTTTAAAAGTAGTTTTACACCTGTAACATTTGTGTTTTGATTTTTTTTTTTGTCATCTAGCCATTCCATTTCCTGAGACACAGTACTGTGTGCTGTAGCTCCTCCACTAAAGGCACACGGAAGCATCACCACAGGGTTCTAAGTGCATCAGACTTAGGGAAGCAAGAATACTGTGATGCTACTCTCAGACTTCACCTCATGTTCCAGTACTAATACTTAGCTGTGTTGCACTGCTCTGTAGCTTATTTGAGTCTGGGTTGCTGTGTTTGGCCTAAGTTTTCAGCTAACAGGGGCTTGTTAGAAATAGATGAGTGAAGGATCATTGCTTTCCAGCAGCATAGTCACATGTGTGGCCATCTCGTGTAGTTAGTTGCTGGGTGTTAAAGCAGTGCTTGCATTTGCTCTTCAGTTGTTGAATTGTTTAAGATTGTTGTTGATCCAGGCCCTTGGCAGCTGTTCCTGACCTTTGGCTTTCATCTTGGCTGTGGCTTCCAACTCTTGGATCATATCTTGGCTCTGTTTCTTGACTTTTGGCAGCTTATTTGGTTCCTGTCTTTGGACTCAGACTCAGTTTGTATCCTGATCCTGGCTCCAGACCTTTGTTCATTAGGTGGGTTCCAGATTTCATTGTTTATCCCAGTTCCAGGCTTCAGTCTAAATTGGCTGTGCCCTCATCTCCTGCAGTGAACTGTCTGCGAACATTTAATAACATTTGAATTGAGTACAATTATGTGCAATTGTTGAGAAAATGTGTCTCTGGTAGGTCAAACAGCATAATGTCTCCTTGAGATCCATAAATGTAAGGCCTTATGAATGTGGAGTTGCTATTTCCCCGATAGTAAAGTTTAAAACTTTTTTTTGGTGGTATGTCAGCATGCATAGTCCAAACATATGTAGCCCGTGGGCCACATGCAGTTCTGTTCAGCTAGTAATGTTGCCCTGCAGGATCTTCTGCCACTATTACATGATTTTTAGTGATATTTTTCATGAACTGACTCTGCATAGCTCAGACTCAGTGCAGACTGCATAAATGATCATGGAGTGGAAGGCTCAGTGCAGCTAACTCTGCTTCTTGCACCTACCACACATTCAAATTGAAAACCACATGTATTATAAGTTAAATGCACTTGTGCCACATGGTGAGTAAAATGTAGTGATTGCCCATAGTAATATTTCAATCTGCCTACATGTGTATCTGTGAAGGCACACATTTTTTGTTATTAAACAAATATGTACATTTTCTTATCTAGTTATTAAACTTGGTCTTGTGTTATTTCATGAAATATTGCAATAAGTTAACATGTTAGCAAGCTTTTAGTTTCACAAAAATGAGTTAAAATGTCCCACTAGTTTTATGTTTTTGTTACCTTCTTTATGCTTTAATAAAAAGCATATTAAAAAAAGTTTTGTTACTTATATACGTTAACTATATTATATATCTTTTATGCAGTCCAAGACAATTCCTCTTCATGCAGTGTGGCCTAAGCAGGCCAAAATGTTGGACACCCATGGACTAAACACTGGAGTGTGTATTTGTACAGTAAGCAATTTTCTGCATGGTCAAGAATGAAGAGAAGAGAGAGGGCTGAGTCTCATAAGATGTGTTTGCAAAACATCTTGTTTCTTACCTTTTTGATCCAGAAGAGAGGGAGAAAACACTGGAAGGACTAAGAATTTGAAAATCCTTCTTGATATATATCACCATTTTTTTGTGTTTTTGATGCTGTCGTTTTTATCAAGCATCATGTGATATTTAATCTTGAGAGATTAAACTATATAGACCTGAATGTTACTCTGGTTTGAATCCAAGGAAAGATGATCTGTGATTTAATGCTGTTGTTCAGGGAATACACATACACTATAGTGCATCCATAGTTAGAAGCCAAGAGCATGCAACAGCAAAATTAATGCTCAAAGAAAACTATCAGTACTGAGAAAAGTCACCTACTAGAGATTGTGGAGTGCTCGTTTTCAGAGTCAGTGAGACATCAACCACAGCCTGAAATCATTTAATCCAGAATAGTTTCATCACTCAAACTATTCAGTTCCAAACCATTCTAGATCTCATTTTCATCTGTATAACACATAACAAAACAAAATTATTTGCATTGTCTTAAGACTTTTGACAAGATTGAGGATAGACAGCTAAGAGAAAGAGAGGAAAGTAGGAGTCTGAATGGTAGATGATGGTGTATATTTCCAAGAGTGTCATAAGCCTGGGAAATCTTTTGGAATGTAGAGTATAAGGCAGCAGACCAAGGACAAATTAGGTGGAGGACTCAAAAGTATGAGAGAATCTAGACATGTAACTTTGGTTTAGAAAGATAATAGTTTTCCTTAAAGGATGAAGAAACAGCTATTGTATAGATTTATTTACAGTTTAGGAAGAAGCTGAAAGTTTGAGTTGCTTTGGAAAGCAGGACTGGTGGAAAATGTGACTGACTTGTGGGACAAATCTTTACTTCTCCCAGTCCATTACACTCAGACCCCTTTGGAAGACAGAAACCTTATTTCTTTTCCCAGTTTCAGGCTTTCTGTCTTTCTGTCTGTCTGTCTTTCTGTCTGTCTGTCTGTCTTTCATCTTTTTTTATTTTAAACAAAGCTTATTATTAAACACTTGAATGCAGAACAGATTGTGTTTATTTTCTAAACCTTTTTTTTTCTTTATCATTTTTATCATAAATATTGACTTCGCCATTGGGCAACCAGATTTCAAGTCTGATTGATGTAAGTTGTAGACTAGCTCTTAATTTAACTGTTTTCCAGCCATGGCTTTACTGCAACTGTACTTTTTGGTCTCTTACTGAATCTTGCATCTTATATTCTTTAACCTTGAGAAATAGATCCATGTGAACTGGATGAAATTAAACAGGATCAAGTGCAATTCCAATTATGTTTATACACTGGGAGAAGAACTCACTGAGAGCATGCCTGTGGGAAAGAAGCTGGAGATTCTGATGGATGAAAAGCTGGACATGAGCCAGCAGTGTGCACTAACAGCCCAGAAGGCCAACCATCTCCTGGGCCGCAACAAATGAGGGATGGCCACCAGGGAGAGGGAAGTGTTTGACCCCATCTGTTCTGCCCTTATGAGGTTCCATCTGGAGCACTGCATTCAAGTATGGAGCCCCTAGTACAGTAAAGATGTGGAACGGTTGAAGTGGGTCCAGAGGAAAGCCATGAAGATCATTAGAGGGGTGGAGCACCTCCCCTATGAAGAAAGGTTGAGGAAGCTAGACTCGTTTAGCTTGGAGAAAAGAAGTCTCCTGGGAGATCTCACTGAGGCCTTCCAGTATTTGGAAGGAGCTCATAAGCAGGAAGGAAGCGACTTTCTACATGGTCTGATAGTGATAGGACTAGGGAGAACCATTTAAAACTGAAAGAGAGGAGATTTAGGTTAGATGTTAGGAAGAAATTCTTCATTAAGAGGATGGAGAGGCATTGGAACATGTTACCTAGAGAAGCTGTGGATCTCCCAACCCTGGATGAGTTCTAGCCCAGAATGGATGAGGCCCTAGGCAGCATAATCTAGTGGGTGGCAGACCTGTCCATGGCAGGGAGGTTGGAAATGAATTAAGGTCCACTCCATTTTATGGTTCTATGATCTTATCTCTGTAGATCCACCATAATACTTTAGGAATTGGATTTGTTGATTTGTGCCGGACGTCTCATTGGCTTAAGCCACCCTAAGCATATATTTGAGGAGTGGTATACTTGTCTGTACTAGTGGTATAAGTCTACAAAACAAATAATTAGATGCCTACATATATTTTCTCTGGGAGTCTCATGCATCCAAAAGATATTTCACAATTGATGAATCGTTGTCCTCTTGATGCCATGCAGGCCAAATTTGGAATTGGAACTGAAATACTGAGAATGCCATGACCTATATGCAGATTGCTTTCACCTAATGGAGGAGGTTCTTGCTTAGTTCAAAGTCACATATCTGATTGCACTGAAGTTGCACTCTCCTATGACCTATTCCCCGCATACTAAGCAGCAAGTCATATTGTTCTCAGTGAGGTGGTATTGAAGTACTGGCTTCATAGCTGTAGACTTGGATTGTCTAAGCTTGTCTGAGCTCAGCGGTTACAGATAATTCTTTTTTAGCTGAAGATTCAGGGGAGAGAATAGCAGTTGTGGCCCGGCTTCTTTAATTCTTGTCAGACTTTTGGGGATTTATTTAATTTCCTAGATTTCCAGGCCTTATTGCTATCTGTGCCAACAAATTAAGATGACATGCTTCTGACTGTTTTCATGTTGAGACACTTTGCTTGCTATTACTGAGTGCTGGTCAGTGCTGATGGTCTAGGATATCACATCCAAAGAATTAAAAATTCAATCCCTTTGAATCATTAGTTGGTTTTGTAGAAATCAGTTCTTTGGCCTTATAATTGGATCTATGCCTAACATTTAGATAGTTTCAGGCCAGGAGGCCAAGCGTCAGATGTTCTGAGCCCCAGTAATGTTTCATGGGGCAGTGGCAAATCTTGGTCAGATCACTTCTGTGTCTGTATTTCTGCTTTCCCATTATCAATCTACTTCATGAATGTAGTCTATTTTGTAAAACCTATATCAAACCTACCAGTTGCTTCTGCTTACTTACTGTTATCTGAATTTTCTCTCTCACTCCCAGACACTTAGTTGGTTTCTCATCAAAATCAAAATACTTCCTTGTAATTAAACAACCATACAACCTTTTGTTTCTGTAAATAGGACAGTGCCTCAAGGGACTACATGTCATGGAGTAATTTAAGCTAAAAGAAATCTTGGAAGTCATTAAGTTAGGCCTCCTGCTGAAAGCAGTGAAGTCCTTTTCTTGACTAGGGGTAATCCTGCGGATCACTCTTTTCCCTGTTAGACATCAGACTTATGAACCAGACTATTTTTTTATCCTTCTTGTTTAATCAAATTCCTCAGATCTTACCATGCTGAGCTCTTACACAACAATTATTACAGCAAATTTTGCTGCCTGTGATCAGTTCTACTAATTCACTAAAATAACTTTGGGAAAATTATTATGCTTAACAGTTTCTGTTAGCTTACCATACCTGTTAGGCTTCAGAACACGATTATGCTTTCTGTTCTTTCCATTTTTATTTTAAAAGGAACTTCAAAAACCTAATTGTTTAAGGACAAGAGTTACGCATTTAAAAATAGTTATTACTTTGCTGTTATTGCAAAATGTAGTATAAATGTAGTATAATATGCAGTCCATGCAAAACTAAGGTAAAAGTGCTTGTGAAATTTAGTGTGGCTCCTTAGAGATTCATAGATTCATAGATTCATAGATTCATTAGGTTGGAAAGGACCTACAAGATCATCTAGTCCAACCATCCTCACATCACCATCCCTACCCATCAAGCTACTAAATCAAATCCCTTAGCACCTCATCTAAATGCTTCTTGAACAGCGCTAGGGACAGTGCCTCAACCACCTCCCTTGGCAGGCCATTCCAGTGCTGAACCACTCTCTCAGAGAAAAAATTTTTCCTCAAATCTAATCTAAATCTTCCCCGGCACAACTTGTGGCCATTCCCTCTTGTCCTGTCATTAGTTACCTGGGAGAAGAGGCTGACCCCCTCCTCACCCTTCAGGAAGTGGTAGAGTGCAATGAGGTCTCCTCTAAGCCTCCTTTTCTCCAGACTAAACAATCCCAGCTCCCTCAGCCGCTCCTCGTAAGACTTGTGCTCCAGACCCCTCACCAGTTTTGTTGCCCTTCTCTGAACACGTTCCAGTGCCTCGATGTCTTTCTTGTAGTGAGGGGCCCAAAACTGAACACAGTACTCGAGGTGCGACTGTTCTTTATTTTTTTTCACAAAACAGTTATTTTGGGGTGTTTAAAAACCTTTAAGACTTTGACTTTAGATGATTTGCTTAAAAAGAAAAGCAACCAACATACCATCTGATTAAGTATATACTAGCATCAGCTGCTCTTTGAATTGCCTGGATGAATCAAACAGCTACATGATTAAAAATTGGACTACAAAGTGGCAAATAAATACTTGGTTGTTTTAAATAAGATTAAGCTGAGAGATGGTGGGGAGAAAAGAGGAATTGTGTCAGCACTATGGCTGCTCTTTGGCAGCTACAGTAACAAGCAGCTTTTCTTTCGTAGTTCAAATAAAAGCACAACAGCCTTTGAATTCTGTACTCAGAAATTCCACTCATCTGCCTAATGTTCTTTTTTTTTTAATTAGAAGGATACACATATGACTTAATTAATCAAGCCTGTCTTAGGGAATTATGCATTTATTAATGGTTTCTGCACTCAAACACATTATTAAGGGATTTGTGCTAAGTACCTGACATAAAACAGTCTAATTTTGCTTGGCTTTGCTTAATGTATCGAGAAACAGCTTGTTGATCAGATTTCAAAACATTCATGCTATGAACTAATGTCCTATTTAGAATGTTTAAAAATGCAGTGATTTGGCAACCAAGTACTCCAGTGGTTTCTATGCAAAATAATGTCAGCACCAAGCAAGAAATGAGAAGGATGGAACTTCTTTGACCACAGTGGTGATGTAAGCAAACAAAACAAAACAAAACAAAAAACAAAACAAAACAAAACAAACAACAACAACAAAAGAATTGTTTTCAATCAAATTTTCTTTTTTTTTTTCCCAGATAGCGTTATATATATATATGTATGTATGTATATATATGTATAGGTATGTATAGGTATGTATGTATAGGTATGTGTATACATATATATTTCCAGGAACTTCAGTCTGTGACTTTCTTTCCCTTGATTCACCTTCCAGTTTAAGAAGAACAACATTTTTAGTGCTGTTCTATTTCATGGTGCCTGTTACCTGGAGGTAACAGGTAGACAGAAATGGAAAAACTCTTTTTGTTTTTCCAGATGCCAGCCTGAAGTTCACTGTGCCCATTGAGCCAGCATAGCTGTATGGAATACTACAAAATAAAATCCTTTCAAAGCTTTAGTTTTCTCACTTCTTGTATTCAGTATTTCAAAGTTCCTTTTTCTTAAGATGTTGGATCTTCAATATTTTTCTGGCTACTTTGAGTTCCTCCATAAGAACCTTAATTCGTAGAGTGGCTTAGGTTAGATGGTACCATAAAGATCATCTAGTTCCAAAGCCCCTGCTGCAGTCATGGCTGCTACGCACCATATCAGACTTTGTGAGATCCCATCCAATCAGGGTTAGATTACCCCCAGGGACGGGGCATCCACAGCTTCTCTGGGCAGCCTATTCAGTGCCTCACCACTCTCTGAATAAAGAATTTCTTCCCAACATATAAGCTAAATCTCCCATCGTTTATAGCTGTTTCTCCTTGTCATATCACTACCAGGCCATGCAAAGAGTCAGTTCATCACCTACTGGTAATCTCCCTTCAGTTACTGGAAGGCTGCAATGAGGTCTCACTGGAGCATTCTCTTCTCCAAGCTAAACAAGCTTGAACTCTGTCAAACTGTCTTCATAAGAGAGATGCTTCAGCCGTCTGATTATCCTCGAGTACTTCCTGTACCTGCTCCAGCAACTCCACAGCTTTCCTGTGCTGGGGGCACTAAGTCTGGATGCAGTACTCCAGATGGGCCCTCATGAGGGCAGAGTAGAGGTAAACAGCCATTTCCTTTGCTCTTCTGGCCACCCTTCCTCACCCTGCTGGCTGCCATTCTTATATCTTCTGATAACTGGTGAGTGCACTTTTTCATGAATTTTTTCTCATTTATCTGTTACCAGGTGATTTGTTACTGAAAAGTTCACTAGGACCTACTAGGTTATGACTGCTAACATATGTCCAGTAGTATTTTGGGGTGAGAAGAATCTGATCTTGGCACATTATTTTGTAAGTACAGTATTTTGTAACTACAGGAAAGAGGAGGCAGAGTTTGGAAGGAATGTAATTCCCACACATGTACTTTGGATCTCATAAATTATAACAGTTTTTCTGAATTTTAATTGAAAGCTTGGAAAAGACATGGATAATTTTGATAAACAGATAAGTATCTTCATGGTACATGGTAAACAGAGGAACAGAATAGGGAAAGAAAAAAATACTTTAATTATTTTCTAAAGGTCAAACCAGGCATTTTGAATTAATGTTGAAGTCTCATTTCCACCCATCTGATAGTTTGGCTGTCACTGAAGAGGATTACTGTTATATGGTATCTGAATTCATGTAAATGTTAATGTGTTGACCTTATCCTGCTTACTTAAAAAAAAAAAAAAAAAACTTTCTGTGGTAATACAGCTAACTCTGAGTGCTTAAGAATGGACTCCCACTTCTATGTCCAGATTATTCAGAGAAAAATCAGAAAGAGACAGTGAAACAAGTTGTAAGCTGTATGGTTTCTCAATGAGCATTCCTGAATTTATTTTCTTTATCGGGCAACTGTAATTACTATTATTATTCTTGCTTTCAACTAATAGTCTGTAACTTTCTGTTTTGTTTATTAATTATTTTGAAGTTGTGACTTTTTTTGCAATTCTGGTGAGAAACTTAGTGCAGAATTCTGGTGAAATCTATACTCACCTATGTAGGTCACTCTGAAAATAATGCCTCCTATTTATTTCCACGGAAGCTACAGCAACTATGAGGAGCAAGTAGTCCATGAACTTCATCTTTTATTGTCTCAAACAGCTGAAAATCAGATGGCACCAAATCCAGACTGTGTAGTAACTGTGGTAGGACAGTCCAGCCAAGACTGGTAGTGTGCTCCAGTCTTCAGACTGCAATAGAAACTGGCATTCTGGGTTTTTAGGTTAAGGTTGTTGTTTTCTCTGGCCTGATTCTGGAAGTCTGAGCCTTCTTTTTAGTCAGGGTTCCAATGTAGCATTCAGAGCTGGTGATTGGTCCAAATGCTGGGATCACCCCCTTCCTACCTCTAAAGACATATCGTTTTTCCCACAGAGGGCTGATCTTGAACTTTTACTTCAGTGGAGAATTCATGTTGCCACTCTAAGGACTGCTGTTTTGTCTCTGGCTTGTAGTGATGACACTGTGTATTGTCAGCAGCTGTCTACAAAATTGTCACATTCATATTGCTATAATAGGTCTTGACAAACATGCATATTGTGTTCTTTCACTTCCAGTGTGAGCATTTGTTGGATGAACCTGACATTGTTGTATCACCTTGTGATATTGCAATGTTGCCACCATCATTTCCAACAAATGGAAGTCAATATTCAGCTCTTTACACAGCTCCCCAGATGTAATCTGCAGATTCATGTAGATGAGCTAATCAAGATACTTTTCATTTTGTAGTATGACAGCTGTGTATGGTTCTATGGAGTATGGATTGTCTTATGTTGTTATTACCACAATGGAAGCACATCACTCACCACCTCCCTGTAGTCACATCATAGAATCACAGAATTATAGGGGTTGGAAGAGACCTCTAGAGATTGAGTCCAACCCCCCACCAAAGCTGGCTCCCTAGACCAGGTTACACAGTAGACATCAAGGTGGGTCTTGAATTTCTCCAGAGAAGGAGACTCCACAACCTCTCTGGGCAGCCTGTGCCAGTGCTCTGTCATCTGCACTGTGAAGAATTTCCCACACACATTTGCGTGGAACTTCCTATGCATCAGTTTGTGAACATTTCCCCTTGTCCTGTAGCCACACGTTTCTGAGAAGATTCCAGCCTCATTCCTTTGCCTCCTGTACCTTAGATATTTATAGACATGGATCAGGTCCCCTCTGAGTCTTATTTTCTCTAGGCTGAATGGTCCCACTTCTCTCAGTCTTTCCTAAGAAGAGAAGTCTTCCACACCCTTTATCCTCTTAATAGCCCTGCGCTGGACTCTTTCAAGGAGAGATCTGTCTTTTTTTGTACTGGGGAGCCCAGAACTGGACAGAATGCTCCAGGTGAGGCTTCACCAGGGCAGAGTAGATGGGGTGGATCACCTCCCTCGACCTGCTGGCCACAATCTTTTTAATGCACCCCAGGATCCCATTGGCCTTCTTGGCCACCAGGACACACTGCTGACTCATGGCCAGCCTGTTATCCACCAGGACACCAGGGTCCATCTCATCAGGATTCCTCTCAGGAAGCTCACCCCCCACTGTGTGCTGGTGCATGCAGTTATTCCTCCCTAGGTGCAAGACTCTACACTTGCTTTTGTTAAACCTCATCTGGTTCCTTTCTGCCCAGCTCTCCAGTCTGTTCAGGCCTCACTGAATGGCAGCACAGCCCTCCGGCCTATCAGCTTCCTCCCAGCTTTGTATCATCAGCAAAGTTGCTGAGGGTGGACTCTACCCCCTCATCAAGGTCACTGATGAACATGTTGAGCAGGAATGGACCCAGCACTGACCCCTGAGGAACACCGCTAAGTACAGGCCTCCAATTGGACTCTGTGCCACTGATCACAACCCTCTGAGCTCTGCCAGCCAGCCAGTTCTCAATGCACCTCTGTAGGGTAAATAACCCCGAAAAATAGCACCCAAAAGAAATAGTGCCAAAGCTGGTATATTTTTGATGGGCTTAAGTAGATGATGTACAGATGATTAATAAGAAAAGAGTGGCTCACCTTTAAAGATGGTCAAGGCTCACCAATAACTCCACTAGGGAGGGATCTCCAACCAGAGATCCTTCCCTGGTGGTGGTCAGCCCTTAAATGGGGTCTTGGGAGAGGTGGAGTCAAACTCCACCCCTTCCAATCACACTCACTTGTGCCCCTGCGGCTGACCCAGTGCTCACCTCAGGTGATCAATCAGTGGTTCAGGCCGTGATTCAGCAGTTCCCATACAACCTCATAATTTACACATCTATTCCACAGCTTTGTTATAAGGATGCTTTGGGAGACAGTGTCAAATGGCTTGCTGAAATCAAGGTAGACTACATCCACTGCTCTTCCCCCATCTACCCAGCCAGTAATGACATCATAGAAGGCTACCACATTGGCTGAGCATGACCTCCCCCTGTTGAACCCATGCTAACGCTCATGATAACTATACTGCAATTCCCTGAAGATGGCATCCAGAACAAATTGTTCCACCACCTCTGCAGGAACAGAGTTGAGGCTGACTGGCCTGTAGTTCTCTGGATCCTCCTTCTTTCTCTTTTTGAAAACTGGAGTAACATTGGCTATCCTCCAGTCTAAAGACACCTCTCCCATTCTCCAGGACCTCTCAAAGAGAGAGCACTTCAGTAATCACCTCCGCCAACTCCTTCAGCACGCATGGATCCATTGTTTGGTCTCCGTTCTTGTGTCAGTGAATGCCAATGGGTGTAATTTTTTCCACCTGGAGGAATTAAATTCCTCGTCTTTGCTTCGTCTGCTCTTCCATGTTAGACACCTTTTGTCAGACTCCCCCTCTGCTGCCACCCGTTACACAGCAACAAAATGCAGTGGAATATTGGTGGGAAGATTTAACCTCTACTATGTCACCAGCGTCTACCTCTGGTGCCATGAGCCAGCATAACAAATTTCACTCATCATCTTACCCATTTCATCTAGTCTTCTTGTTGCTTTTGGTAAGTTTGAAATGGAAGTGTGAGATGGAGGTAGTTGTTCAAAATTTTAAGTGTAATAATCAGTTCAAACACTAGGGGTCTTCTCTGTAGTCCCTCTGCTAATGTACCAACCTACTTCTCCAGGGCAGTTCTTCCGAGTTTCTGCCATATATTTCTTGTACTCCTGTCTCCCTCAGGATCATGGTCTTGATGTGGATTGTTAGCATCAAAACAGGGTCATACAACATTTCCACCACAGCTATTTCTCTCAAATACTGGATACCTTTTTCAACAGTGCTCCACATTTTCATTTCAGGATCCAGATCATTTATAAAGGGATATTTTTTCTTTTATGGCTAATAACACTCATTCCCAGAGAATGACAATTCCATACAGACATCTACTAAAACCTCTATCTAGCTGAGTCATCCATAACTGAGACAATGCTTCCTAGTTGGTGAGCTTCGTTACCATCCAGTAACACGTAATTAGCTCCACTGTCCTAACACCAAGCAACCAAGTGACAATAGTCTCACTCAGGCACTGTGCAAACTCTTTCCTTGAGCTTTGGATTTCAGTTATTTTCAGGGGTTGACAAATAGTGGTAACAGTGACTTCCTCCTCATCACTCTCCTCTCCACATCTCTCATTTTTTTTTTATTTGCCTTTCTCAGTGGTGTTGGTTTTGAGGATGACCCCTCACCTGAATCTTCCTCTTCTTGCTCTGCTTCTTTGTCTTTCCATTCTAGGTGCAACGACACCACTTTCCATTTCTTTCCTTCTACATGGGCAACTGACATCGTTACTCGTGCCTCCTGCAATTGATCAGATTTGATTTGGGGACCATATTTTCTGCCACACAGCATTCGTTAGTTTTGGGGAAGGCTTCCTCCAAATAATGTAAATGAGGAGGAGTACATTCAGAGGATAACATGGTCACTAAGTTGGCACTCCAAAAACACATAAGGGACTGGTTTGAACATCAAGTTGTTTGTAAAATCAGTTACTTTCTCTGGGATGTAACTGCCAGTGTTCAAATCATAAAAAATTGCACATAGGTATCAGGCAGGTGTCTCCATCAGTGCCCTGAATTTATCGTATATACCTATAGCTCCACAGATCAGTGGCAAACTTAACTAAGTCCCAGTACATTCTGAGCATTAAAAGAGAAAAAATGATGGAATACAATCCCTTGAAGAGCAACTTTACAAGTGAAAGCATTTTTTTTTTAATGTTTTTCTTTTCTTTTCTTTACCAAAGCAAGCTGGCAGCACCCAAAAAGTTTACAAGTATCCCAGAATATTGGCAATCTGCCTGGACTTCAAGGCCATGTTTTCAGTACACCGCCTGCAGTACAGATAAGCTTTCTAACGAAGCTCTCTCATCCTAGAGAGAGATCCATTCTAAAGTATAGTACATCCTTTTCCCAGCCAAGGTAGCCTACGCCTGCATTCTCCACCAAAAATGTCAACAGGTATGGGCTGGTTTGGCCCTATTCTGTGACTAATGGGACAGGAGACCTGTGAACCTGCACCGTGGGAAAGGGGAAGGAGGAAAAGGGAGAGGGTAGGGTGATGGGTCTAAAAACAAAATGTCAGCAATGATCTGAGGCGGAACCTAATTTTCTAAATAAGATATTGGAATGCAAAATAATACAATTGTCAGTTGTTTATGGGCTGGTTCAGCCCACTTCCTTGATGACTGGTGCGGGGGACCCGCGGACCCACCTCCCAGGAAAGGGGAAGGGGGAAAGGGAAAAGGGAAAAGGGAGGTGGGCCTAGAAACAAAACAGCGGCAGCGATCTGAGGAGGAAAGCTAATTTACTAAATAAGATATCAGAAAATAAAATAACACAATATAATACAATATAATTGGAATTGAAGCTAATGAATCAAATAAAATGAGCAAGAAAGAGTGTCCGATAAACCAAAGGCCTTACGCTAACACTGAAGGTGAGACGGCAGCGAGCACCCACTGCTGAGTTGATCCCAAAGGAAAGAGAGTGTCTCGTGACCGCAGACAGTTTTTATCTTTCCCTCTGAGTGGAAAAACGTACAAATACAAAGCAATGCAGAGTCCTCTGGGGAATGTAGTTCTTCTCTTCTGAGACAGGTACACCCATAACTGTCAATGATCCATGGAGCTGGAGCATTAACTCTTTAATTCTCAATGCACTTACATGATGTTATGATGCGTATGAAGTTCTTTAGATGGGTCTTGATTCTAGTCTTATACAGTGAGCATTCATTCTCAGACTCTGCCTTTATCTTCTGTGACTTGGGCAGTATAGCTGAAATATTTGCCAGTGAAGACTTAGGCAAAATAATAATAGAGTTCTCCATGTTCTGTGTATACATGTGTCCTGTTTCATTCCAGAGAGATCCCACATTTTCCCCGTTCTTTCTTTTGTCACTGATGTCCTTACAGATGGCTTTCTTGTTGATCTTCATGTCCCTGGCTAGATATAATTATATTTAATTCTAAAGCTTAAGCTTTCCTTGGCTCAACCATGGATGCCAGGACAATGTCTCTGTACTCCTCTCAGGCTACCCTTATTTCCTTCTATCCTCTGTGGGTTTCCTTTTTTTTTGTGTCTGAATTTGTTCAGTTCCTTTTTCATCCATACAAGTCTTCCCACTGTTTTTGCCTCCTCTTTGTTGGGATGTGTTGCTCCTGAGCATAAAGGAGGTCATCTTTGTGTATTAATCAGCTTCCTTGGGCCCCTCTTCCCTCAAGGACTTTATCCCATGGTACTCTACCAAGCAGATCCCTGAAGAGACCAAAATCTGCTCATTGGTCTGGATCACTAGTAATCATTTTGCTGGTGTTGCTTTGAAGTCTAGTAATATTGCCATAATTCAGAAGCAGTGTTTTACAAATCATGCTTATTTTCCTTGTTATGAAAATGTCTTACACGTCTAATATAGTTACTATACTATTCTTCTGATTCTATAGTTAATGCTTCAGTCATAGCAAAGGACAAATGCCTCTGTTGCCAGGGCATTAAATGTCTTATAAAAATGAAAGTGGCACAGGAGAGATTTAGAGATTTAAAAAAGTAAATAAATAAAACTTAATCGATGAGAAAAATTGAATGAGTCAAATATTGAAGAAATTACTAAAACTTATGGCTCTGTTAAATAACCACAGATGGGAGCTGTTTACTTCAGAGAAAAAAAATGATCAATATTTAATAGCTTACCTAAAAGATGAGATAATAGTAAAGCATTAGCACAGATTTGTAACTGGGACGGTACCCTTTAGAACTGAAGGTCTGCATTCCTATTCCTGTTTGCCTTCCTAATCTGTTAAATATTCTCGCAGAAATGATTTTGTGATTGGCTTTTGCTGTCTGTTCCGCTTGTAATCATGTCTTGATAACTGTGTCACTGCTCAACCAAACCAGAAATCTCAGGGTGTACCAAAATATAACATAGCTGGCCTGAAAGGCCAACCTATTCTGGGCTGTGTTAATAAAGGGGTGGCCAGCAGGGAGAGGGAGGTGATTGTCCCCCTCTACTCAGCTCTTGAGACTCCCATATAGAGTGCTGGAGTACTGTGTCCAGTTCTGGGATTTTCAGTGCAAGAAAGATGGAGAGCTCTTGGAACAGGTCCAGAGGAGGGACACTATGAAAGATCGGTGTGCTGGAAAACCTCTCCTATGAGAAAAGGTTGAAGGAACTGGGTTGTTTAGCTTGGAGAAGACTCCAGGAAAACATCATTGTGGCCTTCCAGTAGTTGAAGGGTGCATATAAACAGGAGGGGAACAACTATTTAGGACAAGGGGGATTCGTTTTAAACTAAGAAGAGATTCAGTTAGATGTTAGGAGGAAGTTTTTCACTCAGGGGGTGTTGACACACTGGAACAAGTTGTAGATGAGGTTGTAGATGCCCCATCCCTGGAGGTATTGAATGTAAGGCTGGATGTGGCTCTGGGCAGTGTGGTATAGTGGTTGGCAAGCCTGCCCATCGCAGAGGTATTGAAACTAGATGATCTTTTCAACTCAGCCATTCTATGATTCTGTGGTAACTTCTTCTCAGTCTGTGTCCCTGAGTTTCCTTCCCAAGTGTTCATTGGAGTGTTCCAGGTACCTTTGCTGTATTTTGGCACATCGTTGATTTTTTGCCTGAAATCACATCTGGGATTTAGCACTGACACTCCTGAGTCTTGCAGTTTGGATGCCACTTACATCTTTGCAACTGTTTCCACTGTTGAATTTTTAATCAATTTAGATAGGAGTCCTCTGCTCAGAGGATTTTACCTGGTGATGGCAAAACTGATCTTTGTTTTGTGTGGCAAAACAGAGTTCCTGTAATTGCAATGGGTAAGTTGAGGTTTTCTGGTTGAAGTCAGTAACTGTTCAATGTGTAGTCACTTGTATGTGTTCATCTAATGCTCTAACTCCAAACAGTTTATAATATTTGTATTATTTCTCCTCATATTAGAAATATCTGAGCACGCTTTCACTATGGCTGCAGTCTATGAAGACAGCTCCTTTCTTTCCTTCTGTTTTCTCTTTTAACACAGCTGTGGCCTGTACTGGAGCCAATTAAGCTGTCTCCTGCTCCCTGATTCCAGCTGTTTTTGCAGGCATCCAGGCTGATCTCTATGAAATAAAGTTTGTACATCTGTGCCAGCAGTTGAGAGCAAGGAAGAACAGCCAGGCCTGGAAGGCTTGCCAGCTCTCTCTGGAGAACCAGAGTTGTCTGCATGCTCCCTACACCATACATGCCAGGCCTGGAGGAAAGGCTGCCTTCAGCTGTTAGGGTCTCCTCTGGCCAGTGCTGTCCTAGGCCTGCCTGGGAATAGTGCTGTGGATGGCTTCATGCATGTGACAGGGCTTTTGGAGCACTGAAGCGGTGATTTCATTAGTGTCTGGTTCAGTCTAGCCTCAAGGAAAGATGTTTTCACCAGCAGATCATAGCATCATAGAACCATAGAATCAAATAGAATTACAGAATAATAGGGGTTGGAAGGGACCTCAAGAGATCATTGAGTCCAACCCCCTTCCAAAGCAGGTTCCCTACACCAGGTCACACAGGTAGGCATCCAGATGGGTCTTGAATATCTCCAGAGAAGGAGATTCCACAACTCCCCTGGGCAGCCTGTTTCAGAGCTCCATCACCCTCAACGTAAAGATACAGATGTATATAGGAAAAAAAAAAAAAAAAAAAAGGAAGGAGAAATAATAAGGCTCAGTAGACATGCCTTTCTGCATATTGGTAGGGCTGGACTGAGCCTGCAGAAAGCAAAGCCAGGTTTGGTGCACCAACTGTCCAGCTACTTGCTTCAAACCTTTCCTAAATAGCTCCACAGGTGTATCTTCCACATATACAAATTTTACACAACATTAATGTGTGGATTACTTTATTTTTATTTTTTCCTTTATTTTTAGCACAAATGCAGCCACATTAGTGGGTTCCAGCAGGAAACACTCCTTTCTTCTCTGCTACTGTAGTTTTGACTGGTACAGGTGAGAGTAACAAAGTTTCAGGAACCACTGCGGCTCTGACTTAAGTAAATCAGTATGCCTGCTTTGATTGCTTACCTCCTCATCAGCAGAGAGGCCTGTAAAAGGTTTTAAAGGCTTCTTCAGGAATTCTTCTATATTTCAATGCACTGTACTTGGACACTGGCTCTTACTACCCCATGCATTTTCCTGTGCTGGATGTATTATGGAGGTACAATTTCTGTTCAAATGAGTTTATACAAAGTTTTGCCATGATAGCAGGTACCACCAATGTCTTATGTCCTCTGCTAAGCAAGGGGAAGTCTCAAGACAAAGGAGTTTGAGGTAAAAGATTGTTGTCCTTCTTCTGGGCCATTAGGTGAGGTTCTAATGCTGAATTGAGAGGCTTTGCATTTCAAAACTGGTATTTGCAAACAAGATCATGTGATATTCATCTAAAGTTACTGTAAAGACAACAGTTAAGGATGCTGTTAAGTGTTAGAGAGAATTAATTTCCTTACCTATTGAATATAAGGTTTTTTTTTCATTGAAATCCACTTGTAATACATATACATTCAAATTCCCCAGTCTAAAACTACATTAAACCAACTTTAATCCAAAAGGCCAAAGTTCAAAGGTTCTTTTTAGAGACCTTTATAATGCACTGATTTTCTGCAACTGATGAAAAATTTGCTTGGGAATTCTTTGAGTATCCTAAAGCAGTTTCTAAGAATATTCTGTCCCCTCCCATACTAAAATGGTTTTGAAACGCAATGTGATAAAATTTATATATCTCTCATGTCCTTCACATAGAAAAATGCCAATTTAGTCAACAGACATTCGCTGGATATGTCTGGCAAATGATAAATGGTCTCTACAGTGTAATGAAATTAAGTTACTCTTAACCTTCATGTTGTTGATGTTGATATATAAAAAAAAAATTAGTTGAATTACTAAGGTTTGTGAAAATAAGAGCTGCTTTTCTGTTCACTGAAAAATTTCTCTCTTAACCTCCTGGTTTGGTTGGCAAGGTTTTTAAATCAATGTTTAAATGAGAAAATGTCCTGACTAGCTGAAAAACTTGTGTTTCCCAAATACATTTATAAGACTGAACATGACTATTTAACAAATAAGTGCATATTGCACTTATGTGTTTCCTTGGGGTTTAAACTTTTACTTCTGAATACTGAAAACTAAATAGAACTGCTTTAAATAAAAGAAAGAGCAGAGAGAGAGAACCCGGATACCAGTTTTTAAAATTATGTTTGTCTAAAAATACATAATGTGGCAATCAGCATGAGGGGTGGGAATCCTCGTGAAGGTAGGGTGATAGCAATGAACTGTGCTAAGACTGTGAGTCTGAATCGTTTCACTGCAAAAAGTCTTTCCAAATCACACACCTGCCAAGAACATTTCCATTTTTCAGACAAATCAATTGGTCACATTAGGTTGATTTTCTTCTCAGGTCAGAGGCCAGCCAAACTTCTATCTTGTGGCTTCGGGTTTCCTCTGTCCTGTGTCTGCTCCTGTTGACCACTGAACCATCAGGTCGAGCTTGGTAACTGCCCTGGGGCATTCTTGGCCATCCCTCCTGCTGAGAGGCATTACTCTTTCTCCTCTCTGTCTACTTTTTGCTCCGTCCTTATTAATTTGTGGTAACAACCAAGCAAGTGGAAGTAAGCAATGATTTCATGCTTGGTTGTTATGCTGTGGCAAAGCAGTGGGACAGACGTTACAGGAGTTTAACAAAAGGAAAGTTGAAAGGTTATGAATAATCCTGGGATGGTTTTCTTGCCCTCACTATTTCATTTTCACACAACTGATCTTCCAGGCTTCCTGCCAGCTGAAAATTTGAAACTGAAATCCAAGCTGCTTAATTGAGAAAATGAGAGGAGCAGTCAACTGGTTCATCATCATTTGCTGTTAGTGTCTTGGTGGGATATGCAGTGTACTGACTTCATCTGATTGGCCACAGCAACAGTACTTCAAAATAGTAAGAACAAGGATGCCTTCTCTCCCTCCTTTGTGCAATGCATTATTATCCAAAATGTAGGTATTTCATATTCATATGATGTTTATCCAGTGTAGTGCTTCTTACAGTGAAATTAACTGTAATACAAGCTTGTAAATCTCCATAAAATCGAAGTCTCGTTTTTGAGCACTGGCTCTGCATGCATGAATTGTAGAGTTAGGGCACAAGCTAGGGAGTAGACATCAAGGTAAATTTAAGTATCTTGGGTTTGTATTGATTTTGCTTTAACTGCACAGTTATTCATGTAAATAAGGAGACGAGAGAGAGCAACCTTACTCAAATAGATGTTGCTGCTGTTTTTGATGTGGTCTTCACAGATGTGTAGGTGTCACCTTTAGGTGGATGAGAGTATATATTGAATCTTTTTGTTTTAAATTTAAGAACATTCTAGAAAACTGTCTGGGGCCATTATTCTGGATATTTTATTTTATTAGAGAGGAATGTGCAATTCTTCTGCATGTGGTTATCTTCACAAAAGGCTTCAGACAGACAAACTCTTTTGGTATTCAGGGTTCATTTTATGAAAAACATTTGCATATGATTATCTGAAAATTTTGTTACTGATCTTGGAGCATTGGAAGAACTGAAATCTGGATGTACCTCATCCTTTCACTACAAAAGTTTGAACTGAAATATGAATATTTTATTTGCCAGTAAAATCTTTCTTTCTGGGTTAGAAAGAGGGGGGGAAGGGGGGGGCAGGAAGTTACCTTGAGTGTTTGAGTGCTGAGTACTGCATTACCTCAACCTGACATTTGAACACTTCAAGAGCATAAACATTCTGGCAGAGTCAGAAGCACAGCTGGTATTCAATAATGTGTTATATTTGTGATAACTGATTCTCAAGTATGTCTGTAGGGCAAATAACCCCCAAAAATAGCACCCAAAAGAAATAGTGCCAAAGCTAGTATATTTTTGATAGGCTTAAGTAGATGGTGTACAGATAGTTAATAAGAAAATTAATAAGAAAAGAGTTGCTCACCTTTAAAGATGGTTGAGGCTCGCCAATAACTCCACTAGGGAGGGATCTCCAACCAGAGATCCTTCCCTGGTGGTGGTCAGCCCTTAAATGGGGTCTTGGGAGAGGTGAAGTCAAACTCCACCCCTTCCAATCACACTTACTTGTGCCCCTGCGGCTGACCCAGTGCTTGCCTCAGGTGATCAATCAGTGGTCCAGGCCGTGATTCAACAGTTCCCATACACTTGTCAGTGCACAATCTCAGGCACTGTAAAAGTGAGTAAAGACTAAAGGATATTCATAGGACTTGCTGACAGCACAATTTCAGGGAAATCAAAAGATGGTTATATACTCAGAATAATCTGCAATTAAAATACAATTATTTATTTGATTAACAATGTTGGTCTTCTCAAAATATCAGAAGAGAGTATAATAGTAGTATTTCTTGCTCCATGAGACATACATTGTCTCTCTTAGAAGCATTTTTGGAAAATATCTTTCCTTTCCTCTTCCACTGACCCTTGAATGTTGGAAGGTTAAATAATTTTCTCTTAGTTTGAGAAGGAAATTCATGTTGGACAATTTCTGGCATCCCTCTGTGGAAGTTACATAATGGCTTGAGAAAGTTGTTATTAAACATACAATCTGGCTGTCCAAAATGTCCTTCATAATGAGCCTACTGTCCCCTTCAAATGTTGCAATATACTGCAATAATTAATACAAGTCTTAACAACTGCAATAACTAATACCAAGTCTTAGGTTTCTTTAAGGAGTTTCTGACTTCATTCCAATGGTGAGCAAATTACATCTAAATAATTACATGGTTCATATAGTGTATGCCCCTTTCCTTTAATGGGTGCAGTGAACTCAGCATTCCAAAAGATGCAACTATTCCTACACTACCGCTTAAGGTATGGCAGCAATAAACATCTAATTTTGGTGTTGTAATCTCAGCCTTATGGCAGAAGAACTGACAGAAGAACTGTTTAATGTGTTTTACAGCCTGTCAAATCCTTCATTATATTTGATGCTACATTCTCTCAGAAAGCTGGTTAGACCCTAAGAAGCAATATAAATAGAAAAGATCCAGAAGTATGATCTCCTAGTTCATGTGCAAGTTTTTAGTTGCCTTCTTTGTTGTTTGTTTGTTTGTTTGTAAATGTCCCTAGCCTGTAGAGGTCTGTCTGTTTCTGCATTTTGTTTGTGCAGAAACTTACAGTGCTTGAGTCTTATCAGAATTCAAAAATAAACTTTTTCCTGTTTTCACCACTTTTTTTCCCTGGATATAGTTTTCTGTGAGGCTGGTCTATCAGTTGTTTTTCACTCTTCTGAAGCACACCTATGGACTTTTCATACACAGTAACGATAACTTCACAGAATTCATCACTAATCTGGTTCTTTCTCCATTTCTATCTCTTCTCTCTTCACCTTTGTCTGTTGGGCAAGTTCATTCATACATGACTATCTATTTCAATAATGGATAGAAAAACTTGAGTTCCAGCTTCTGCTCTTTTAGATGGAAATAATTGAATATTTTGTTTTAAAATTATTATGGAATTATTAATATTTTTCTTGTGAATATGTAACATAGAGCTGCTATAATGCGGTATAGCACATCAAACTCATTTCACAGGATTGAGATGATTACTATTGTTAACCATTCCTTGTTTCTTAGTTAACTCACAGAATGCATTCAGACCACTGATCATTCCTCCTTTTTTACCATTTCTTTCCTTTTTCCTTTTCTTTCCTTTTCTCTTCTTTTTGCCTCGCCCTTCCCTTCCCTTCCCTTCCCTTCCCTTCCCTTCCCTTCCCTTCCCTTCCCTTCCCTTCCCTTCCCTTCCCTTCCCTTCCCTTCCCTTCCCTTCCCTTCCCTTCCCTTCCCTTCCCTTCCCTTCCCTTCCCTTCCCTTCCCTTCCCTTCCCTTTTTTTCTCCCCTCCCCTCCCCTCCCCTCCCCTCCCCTCCCCTCCCCTCCCCTCCCCTCCCCTCCCCTCCCCTCCCCTCCCCTCCCCTCCCCTCCCCTCCCCTCCCCTCCCCTCCCCTCCCCTCCCCTCCCCTCCCCTCCCCTCCCCTCCCCTCCCCTCCCCTCCCCTCCCCTCCCCTCCCCTCCCCTCCCCTCCCCTTCCTTCTTTTCCCATAGAATCAAAAAATAAGTATCACTAAATATTAAAAAAAATACAACATCTTAGCACTGGTGATGTGTCTTCTATTCAGTGTCATTATCATTAATTATCTTTATTCCACTAAACCATATAAAGGTTGATTATAATGTTACTTTCAACTAGAAATGATTGAATGAAATAACTGAGAGTTACAGCAAAAAGCATGTTTTTCATGTGTGATACTTATACAGCACAGAATAGAGTGGTATTTAACAAGAGCTCAGAGTTTATTAGACTCTGCTCTTCTTGGGGCACTTCTTGTAGCCCTGTTCAACTTTCACTGGAAGACACTGGTCCAATTATGAGTACCTAAAGCAATATACACTAGATCCTACTAATCCAGAAATGATGAATTATCATTCATTACTAAACTGAGGTAAATGATGTGTGAGCAGATGCATGCCATTTTAAAACTCTTTCTAACTTATTTCACCACTTTTGAAGCAACTTTGAAATCTTAGGGAACCAAGATTCACAGAATTGCAGGAGCTGGAAGGGACCTATAGAGATCATCCACTCCAGCCCCACTGCCAAAGCAACCTCCCTAGCCCAGGTTGCACAGGAAGACATCCGGGTAGATCTTGAACATCTCCAGAGAAGGAGATTCCCCAGCCTCTCTGGGCAGCATGTGCCAGTGATCTGTCACCCTTACCATGAATAAGTTCTTGTACACATTTCTGCAGAACTTCCTGCACTTCAGTTTATGGCCATTTCCCCTTGTCCTGTCACCACACACTGCTGAGAAGAGTCTGACCTCATCCCTTGCCTTATGCACCTTGGATATTTATAGACATTTTAGACAGGATTACGGAACCTCTGAAGAGGGAGGCTATGGATCATTGAAGAAGATATGGAGAAGATTGAGGAAATAATATTGGACTGTGATTTAACCCCACTAGGCAGGTGAGCCCCACACAGCTTCATGCTAACTGCTGCCCATTGGAATGGGAAGGATAACTGAGGAATCTTGTGAGTTGAGACAAACAGATTAGTAGATAAAGTAAAAACTGCATATACTGGCAAAACAACTTAACTGCTTCCCACAAGCATGCAGGTGTTTAAACATTCCCAGGACAGTAGGGCTTCATTCACATGTAGTGGTGACTTGTGAAGATAAATGCAGCAACTTCAAGTATCCTCCCTCCTCCTTTCCCCTAGCTTTTATTGCTGCACATAATGCAGCATAGTGTGGAATATCCTATTGGTCAGCTTGTATCAGCTGTTCTGATTGTGCCCCCTCCTAGCTCATTAAACATCCCAGGCATCTGGTATGGCATGGTGAGGAACAGTAGTCCTTGACTGAGTTCAGGCACTGTTCAACAACACACATCAGTGTATTATCAGCACCATTTTAATCAGAAATCCAAATCATAGCAATATACAAGCCACTATGAAGAAAAATAACTTTCCTTGCTAACACAGATGTACAAACATATCACATGAAGAATCTTGAGGTATGAAATAGCACAGGTCAGTATGCTGTGTGTTTTGGGTGACATCATGGGGAAACTGCTGTTGAGTGATGTAGACAGTTTTCTTCCCTCTTTCATGTAACCTCTGGATGTACTGTCGGCATTTCCCAATCTTTATCATGCATCTTTCAGACATTATTCTGAGAACGGGTGGTCTCATACTAAATTTGTACAATTCCCCTAATACTGTTATTCAATACATGGAGAATATTAAGGAGGTTATTATTATTATTATTATTATTATTATCATCATCATCATCATCATCATCATTATTATTATTATCTTTTAATAATATCTATCTGCGATAAAAACAAGCTTTTTTTTTTTTTTTTTGAGTACTTCCTACGTCAACCAAATATTTACTGTGGAAAATACTATTACAGAGAAATATTGACTATTCTATCTGAGCAATATACAAATTCAAATTCCTGAAAATTGTTGCTCCCTGCTGCCATTGCTTTTAAGCCTTGTTAACATGTCACAGTTGAAGAAATCCCAACTCTCTTTTTACATTATTGGTGTTCACCTTTTACTCTTTCAAAATTTTCAAGGATTCTTACTTGTAGTCTCTAATAATAGTAGCTCCCAAGGGCAATTAAATTTGAATTAACAATCAGTCTTTCAGATGTGCTGAGTGTTCCTGAAATTAGGGGTCAAATATTAAAACAACAACAAAACAAAACAGAACTATTACTACTATTAGTATTGCAGTAAGGCATCTCATTTTCCTCTCCTAGTGATAGATTAGTATGCAAATATTGATCATCCTTAAAATCAGCTGTGTTCAGTACTAGTCATCATTTTTCTGCTCTTGCCAGTTAAGCCTTTTTATTTATTTATTTATATGTTTATTTTAATAGAACCCCCACACCCCAGGGCTCAGCGAGGTGATGTATTGCTTTCTTTTTGAGATAAATCTTTGTCCATAATTACATACTGTTGTGGCTAGGAGTTCTAGACCCAAGAATACAATGCAGTATACGTTAAGAAAAAAAATATATATATTGTATAATATATGCAAGTCTCATTTGTGACATCTGTAGAGTTTCTGTTCAAACTCCAGTTGTGCGTCATTGCTTGTAGCAAATTCAATTTAGATGAGTTTTAGTAAAAATAACTGGGCTGTGAATGTTACCCACTATGCAAAGAAGTGTGAATGCTGAAAAAAAAAAGAAACCAAATAATACAAAATCCAAATATCATTTACGAGATGACTCTTGCTCAGTTGGTGACTGAGTTCGGCTTGAAATGCTTGAGGGAGGAACCTCAGGAGAAAGATTTTTACGCTTTGCTTGTGGAGTGAGCCTGAAGAGTGAAAACATAAACACTGTCCAGTTTCCCATACTGAGAAAATCCTCACACTCCTCCCCATGTGCCAAGGTAAAATCTCTTTGTGACCTTTCAACTTATCAAGAATTGTACAGACATTCTTTTAAGCAGTTAAAATAAGCTGTAAATAGTTGATCCTACTTATAAGTTACGTATCTTTAATTCTGTATCACAATATCTTTTTGTATTAAGAAAAATCGTAAAAGAATCTAAGTTCATGTAGTCCTTGAAATGCTCTCATTCACACTTTCCATGTATTTGACTGAACAAAATTAATTATCATTCCATGATACGCCATTTCTGCAAAATTCATTTTATAATATTGTTTTTAGATTTTTATGTGCTGTTGCAGAGATTGAAAAAAGTCAACCTCAGGCATTCTTGATTTCCTGCAGTTTGCAAACACTATACTCATCTCTCAGCTCCATAATACACTTATAAGCAGGGTCAGAATATTGTGACCTGTTGTAATTTCAAATAAGTTGCAGAATATCAGGTTTGGTGCCTTTTCTAAACTAAAGATGAGTGAATCAGACTTTGGGTTACAAGTGTACTAATGAGCCTGTTTTTCTTCATCTATTTATTGTCTTAAAAGTAGGTCCTATGAGAAAAGTTTTTGGGTTAATAAGTATTGCATGAATATCCTTTAGGAAAAGCTTTCATTTAATGCTTTCATTTATTTCAGTGCAGGGATTTCAAAACCTTTAGAGTACTCACTTTTACCTCAGTGCACTGAGAGAAAAATGATCGAGGAATATTACCTTTTTAAAACATTTTCTCAAGCAAAAGACAATATTTTTTTCTTTCCCCTTCTGATACGGAAACATCAGTAATTAAAAACTCAAGCTGTTGTTGCTGGTCCAGTGTTCAAAGGTGTATTTAGCATCTGTGTGTGATGAATATATTTGTTTTTCCATCTCACAGGATGCAGGATTCACAGTCTGAGTAAACACTCCTCTGTATGCCAACAGCAATCACATTCATGCTAGTCTATAAATATCTCCTTTTGTAGTCTCCTGTCTGTATCTGTTTCAACATTTTCCAGTGAATAAAGATGTAATCCATTTCTGCAGGTTGAGTAATTCTTAGAAGTTGGAATGGTCCTAGGAAACAGTGCACTGTTTATTTGACTGATCACATCAAGTAGAAATCAAAGCTCTAGGTGACACTTTGCAAACAGGTGCACAGAGCTTGGGTTCCGTAGGCAGTATGATTGGTTATTTGCATGTTACTCTCCTTTCCCCTTGCAGCAGAGTATTTTGTCCTGGAGATGAAACAAGGAAAGGCTAAACTAATTAACTAACCAGTGGTGATCTACAGTCTCAGCACCTCTCATTCCTGGAGATTTATCCCATTTAGAATTCATTGCTATTTCCCTCCAGGGAAATAAAGATTGCTGCCTATTAAAGATGGGGACAGAAAAAGGCACCTTCACTGGAGACAGCCTGTACAAGAAAATAATACTGTAATCATTCCCTCCAATCAGCTGAAAAGGATTAAATCTTCTGCTTCTAAAGTAATGTTCCAATTGAGCCTTGGGGAAGAATAATTCATGATTAGGGAGAAGGCTGGTCTAGCAAATGTGAACATTATGTCCATTACTTAAACACACTTCCTGGGCTGACTGCTAATGTACCCAGGGGACCTTGCAGCAGCAGCAACTGATAGGAGCAATGAAATAGGCCGACAAGGACAAGAAGTATTATCATCTGCATTCAACAGCACTACATAGACTTTACCACTGTTAAATCACTGCCTTTGGTAAATAGCCCAGATAACTCATTTTAATAGAAGAATCCTTCTCTTCTTTATGTGTATTAAACAACAGACTCTTATGAGCTGTGGCAGTGTATTGATTTTCAGGAAAGGCAGCGTGAATATCAATTCTGTAATTTATGCTGTTTTGTGGCTCTGGCTGTATTTGTTATGCATAGTGTATTAAACATTCAATAGCTCAATTTAATCTTTGCAGCCAAATTGCGCAGCACATCATGCCAGATAGTGGTTGTTTCATATACACAGCCCATCTGCTTCCTGTTCTATAATTCATTCAGCAGGAAAACTTTCTGGCAGCCTCGGGCTACCACATATACATATATATATATATACATACACATACATACATATATGTAGTATATATATGTGTGGCACATATGTGTGTTTGTGTAAATATATATATAAATATATACACCTAATGATGGTAAACATACAATTACCTTACCTAAGTATATGTATTACCTTAGTATCAGAAGTGTTTGACACTCCCTCATTTTTTCGTGCTATCCTACAATTGTACATGTCACTGGATTCATCAAAAAAGTAGTATTGTCCTGACCTTAAGAAAACTGTGGGAGTAGTATTTCCACCTTCAATTCTGTATTTTCAGAAGTTACTAGTAACTTAGAGTAGGAAAAGCTAAATGCAAACAAAGCACTCTTTTAGTATAGGAAAAATAGCTCTTTCCAAATAGCCTCAGAGGTACACTATTCCTGAGGTTGTGACTGGTTTGTAGTCTTAATCTCTGCTCTTACTATTCTGATTCAGATGTCCCATTTGCTTTGTGTGTATTCATTGTATTATGAAGTGTACATATGAAATGTACTTTCAAGCTTTCTTACCACTGCAACTGTGGCACTAAACTTCAGCCTGAGAGGCTTTGTTGCGGGGTATGTAATCGCAGCTGGTAGCCAGGAGAGCGGGACATGTCTCTCAGCACCTCTGCAGTGGAATTGATACCAGAAGTTTCCAGGACATTGGGAAATCTTGATGAGCTATAGGCTCTTAGCATTCACTGTTATTAATTGGCAGAAGATACTCTTCTGACACAAAACATATCTTCAAATTTGCTTTGTTTTTCTCTACTTATTGTTGCAACCACCTATACAAATTACTTATACCTGGTAGTTTACTTGCAATTTGTGGCGTCTATTAGAAACTGATTGTCATTCTCTGGCATGGAAAGGCAGTGTGTAGTCATACCTACCTGCTTAGGGCAGCTGCCATTAGTAACCAGTTAATTAGCTGCTTTGGAATTTGTAACTGCAGTGTTAAGAACTGAACAAATCTTTATTGTTCAGCTTAATGGTCTTTAAAATCCTTGCTGAGAGGAGCTAGCAGTAAAGGTGGGCAACACAGGTTTGGAGTGGTGGAGCTGCTTGCCTGAAGTTCTGCAGCTGAACTGAGAATTGCATCAGTGCCTCTAGAGTCCTGATGGATGAACTGCATGGTGATTTCTGTCTGCCGTACTCTCACAGACATGATAAAAACCTCTCAGCATACTCTACATATTCTATAAAAAGTCACAGTTTCTCTTTGACATTTATTAACAAGAACTTCTTTACTGCACATACGTGGTTCAGAAATGGCACACCTCAGCTGTGTTAGGAACATTGATGATCAGATGCATCCTTAAGCTTATACCAGACAAAACCAACCAACCAACCAAACAAAAACCAACAAAGAGTTAGGCAGACTTATAAATGATTTCACACTTGTGTTATTGACTACCAGTGAGACATGCTTCTCTTTCTTACTTCTCATGTGGCTGAGAGTGTTCTTTATGTTAATAAACACTGAACTAATTTTCCTTTGTTAGAAGCTGTTCACCTCAAACAAAACGACGTAACTGGTTACAAGACACACACATTAAAAAAAAAAAAAAAAAAAAAAGTAGAACCAGGGATAGCATTTTCCAACTCATTGTGATTGAGAACTACAGAAATTACAAACTAAGAGATAAGCAGTGTGATCTAAAAATTATTTTGTTTGTTTTCTTACAGTAAAATGAAGTACATTAAAGATGTCCCTCATGCTGTATGGAAAACTCTTTTATAAGACATATGAATGGGTAGTGTAGCAATGACCATACTAAAGTTAGATAGGGGTAAAGGTTAAATAGTTAAGGGTTAAGTCTGCTGGCCACTGTGTTCGCTTACATTTTTTCCTCCTTATATTATAATCCTCCCTGATGTGTTAGATGCACGGTTGTTCATTTCAAATCCAAAAATGCTATTTTTTTTTCTTTTTGTTCCAATGAGGTACAATATTAATAGCCAATTTCTGTCTTCCTTTCAATCAAACCCATTTCACAGTAGCATATGTGTTTAGAGATCATGCCGCTAAGATTGAATATTTTCAGAAGAAATCTATGATGATTCTGTTTTAAGTACTTCAAAGTTGTGTACTGGGCTCCTATAGCATGCTTAGTAATATTTACTCATTGCAGTTGGACTTCACTATCATAGGCTCAGCTATGCTAGATTAACAACTACAACATTGCAAACTATTTTAAAGAGAAATTTCTGATACTATTAAAACTTTTCCTGTTCATAACTTTTTGGAGAAGTACGAAGAGAAGAGTTTGAAGGGATCTGATAATTATTCCTCCCATAAATTTAAAGAATTCTGTGTAAAAGAATTATGTGTAAAAAGTCAGATTTAATTACATATTTTTCATACAGTATGCAATAAAGTCCTTGTGATTTTTATTACAGAATTGCATATAAATGCATACAACAAATTTTGTGTACATTTTGCTTATTTTCTTAATTTGCTTTATAGTAGTAAAAAGCTACTTACAAACTGGCTGATTTTCAGCTTCTGTTTGTTGTAGACTATGGAGCATAGTCTAAATGCACTGTCTACTGGAAGTCATGTATCTATTCTCCCAAGAAGGTGAATGGAGTACCCCTTACATAGATGCAGCCTGACCCGTAGGGAGTTGTGCTGCCTCCCTGGGGTCCAGGTCAGGGATGTCACCAAAAAACTCCCAGCTCTGGTTTGTTCCTTTGATTACTATCTATTATTGACATTTCAGACAGGCAGTGATGAGATTACTCAGGGAAGCCTGCAAACTATCAAAAGAGATATCAGGGGTTCAGGGCGCTTGGTTTAGAGAGTGGGAGCACAAGTTACATTTTGCTCTCTCCCTTCTGGGGTGGTGAGGTATGCAGAGCAGTCTAGAAATACACAGGCCTTGAATAAGTGACTGAAAAGCTGGTGCCACCAAGAGAACTTTGGGTTCTTTAAACATGGGGTGGTTTACCTGGGCTTTGGCGTGACAGCTGCAGATGGGTCGCACCTGTCTCTGAGGGGAAAGTGGATCCTAGGCCAGGAGCTGGCAGGGCTCATTGAGAGAGCTTTAAACTAGGTATGAAGGGGGAAGGGGAGAAAATGTCACTAGCTAGGGTGGAGAGAGTAGTTCAGAGATGCCAACTAGATTTGATAGGGGAAGAGGGTGGAGGTCAACAGGACAGAGAAGAGCTTGGGGATGTTGTTTTTGTAGGAGTTTGCAGGGAAAATCCTGCTAGGAAGCAGTGGGGAAAACTCCAGATTTCTTTTGGATGTTTGAGAGAGGGCCCCTCTTGAAAGATATTCAATAAAAAATTATTTCAGTTATGTAGTAGCTGTTCCTTTCCTCTTGCCTTTCTGTGGCTTCAAATGCAACCAGAAGTCTTGCATTCTTGAATTACCTCCAGGGTCAAATGTATAATGTAACAGCTTACCTCCTGTTTGATTTCCAAACCGTGACCCTCTGGGGATATATCTTTATTGTGGTGTTGCCTTGTAGCACTACAGACTAACAGATCAATTCAGCCTTCAAAGCATCCTATCACCTGCCAATATGAAATTCTAGCAATTACAAGAGTGGGATGGCTGCAAAGCATCTGAATAACATTCCCTACTGAATGGTACATCACTCCAGTATGATGAACTAGTTTAAGAAAAAATTGATTTGTCAAATTGATTATTATTTTTTTTTTAATTGAAGAATCATATGCATGTAATTTAAGTGACAATATTTTTGCCCGTAGAAATATATAATACATACTTGGTTATATGTGCAGACAGAGTTAAAAATATGGAGCAAGAAATAACTTGGAAGTCTTCCTCTATGATTTATGAATTGCTTGTCAAGTTTTCCAAACACCTTTTTTATTGTTGAATATTTTCGCTTGATTTCTTTTGTTTGTTTCACGTGTGTCTTTCATTTAGCAAGTAGATATTAAAAATTAAAATTCCAATATTTAATAAATGAATTTGTTTGTTTTCCCGTATTCCCCAGGTGATGGGAATATGAGCCTCCTCCTTTGCTGTACCAAATATCTAAGATGAGGTATGATTTTAAAAAACTTGTGATGCAGATGAGGAGGGTGATGATTAATTATGTAACTTGGAAAGTTACATAATTTCAGCACTGCTGCTTTCTCCATAGTCCTGTAGCTCTCTTTTGCTTATGATAGAAGCTAAATACAACCACTGCATCCCACGTTGACAACAATTGTTTGCATGGCAATACTGTTGAGGTTGTTATTCTCACATAGAGCAAGTAAAGGATCAGAAACTTATTAGTATAGTCAGTAAAGTCAGTTTCCCTCAGTCTCACCCTTCCACTGCAGACTTTAAGTGTGAATACAGATCAACATGCATAAATGTTCCTGTTCAGAAAATTATTAGGAGTTTTCACAGAACTGGATTCTACAAACACATCCTGCAGATGTGTTGCTCTTGCAGGTTCTCATCCTCGTGGGAGATTTCAACCACTCAGATGTTTGCTGTGAAAGCATCATGGTGGGCTGTAAGCAATCCAAGAGAATGCTGGAATGCACTGAGGATGAATTCCTTGTACAGGTATTTGACAGTCCAATCAGAGGTGAGGTGTTACTGAACCTGGTGCTCACCAAGGCAAAGAAGTTCATTACAGAGGTTAGGACTGGAGGCAGTCTGGGATGTAGCAAACATGTCCTGAGTTTTTCACCTTGAGCAACATATGCTTGGCAAAGAGCAGAGTCAAGTCCCTGACCTTCAGGAGAGTGAACTTCAGGCTGTTTAAGGAATTAATGGATGAAATCCCCTAGGAAACTGCCCTTGGAGACCTAGAAATGGAACATAGCTGTCACCTTTTTAAAGACTTTTCTGAAGCACATGAGCTCTTCATTCCCCAGCATAAGAAATGAAGCAGAGGAGGCAGAAAATCAGCATGACTGAGCAAGGACCTGCTGGTCAAGCTGAGAAGAAACAGTACTTTTTTTCCTAAGTACCTACTAAAAGTACCTTATTTTCCTAAGAAGGAAAAGTACAGGCAGTGGATGCTGGTACAGGTTGCCTGAGAGTACAGGGATGGCATCCAGACATGTATGTGTCCTGATCCCCAAGAGATGGGATTAGGAAAGCCAAATCATATGTGGAACAGAACTTGGTAAGGGTTGTGAAAATTAACATAAAGAATTCTACGGATACATTGGTCAGAAAAGGCAGCAAAAAAGACTGTATCCCCTTGGATTAATTAGAAGGGAGAGCTGAATTCAAAAGTCATGGGGAAGGATAAGGTACTCAACAAGTTCTTTGTCTCAGTCTTCACAGGCAGTCAGTTTTCCCATATCCCTCATGTCCCCAAATCTCTTGGTGGGAATGAAGGAAGAAAAATCCCCCCACACTGTAAGAAAGGAGCAGGCTTGAGACTGATGGAACTGAACGTGTAAAAACTTATGGGGCCTGATGACATGCATCCTAGAATCCTGAAGGAACTGTCTCATGTGGTTGCCAAGACACTATTATTTTTGAAAATCACTGCTGTCAAGCAACGTCCCTATTAACAAGTGTCATGGTTTTATGATTTTTGTCATTTGGAAAAATAACTCATATTTATAAGAAAAGGAGGAAGAAGGACAACATCCATGAATGTGCACAAGGCTGGAATGGATGGAGACTTGGGCAGCCTGACTTAGAGACTGTCAACTCTGCCTGTGGCAGCAGGTTGGTACTGGAAGGTCTTTAAAGTCTCTTCCAACCTAAGCCATTCTATGATTCAATGATTCTATGAAATTGTATGGTCAAAGTTATTTTACCTTCATGCACACAGACCAGATCTAATACAGTGCAGCATGGAAAGGGCTACCAAAGTCTACTAAGAATTTGTGGGCCTTTTTGTTCAGTTTTATTTTTTTATCCATTTTTATTTTCAGTCCTCATTCCTTGCTTTAGGCATTTTTCAGTTTCAAGTTCTGCTAAGACACGCTCAGGAATGACTGAGCATGTAGACAAAATTGCTGTCAAAAATTCTTTTCAAGTACTCTTTTTTCTTCTTTCTTTTTTTTCCTTTTTCTTCAAAAAATGCTACATTCAATGTATTGAATCCATTCAATATTGAGTATCCATGAATCTACTGAAGAAGAGTAGAAAAGACAGTAGAATAGTACTAGAACACATACACAAGTTCAACAGTCAGTTTTTTATTAAAATAGAAGCATCCTATTTCAAGAATTTCTCAGATAGCATGTGGGCTCTTCTTAATGTAAGGCTCTGCTTTCAGCAAAATTGTTAATTATAGATCATAATAAGCTGTTAGGAGCGAAACACACATAATTTGAAAGTGAAATGAGGCACAGCACATAGATAAAGCAATTGTTTATTTAAGAGGTGATTAGCAGTAGCAAAATAAGCGAACTGATACTTGAACCTGAAATAATTATACCCATTTGGAATTGTTAAACTATTTGCTTATTTGTGCATTGCAACCTAATGCAAAGGTAATGCGTAATGAGGTTAGTTTTATCTCCTGTGTTCTAAGAAGGTCAGTAGAAATACACCATCTTTGAACTACTATTGAATACACCATCTTTGAACTACTATTATATTAAAAGAAAAGCTTGTCAAGAAAGTTCCTTAGCTTCACAGAGTAAAGCAACTGAGGTTTAAATTGTTCAATGCTATGATAGACTATAAACCCTTTAAAAACACTGTAATTACTGAATGAACAAACAGTTTGCCTTGGGTGATTATGCCTTTTCTTTCACTTTAAGATTTATTTCTTTAGACCTCATGTAACAATCTTCCTTGCCATGTCAGAATGTTAATCTTAGTGCAAAACACTGTGATTTTCTGCAAGGATAAATAAGGCCAGAAACATTGTGAGTATATTTCAAGATGAAAACCATGATGGTTATCCAGTCTAATTCTACGTTTGAACCAGTGTTTAACTCATGGTTTAATCTGGCTCTCATGGGGCAGCAATTGCATTTGAAATGCAAAATTTTGTTCACATACCATGTGGGTAGTTATTTTATAAAATCATAGGGCAGGTAGACAGTAACTTCATATTTATAGATACACAAATGAGATCCATGTTAATGATTTGGTGAAATGCAAAACAGTGTTAATATTGTTACATTCTGAGGTTTCCACTCTTCGTGAAAATAGTTTCCTCTCTCCAAAATATTTTGAATGTAGTGCATTGTAAATATCTTATGTGCAAAAATACTAGTGGATCCTTAAATGAAAAAGAAAATGTAAAGGAACACTGGAAAATAGCATTTCAGTGACTTTAGTTCTTCCTTAGGTGATGGTTTATTCTCTATGATGGATACCTACTTTCTCTCTGCTTTTATTTCAGCATCTTAACTTCCTGAGTCAAGAAACAAAAGACCCCACAGGGGGGGACACAATACTGGACCTGTTGCTCACCAATGCAAATGAACTGATTGGTGACATCAGAATTGGAGACTGCCTGGACTGTGATGACCATGCTAAAGTTTAACTCAGACTCTGGAGGGATATGAGGAAGGCAAAGAGTAAAATTAGGTAGCAAAATTTTAGGAAAGCTAACTTCTAGTTCTTCAGAACTAGAACACCTTGGGAAACTGTCATCTTGGGCAAATGAGCAGAGCAGAGAGGGCAAATCTTTAAGGAAGCTTACCTCAGCATGCAACAGATCTCCATCCCCAGGTGTAGAAAGTCAGAAAAGGAAGGCATGAGACCAGCATGGATGAACTAGGACTTGATGGTTGAACTGAGGAGCGAGAAGAAACTTCACAGGCAGCGGTAACAAAGACAGGTACTGGGGGAACAGTATAAATAGGAATGATGTCAAGAAAGTGAAGGCTTAGATTGAACTAAACTTAGCAAGGGATGTCAAGAAGAGCAAGAAAGGCTTCTACAGGTACCTCAACCACAAATGGAAAGTTGAGGAGGGCATACCCTCCACCTGCCAGGCAAGCTGTGCCACAGAAAAGGAGAAGGCTTTTTGCTTTGGTCTTCTCTGATAACAGCTCATCACACAGCCCTCAAATGTTTTATTTGGCAGATGGAGACTGGGGAAGCAATGTCCTTCCCACCGTAAGTGAAGATCAGGTTCTTGACCACCTGAGGAATCTGCACATCTACAAGTCTGTGGGTCCTGTTTAGGTGCATCACAGAGTCCTGAGGGAATTGGCTGATGTAATCCCAAGCCTCTTTCAATTATATTTGAAAAGTAAAGGCAGTCAGGTGAAGTCCATGGTGACAGGAAAAAAGGGCAACATCACCCCTTTTTAAGAAGGATAAAAAGGATGACCTCGGGAACTACTGACCTGTCAGTCTCACCTCTGTGACAGGGAATATCATGGAGCAGATCTTCTTGGAAGCTACGGTAAGGCACATGGAAGGCAGGGAGATGATAGAGAAGAACCAGCATGGCTTTACCAAGGGCAAATCCTTCTTGACCAATCCAGTGGCCTTTTATGGTGGTGTTATCGTATCAACAGACAAGGGAAGAGCCACTGATGTCATCTATTTGGACTTCGTTTAGGCCTTAGACATAGTACCCTATAACATCATTCTGTCCAAATTGGAAATATATGGATTTTCTGGGAGAACAGTTCACTTTTGGACAAAGTACTTGGCTCTGGAATGGAAGCATTCCATGCCAAAGCAGGAAATTGCCTCAGCTCATTGAGGGGCATCCATATCAGGGAGATGGTGGAGTCACCGTATCTGGAGATGCTGAAGATGTGTTCAGATGTTGTACTGAGGTACACGGTTCAGTGGGAGATATTGGTAATAGGTGGATAGTTGGATGGTCTTGGAGGTTTTTTCCAACATTGGTGATTCTATGATTCCATGACTTAATGGATGAAGAACTGGCTGCAGGACAGAGTCCAGAGGATGGTGGTCAATGGCTCAGTGTCTGGATGGAGATCAGTAATAAGTGCTGTCCACAGGGCTCAGTGTTGGAACCAAAACTTTCTTCATTAATGATAACGACAGTGGGGTTGAGTGCATCCTTAGCAAGTCTGCATGTGACACCAAACTGTGGGGTGCAGTCAATGCATCAGAGGGATGGGATACCATCCAGAGCAGCTTAGACAGGCTTGAGAAGTAGGTACAGGTGAAGCTCATGAGGTTCAACAAATCCAAATGCAAAGTCTTGCACTTGGGTTGGGGCAACTCCCATTATCAATACAAGTGAGGGGATGAAAGGATTAAACAAAGTGCTGCTGAAGAAGACCTGGGGTTACTGGTAGATGGGAAGCTAGATATGAGCCAGCAACATGCCCTTGCAGCCCAGAAAGCCAACTGTATACTGATCTGCATCAAAAGAAACATGACAGGGAGGCTGAGGGAGCTGATCCTTTCTCTCTACTCTGCTCTGGTAAGGCCTTGCCTGGAGTACTGCATCCAGATGTTGAAGCCTCAGCGAAGGAGAGACAGATCTGTTGGAGCACACCCAGAGGAGGGCCACAAAAATTATCCAGGGGACGAAATACCTCTCCTATAAGGAGAGGCTGAGAGAGCTGAGTCTGTTCAGCCTGGAGAAGAGAAGGCTCCAGGGACACTTGATAGCAGCCTTTCACAATCAAAAGAGATATTACAGGAAGGAAGAGGACGGACTCTTTAGCAGGGTCTATGAGAACAGAACAAGGGGAAATGGTTTCATGCTTAAAGAGGGTAGATTTAGGTTGGCTATAAGGAAAAAGTCTTGTACAGTGAAGGTGGTGAGGCATTGGAATGGGCTGCCCAGAGTTGTGGTTGATGCCTCATCCTAGGAAACTTTCAAGACAAGGCTGGATGAGGCTATTGACACCCTGAGTGTGCTGTTCATTGCAGGGGAGTTGGACTAGATGACCTTTAAAAGTCCCTTCCAACTCTAAGGATTCTATGATTCTATCTTTGTAGGCACATATGTCCTGGGAATTCCCTTTCCCCTCATCTTTGAAAACAAGTCAAAGCAATAACTGTGCATTCTCTTTCTTGGCATTTTCTGCATTATGTTATTTTAATTTTAAAAAGATGTTGTTATTGAATATCTATTCATTAAATATTCTACTGAAGGCACAAATTTATGCAGTTTGAAACTCTGACAAAAAAATTTGTCTTTACTGTCTTAGAGCAGACAGATCTGCAATCATGATACATCTTCTTGTGCTTGCATCTGTGATCTTGCAGTGTTAGTAAGAAGGTGATATTTCTCCTTACATTGTAAATACAAGGTGATATTAAGCTGTTAATAAATCCTATCTGGCTCCTGTGAATTTTTCACTTGCACCCAGGAGGGTGAATGTAGAGTATTGTGGTGAACTGCACTAGCCAGGTAGAGAAAAGCAAATAAAGCTATAATCATAGATTCACAGATTCATAGATACATTAGGTTGGAAAGGACCTACAAGATCATCTAGTCCAACCATCCTCCTACCACCACCCCTACCCACTAAGCTACTAAATCAAATCCTTTAGCACCTCATCTAAACGCTTCTTGAACAGCACTAGGGATGGTGCCTCAACCACCTCCCTAGGCAGGCCATTCCAGTGCCTGACCACTCTTTCAGAGAAAAAAAAATATATCAGCTGATAGCAAAGGAATTACTTGTAGGATATAGCTCAGAGGCTCAGAGAAAGGTAAGAAATAACTAGGGAGATAGAGTTACTGTATGATTGATAGTCAGGGATGTCAGTGTAACTTGCCTAACAGTTTTGATCAGTACTGGTCATTATCTACCTATCTATCTATCTATCTATCTATCTATCTATCTATCTATCTATCTATCTATCTTTTTATTTATTTATTTATTTATTGCTGAGTACTGAGATAAAGATTAGGAAGACAAGCAAACAGAGACTTAATTTGACATGAAAATGCAGTGTTGAAAATATTTTCCATGAGTTGATTAAATAGAGCCTAGCTGTAGAGTTGTGATAAAAGTAATGAAAGTAGCTGAATAAGTCACTGAGAAACCTAACAGGACATCAGATAAAAGCTAAAACACATACTCATAATGGTATGTGTTTTTTTTTTATTTTTGGATTCACTGAGTGTCCTATTAACTTCCCTTTATGGGCCTAAAATTCAAAATTTTTGCAAATGCTGAATTTTGGTTAAAAATGAATTTACCCAGCCTTAACAAAAAGGGCCCTTCATAGAATTTCACTGTACAGACTGTAAGGACATACATATTTTGAGTGTCTTCATGGGATGACAGTATTGTGAACAGTCAGGTGAATTTGAGCAGGTCTTTCTGTCGAAACCAAGCCCTCTTAATGCAGGAGAAATTTGGACTCTCATCTCCATAACATATTGATCTAACTGATATCTTTCAGAGTTGAAATGTGTCTGCTGACTGAAGATAATTGTTATTAGAGAAGCCTAATGGTTCATCTCTGTTGTAACAATCATTTGTTACAGCATTTCAGTATTTCCTGTATTCATTGTTGGAGTTACTAAGAACATTAAGATTTTTTTTCTTGCTGCAATAAACCCAGGAATTGAGCAAGTCTTAAAGTGCTTATATACCTAGCTTTTGTTTTAATTTGGTGAGTCTTTATTTAATCTGACAAATATCAAAGGAAGCATCTTATGGTGAGGTAATCCATTCTAGCTTAATCAAAACCTGTAGGTACCCACAATCTTTTGGTTCTGCAAAAGTTTCCAGCTGAATATCATAGAACCATATGATTCTATGATATTCAGCTGAATATAGATAAATTAGGTCAAATCAGAACAAAATTTGTACTACTAGATACTGTCAAATTTCTTTATCATCAGTACAGACAGAAATAATGCTTTGTAGTTGTTAAAATTTGGTATATATTAATTGGAATTGCAGACAAGAAAATACAGGTCTTTTATTTACCTATTCTGTTTAATGTACTCTATATTTCGCCAGACTTATCCTGGTCTGTATCAAAAGAAGTGTGGCCAGCAGGTGGAGGGAGGTGATCCAGCTCCTCTGCTCTGCACCGGTGGACTCACCTCGAGTACTGTGTTCAGATGTTGAGACCTCAGTGAAGGAGAGGAATAGATCTGTTGGAATGTGTCCAGAAGAGTGCCACAAGAAAGATCCAAGGGGTAAAACACCTCTTCTACAAGGAAAGGCTGAAAGAGCTGGGGCTGCTGAGTGTGGAGTAGACTCTGGGAATACCTGAGAGCAGTCTTTCAGTATCTGGAGGAGGCTATAAGAAAGAAGGGGACAGACTCCTTAGCTGGGTCTGTTGTGAGAGGGCAAGGGCAGAGGTTTCAGGCTTAAAGAGGGTAGATTTAGGCTAGATGTAGAGAAAGAGTTTTTTACAATATGTGCAGTAAAGCACAAGGTAGTAAAGAACAGGACGCCCAGAGAGGTGGCAGATGACCCATCTCTGGAGACATTCAAAGACAGTCTGGACAGGGCTCTGAGCAACCTAGTTGAGCTGTAGGTTTCCCTGATCATTACAGGGGAGTTGGACTAGATGACCTTTAAGGATCCCTTCCAATTCAAATGATTCTATGGTTCTACATTTTCTTTTTATCTAGTTTGTCTGCTTCCCTTCCTCTCTCTTTCTCTTAATAAGCTCCTCAGTATTCAACTTTCATGGACTTTCAAGGTTCATTTGAGACAACAAAATCATTATAACAGACCTACCAAGGTATCCTGTGGTTTCTAACCATTTATCTCCTGACCTTCTGTGCCTGATAAACAATGCAAGGCCATCCAAATTCTCGGTCTCTCTTGCCGTATCTCTCTCCCAGGACAGTTGCATAGAGGCATAACAACTCATCTTCATTATAACTCTGACTCATAATGCAATTAATTGTGTAAGGAAGTGAAACACAGTCCTTGAACAGAGCTGCTTCTAAAACCTGTCCCAGCATGTGCTTAACACCATAGTAAATGATTCACTGGAAAAGATGTCTGTTTCCACAGACAAATGAAGGTCTGCTGCAGACACAGAGAGATCTAGTGGTTTTTTTTTGTTTGTTTGTTTTTGTTTGTTTTTTGTTTTTGTTTTTTGTTTTTTTTAGCACTCAGTTTCCATCACTGGTTCTGGGGAGCATGAAATTTTGCTACTAAAGAAAGTAAGGAGACTATGGCTTAAGTTAGATGATGATGATTTTAACCTTATGTGTATTTCTGTAATCACCGCCACTATGATGCTTTCTTGGCAATCAAAACTGCCAAAATATAATTTTAATTGAATTATGATGATTTTTTCTGTGGCATAGAATCACAGAATGGCTTAGGTTGAAAGTGATCTTATATATGTTAAAGTTGCCAGACACAAAATCAGGCACTAGATCAGGTCCTGTCCTTGAACACCTCCAGGAACATCCATGACTAGATTTGAATTCAGCTTCATAACGTAGAAAGTCAGTTCAGATATTCAACTTCCTTGCAGCATAAAATTTACTTATTTTATGTATCTGTTTATTAAATTAAATGCACTTAAGTTGAACTACAGCCCACTGCTTATGCTTTTCACAGAGAGGATTTCCCTTAATGAGAAGACTAAAAGACCAACCAACCAAAAATAAAACAAAACAAAACAAAACAAAAACCAAAAACGAAAATGGGAAAGAGAATATATTTTTCTTTTTGAAACAAATATTGAAACATTCAAGAGATTCAAGAGGCATTTCTCTGTGATGATGCTGAAAAGATGGTTTACTCTAAGGGGAATGAGTGGAATGTCAACCAAGGAAACTTGCAGTTCTTCAAGATGCTTTAGTTCTCTAGTGGTGGAAATGTTGCATAAATACATCAGAGAGGAGAAACTGCACAAACCAGAACTGAAGTTTTTGTGTCATTTCTTTCATTTCTTTGCTTTAATGTCAAGTGCTTGTTTGCCATGTGCTGTGGTCAGGCTAAATTTTACCATGTGTTTTTCATTCCTGCTCTTACAGTCTCTGTTCTTATTTGACACAGTGAGCCTGAATGTGTAAAACAAACATATGATTAACATACGGTTAACTCAGAGTTTGTTGTAGGTGGACAGATACATGCTCCAAATGGATGGTAAAAGGGATCTTCAGAGTAGAACATAGGGATAAGTGTCTCAAAATTTTGTTGAAAATGGACTGGCGTTGGGCACTTGGTTCCCCCTGAAAACCAATCTAAATGTGTTTGAATTTTAAATGTTAGATAGTGGGAGAAGAAATATCAAACACTCTTACAATGCTGCTCATCTCACCACTCAGACTTATGACCATCTTACTGTCAACTGTGTCATCTTTTTACTAACTCATTTAGTTATTACAAAATACTCAATATTTATTACAATAATGTAAATGTGCATCTTTCTACAGATCTTGGAACCTGAGCAACAAAACTGCTCAGCTGTACAGCCCAAAAAATAAAAATCCTATATCTGTTTTGTTTTGAATAGAGCTCTATATTGTCAGTTTATGAAGAAGGGAGTAGGAACACTTCCTTCTCTCTAGTGACACTTCTGAGACATGGCTGCTCCTTGCTGTTTTGTTATAAGATAATGATATCTCAGTGTTTACCTTGGATACTGGTTTCTCTGTACAGATATTCAATAGAAATATTCAAATAATATATATGAATATTCAAAAATACTCAATTTTTCATTCAGAGTTCAAGGAAACATAAAGAAAAGTTTATTCAGTCTTAATCAGAGAAAAATTTGAAATTTGACCTTGATCTACCCAAAAAGTTCAAAGGAAGAAATAAATAAAAAAGAAATATTATTTTCTTCCTTTATTTTCATCCTTCCTTTAAAGTTCATGATATTTAAGCTACCTTTAAGATTTCTATCTTGCCACTTTATGCTTTTTGACAATCTGGGCTAGGATGAAACCTAATTATGTATATAAGTTACTTTTACATGAATTGTTTTGCCTTTACAGACACTTAATTTTCTGGTTTTGCCCGAAACTCTCCACTCTACCAAGTGTCAAGGAACTGAAAAGAATTGTGATCAATTATTCCTTTATATACATTCTTTCAGACTCTCCTCCTGTCTGTCCAAAAGGACCTAAGTCCAATTAGTCATGCAGAAAGAACAGAAAGATACACTTTTGTTCTATCCTAAAGTCAAATTATGGTAATATGACAGTAAAAGAGGACTGCGTTGAAGGCATGATGCAAGTGGAAAACAAGCAGTGTTTTTAAAATAATATAAGTAAAAATTCGAAAGAAGCTGCAGTGACCTTATCTCATTTTCAAAAATGTCTTTTTATTGAATGAGGAACTTGCTTTTATTGATTTTTGTATATTCAAGTAGATTCTTTTTCCACTTGAGTACAAAAAAGTACACATGATCATTATTATTTTTCTACAGAAGTATAGTAGGAGAAAAGTCAGAAGATATTTGTAAATTTACACACATATTAGTAGTAAAACAAAGTCTGAATTTTCAAATGCTATTTTAAGTATTAAATATATTCCTGTCATTAACTGTATCTGGGAAGTTACACATCAGTATTACTTGCTTTGAGCTACAAAGTGCATGATAATATAACAAGACCATATTCTTGAAGAATTCTTATTTCTTGTTTCCTATTATCTGATATGATGTACTGGGAATTGATTCAAAGATATACAGCAATTGAATAAGCCCAGAGCTTAATTTTCTATTATTATTATTATTATTATTATTATTAGTAGTAGTAGTAGTAGTAGTAGTAGTAGTAGTAGTAGTATCAGAGTTTATTTTCTGTAAGTCAGTCATTTAGAAACCTTAAAGGTGGCTACATGCCACTTTCATCTAATTAAGGTCAAGGCTTGAGTATGAGGTTGGTGCAGACTTCTGGTTTCAGAACTGGCACAGGAAACATGAATGTTAAATTGCTGATGGTTTCCAGTCAAAGAGGGCTTGAATCCCTTTGTTATTTTCCACTGTTGATGACTTTAAAGTCTGCTATTGACACCGAGCCAACAGTTCTCTCTTGTTCCTTGTCAAAGCAAGGACTCTGGAACAGGGTCAGAGAGATACTTGTTGGTTTCTAAATGGAGAAACCTTTTTGGCAGTGAGCATAGTTATAAAAATAGCTGGAATTGAGGAGAGAACAGAGACAAAGGAAAAGGAAGAACAAAAGGTAAAAGGGACATCAGAGTTTAAACAGCATGTAATCAGAACCTGGAAATATCCTTGTTTCTGAATTTCTACCAGACATCTTTCTGCTATTGGTGTACTTTTACAATGTTTTCTTTCTTAGTCAGAACAAGCCATTAGATAAAGGATGTTCTAATGAGAAATAGTTATAGGCTCATGCACTGTTACAAACAAGGAAAGAAGAAATGAAAACAATGACTACTTAACTGCATCTTTGAAATAAAGAATTTTCCACATAATTTTCAATAAAATTTGGTGTAAACTCCAGTATAAATGTATTCTATTCAACAGGGTCCAGATCAGGACATTTGCAGTGAGCTTAAGCTTTGTGTATCAGGTATCCTGCCTTCAGTTTGAGAAATACAAATATACATACTCCAAGTGGCAAAACCAGCGGGAGATTCCTGTTCCACACTGCCTCAGCTTCCCAATCCCCAAGTTAAAATGATGCAACAAATATTTTCTGGCTAGAAATCAGATCACTACCAACCAAGAATGCAGCTATAATTGGTTGAGCACCTTTTTGTACAGCTTTTTCTTGATCAAATAGTTGTTTTACTGACTGTAGGGTTCTCACATCTCTTTGTTATGATTTCTTCCTCCTACGCAACTTTAATGGTGTCAGCTGTGAAAGTATAGGCTATTGTGCTTATAGAAAACAAGCAAGAGAGATGCAGCAACTCAAATTTTTTTCTTCTTTTGAACAACTGGAAAATTTTTCTTGAATGCTTGCATTTTGGGCCATCATCTAAAAATGGAGCAACAGAGACCTTGTAGAGTCATCTTGTTTACTCAAGCACTCTGTGGTGTGTTAATATTGTTTTAAAAAAAATATCTGTGTCATAATTTTGGCTGGGATAGATTAATTTTCTCTGTAGATGCTTCCATGATGCTGTGTTTTGGATTTTTAATGAAAACAGTGTTGATAACACATGAATACTTTAGTTGTTGCTGAACAGTGCTTACATAGAGCCAAGCTACACAAAATGCTGTGCCAGCGAGGAGGCTAGGGATGCACAAGAAAGAGGACACAGCCAGCACAACTGACCCAAGTTAGCCAAGGGATACCTTCACAATCTGCAGTAAAATCTTGGTTAAAGAAGGAAGGCAGGGAATGTTTAGTGTGGTGGCATTTGTCTTCCCATTAAATCTTTGGAGGCAGCTGAATGATTGCCTGCTGATAGGAAACACTGAATCTCTTCTTTTGGTTTGCATGTGCATAAAGCTTTTGTTATACACTATAGACTCTCTTTGTGTCAACCCACTTGTTCTCAGCTTTTACCTTTCTGATTCTCATCTCTCATCTCAGTCCCACACTATGGAACTGGGTGACTGTGTGGAATTGTGCTGCCTACTGGATTTAAACCACAACTTGTCAATCAGCAAGTTTAGTGACAGAAAATTGAGACAGAAAGTGGTTGGATGTTCTGATTGTTTATAGACTCTGCTGGTTTTCTATTAGTACTCTGAATCAATTTTATGTGTTTCTATTGCAAAGAAAAATACAGACTCTTATGTTTTTAAGCAAAATCAGCTATTTGTAGAGAAGGCTGTTTTTCTTTTTAGTTTGTTTTATTTTTGTTTTTTCCATCTTGAACCAAATCCTACTGCAGTGTTTTAATCTATACCGTAATTCAAAAATTTTTATCAAAAAAAAAAAAAAAATAGAAACCCAAGCATTGCTATAAAGAATTGTATGTAAAATATCTAAGATTTAACTCATTAGATCTGTTTTTTGTTTGTTTGTTTTTTTTTCCCAGAAACTCTTTTAGAAGTGATTTTTAAAAAGTAAGGTTTTCTATCTCTCTAGTGTTTTTACTTACGATAAAATGAAAAATTAGGATGACTATTGAGGGCTTTCCTGTGTTAACTTATCTGCTTTCAAGCACAGAAATTATGCTTTTATACAGCTCATCTTGTAAAACATGTTAGGACTCAGTGATGTTCTTTAGTACTCTACTGAAGCTGTAGGCATTTGTGTTAGTTTTCAGTAATAGGCAATGTTTTCAGTAAAAGGCTTGTCAACCAGTAAATGGTCCTCTTATGATGCTTCCCATTTTTATGTACAAATAGAACTTTTTTTACTTAGCATTACAGAATATTAGGAAAAAAATCTAGTGTTTGACAGGTTTTAGAGTTATTTACTGCAGGAAAGAGGAAGTGCAGGAGGCATACAATTTGGAAATTACTCACTTGGGGATTGCCCAGATCTTTCTTTTGTCCTATCGTGTGGATGAATTTGACTAACATTTCCTCTGAAGGACACCATTAATACTATTTTTTTAAACCTTCCAGCAGAAACTGAAAAATGGATGTTCTCTCCATTTCAGAAAGTCATGAATGTTTGTCCTGATTTTACATGGGTAAAAGGTGAGCTTATTATGCAGACATCATAATTGGAGAATTTTAACTTCTTTGCACTCCTTATTTGTCATTTTCTTTGTTGGCATTTTTTGTTGTTTTTGTTTTTCCCTTTCAATCCAGTCATTCTGAACTCCCTTTTGTCTCACCTTCTCTACTTCTTCTACCCTCAGTGTAGATTATCTGTCCCTCTAGAATCACTTTATCAACTTGCACATTATGTGAAATGTATAGAATAAAGCAATAACAGCTGCCATTCTCCATTACTGTTTCAATTCTGAAAACACATATGAATTTTGATTATTCTTTCAATCCTTAAATGCTCTCAGCTGTACCACAGACATCCCACTCTTCTCCATTTACTGCTTTTATCTTCTCTTTAACCACCATCCTTCAAATGCAGCTTGATGTCAGAAATAAGGCAAAAACTGATTATTTTTTCCTCTCACCCCAGGTTTTTTGCCGCCTTATTTTTCTTTTCCACTTCCTCCAAAACTGCCTTTCTAAATGCCATCTGGAAGAACTGATTCACTCTGTGCCCTTCTATTTGCGTGACAAGATTTCTGCCAGAGTAGTCATTCCATATTAGTCTTGTCTTCTGTTCTGTCTGCAGCCTGTTCCAGACAAGGAATTGCACATGTGAGAAGGCCACTGCCAGTCCAAGGCTGCTCTGTTACACACTTTGAGTTATATATATTTACACTTATGTACATTTAATTCATGAAAACAGAATGAATGTAAGTTTTAAGTAGACATAATTCCCAAGGTCATGCTGTATCCTGGAGCTATTCACTACTCACATTAGTACAGCATGCATCTCCATGCCTGGACAGCAGATAGCAAGTACTTCAACCAGCTTCTAGAGGATTTCTGCACTATGCAGTTTGGCTTCTTGTAGGAACCTGTGAATAGGTCTTGGTGAGGATATTTGGCACCTGCAATAGGACATCTGCACTGGCAAAATAGCAACATCAGGTGCAGCAAAGTAACAGTGTACATTAGCAAGAGTAGAAATTCCTGTTATAACTTTATAGCTTCTATTGCTCAAATCAGTTGTTGGATTATTAAAATGAAATGGTCATTGCCAGATGCCTACACTACTACAGAGAAAGAGGAGGAAAGTCAGCATTTTTGTTTTTGTAAGTTTTGGATATTATTCCAGGCACCATTTCCTTGTGGCCCAAGTATCTATGCTGTATGTTAATTTTATGCGAAGCTGTTTAGGCATACCTTTTTACTGACAACTTTATCTGTAGTAAACTTAACAGCTTTTGGGTTGTGAGAGGCTTTGGGGGAGTGAAAAAGTCAACCCTTCTTTCAGCTTTAAGAGGACAGAGTCAGTTCATTCTAAATCAGAACTAAATCATTACACATTTAAGCAAATCAAAGAAAATCTCAAATTTTAAAATTTAGTGTTCGTAAGAATAGTTTGAGATTTGACTTTGCTGTTATTTAATTTTGTCAGTTTTTGTTTTTGTTTTTGTTATTTTTAATACCTCATGCTAAACTGCTACACAAGACAATTAGATGTTCTTAATTATAGAAGTAGTACCAACTTTGTGATGGTACATTCCCCTCTACTTCCAGCCCACTCCCATGGGCTGGCTGTAACACCAAGGCCTTGCTCCGTACTGCTAACACCTTGCTAAGCTATGCTCTATACGTTCTATGACTACATGCCCGTCATCTTACTCATAAACACTGAGCAACACAAGAGACCCTAGAGCTCTAATCATAGCAAAGGATGTCTTTATGGGAACTGTTAGGTGACTGAGAGCCTGGTGCAGGTGTGTGGCTGGTCTAGGAAGCATAGACAAATTGTGTGCATCTTTGCTCTCCACATGACTGGAATGGATGGACCCAGAGTAGAGGCACCCTGGGCTCATATAAAGGGAGAGTGTCTCCAGGGTCTAGGCAACTTCCTGAAAAGGAGCGCAGCATAGCAGAGTATCTCTTTCACCAGTTGGCTGAATTCAACTCTTCTTTCTTCGTGTCCAATGGTCTACCTGTGAATACTTTGCCTGGTATCACCAAGAACCTGTCAAAAGCAATTTTGCTTCTTAATGAGCGTAGCTATGTGATTACTGCAACTCCTAGATATTGTGAAGTTTGAGCAGATGTAGTCTCATGATGGATTATGTGGTATAATTATTGGAGCTGATTTATTGCAATGTCCACCTCTTAAGAGAAAGTACAGTACTGAGGAAAATCCCTGGGGAATGTGGTGAATATACAAGGAATCTGTTCCACAGTAGTTCCATAAGCAACTCCGTACCTACAATCCTTATGTTGTTAGCAGCACCAGAGAAGCTTGATATTCTCACTCCAAGAGATATAGCACAGAAGGTGGAGCCAAGGCTGTATGATACTGCAGGGATGAGAACTTGGTGGTTCTATGGAACTGAAGTACTGTACAATAGTCACTCTGAATCAGCAGCTTTTCTTTCTCCTAAGAAAGATAGAAGTGGTTAGAGTTATTTAAGCTCTTCCTGTCAGTAAGAAAATAGTATATAAGTGACCTAAGACAGAAGGAATTCTGGGAAAAAAAGCCATCACAAACAAGATAAAAAAGCACTACTGACTTCTGGGACCAGTTGACAGTTTAACCATCCCTTCCCTCCAATAAGGATGCCTGATGGTATGCTTTCCTGGGAAATACAGAATATAGCTCTATTTATAATACAGTTCCATAGAGTTATGTAATTTAGCACCATATTTTGTTGGCTGTGTTATTCACATTGGTATTCACATATGCTCTGCAGACAGCGTACTTTCACTGGCAGTCCAAAAGAATCATTAATCTGCTACCCAATAGTGAGCGCTATTCACTAATCTAGATGTATGAGTTATACTGGGAACAACCACACTCTTTCAGGGTTGTTGCAAGTAAGTAGGAGTCCATTTGAACATGACTAGATGAATGTACTTCATCTTATGAGTGAATCCGTAATCACAAGATTTCTCACTGGGTATAGTCAGACTCCTCAAGGGTGGTTGTAAGTGTCCATTCAAAAATGACCAAACCTAAAACAACAAATGGGTTATTTACCCTGTAAAACAACTTTTTTTTCTGGTATGTTTCTTCTCTTTAATATTTATGTCTGAATTTGTGACTCGGCAACTCACTGTGTCTGAAATGTTGATGTATAACAAGTTAGTTTCCTTTGAGTTTTTTAATTTATATGGCAATAAAAAACCTTTTTAACTATTTATACACATACTGAATGATCCAAAGATTTAATAAAAGGTTAAAGTCTGCTGGAAAATGGCATTGCATGGAGTTAATCCCACAGTGGAATAAATGCAAGGATGTAACAATTTCAGTTCTAGGAGCAACATTTTACAAAATAAAACAGAAGTTTCTGGTTTGTTTTTGTCATATTACATTTATATAGTGATTTCTTCTGAAATTAAATAGAAAAACCTGTTGAGATTTTTTCTCATTAGACAGCAGAAATTTCTATAAAGGCATTTTGTATGCCTTTAAGATCTATAGGCTTTAAAAAATAATTGGTCTGTGAAATGTAAGGCTGTACATAGTATTATGTATGATACCATTGTGGATGTACATGAAACTGCTGTACGCTCTTTTCTATTGCATTGTTCACTTTGTCCTCCACGCTCCTCTTGGTGTGCTGTAGGTCTTTGTAGAAAAGAACTGTGTGACTATGTGATGCAGTGTATTGCCTTACAGCAATCCAACGTGACATACTTCATACATTTTTGACAATAAATATCATATCCAAATCAAACTGGAAGATCTAGGCAATCCAGATAGGTAACATTCCACACTATTCAGAGAAAGTGGATGTACTATATAGTTCACTGACTGTCCAAGGTACTTTGGTGCCTTTATCATTTTGAGCCATTCAGAATCACCGTAAGCAAAAGCCATTGAAGTAGCCAGACCTGTAATCCCCTTTCATTGATTGCAGCCAGATTTTTTTTTTTTTGTGTGCGTGTGTGTGTGTGTCACGCTCCAATATAAAGGAGGGAGACGAGGTTCTTTAAGATTATGTGTATACCCAGCGTGAGATTAAGAAACAACGGTTCAAATGTTGGTCCGACCAGTTTATTACCAATATTGACCAGGGACATGGGGAAGGGGAAGGCGGACACTGTTAAGGGTGATGGGGAAGGGAAGGCGAGCGATAGGAAAGATAAGAAAGAAGCGAGGGTTTGTACAAGCAGGGAAAGTCACCAGCCGGGATCCTAGGGGCGGCCCGGTTGCAAGCGGATCTGACGGTCCGAGGCCGAAGAGCAGGGCTGGCAGAAGCGGGGAGAACAGCAGCAGCGACGGGCAGCCTTGAGCAACGAGCAGTCGGCCGGAGAAACAGCGAGGGGTCAGCACCGGGTCCGCACCGGAGAAGCAGCGAGGGAGGCAACCCCGAGAGGGGCAGCAGCGAACGGTGATCAGCTCGTGAGGTCTCTCCTAAGAGAAGGCCTCTCCAGGCAGCAGCAGTGATCAGCTCGGGAAGTCTCTCCAAAGAGAAACTCCTGACAGGAAGCAGAGAAAACCCCCCAACTTCGTGGCTGCAGGACCCCTCTATTTATCTTCCAGATTCCTCCAGTCTACGTGACAAATCCCGTGCTAGTGTGCCAGGCAAGCGTCTCCTGAGATGGCTATCTCCCCACGGAGATGAGTACCAAACAAAAGAGTGTTCAGCGGCCACTGAGCTGCAGCTTATCTCTTTCGTTGCCCCAGGACATGCCCAATCTGCTTGTCCCTTAGACCAAGGATTTCACAACCTTGTCCAGGACTAGCTTGGACATGTTCGGACATGTTCATCAGCAAACTTTGAGGCAATGGTATAATAATAGTCTCTTACAGTGTGTATAAAATTTAGTTATATCTCTTGAAAGGAAAAATAAACTGCCTTCCTAAAAAATTGGAAGAATTAAGTAAACACTAGTAAGAAGTAAATGTTTTAAGTTCTGGTAGCTAAAAAACAGCAATTCAGGATTTCAGTGATGAGTATGTGGCATTTTTATAGACCAATGAAAGACCTAAAAATATTTCTTCTTAAATTTATTTCAACTTCAGTTTGCATAGAAAGAAATAAATATTTATAAACTTTTCCTCTTTTTTCAATTTTCACACTAATTTTTGAAACATTAATTGGAAACTGAAGGTTATACATGCAGTTATGTACATGCAAATAATTGTATCTATAATGTGATAACATCAAGCTAATGTGCAGTTTCTTTGCAAATTCAACTAAGTCATTAAGCTTGCAACTTACAGTGATGTAGACAAGGGCTACACTGAAACTAAATGCTGAAAATAACAATTCAGGTATACTGAAATACTGTATACGTTTTATTTCTTTTAGTCAAATAAAACTAAACATCAGACATTTTGTGTTTATATATACTGTAGTGCTTACTGATCAGTGTTGGATTTTATCAATAAAGTGAAAAGAAAAAGGGAAATAAGTCATGGTGAGCTAACACTTTTTCTCAGTTATTGTATTGTTTATCTACAGAAAATATCTGGAATCAAATGTATGGTTCCTTTAAAAAAGTCTCTCAATATGGTGGGTAAATAACAGGTTCTGTATGATAGTGAAAAGGGAATCCTGTTTAATGAAGCACCTTTTTGCTTTACTGAGCTGAATTTTAAGGTTCCAGCCATAAACAAACAAACAAACAAACAAATAAGGAAGTTACAACATTTCACTACAAGGAATAGCTTTTCAATATTGTAACAGATACAAGCAAAAAAAACAAAACAAAAAAACCACAACATGTTACAATTATACTTTCTTAACGGGGGTGACCTCTAGTGTGAAACAATAGCATTCAGTGTTCTTTGGGGCTTTAAATGACAGCTTTTTGCCAATTACACCAGATTTCTCAATTTTCCTTAGTATTTATAGACGTGAGATATGTTGCCATTAAAAAAAAATTCTCAAAGCCCCTCCTCTGAAGTAATTCAGTCTTCTCAGTCCCATCATGTTCCTTAACATGCTGTTTGATTTTATTTTCTTTAAAAAATCCAGTAACTTTTATCTCCCTAATACTGTAATTCAGATTTGACCCTGCTAATTAAGACAACAGTACAGCTATTAGTTGTACTTAACACTGGCTCCTTACATATTCATTCCGTCTCTAACCCTAATCTTTATGAATACAGCTGTGCAAGTTAAAGCCCATCATAGAGCTTTTTATTAAATTAATTAAGAAAATATGTTACTGAAAACGGAGTAGACCAAATGAAGATCTTATAAATCAAACTGTGCAAAAGAGAAACTTTTTTCTGCAATGTAACACCTTTAATGCTGTGTGTATATTACTTGCTGGAACAGTTAACATCACTAGAAAATTGTATTTTCCCCTTTCCCTTTCCCTTTTTCCCTTTCCCTTCCCCTTCCCCTTCCCCTTCCCCTTCCCCTTCCCCTTCTTCCCCTTCCCCTTCCCCTTCCCCTTCTTCCCCTTCCCCTTCCCCTTCCCCTTCCCCTTCTTCCCCTTCCCCTTCCCCTTCCCCTTCCCCTTCCCCTTCCCCTTCCCCTTCCCTTTCCCCTTCCCCTTCCCCTTCCCCTTCCCCTTCCCCTTCCCCTTCCCCTTCCCTTCCCCTTCCCCTTCCCTTCCCTTCCCTTCCCTTCCCTTCCCTTCCCTTCCCTTCCCTTCCCTTCCCTTCCCTTCCCTTCCCTTCCCTTCCCTTCCCTTCCCTTCCCTTCCCTTCCCTTCCCTTCCCTTCCCTTCCCTTCCCTTCCCTTCCCTTCCCTTCCCTTCCCTTCCCTTCCCTTCCCTTCCCTTCCCTTCCCTTCCCTTCCCTTCCCTTCCCTTCCCTTCCCTTCCCTTCCTCCCTTCCTACTTCCTTCCAACTTCCAAACTTCCAAACTTCGAAATTCCTTCCTCTCTATAGATAATTCCATTTGCCAAAGTTTCCTTTTGGAAGGTGTTTTGAGTCCCAGCAGCATGCCAAAACAATGCTGATATTATATTATGCTCTAGAAATAGCTCAGTATCTCAAAGGTTTTCAACACAGGTGCAGGCAGTTTGAGTTACTGTGTAATTTCCCTGGAAGATGATTTTAAAATCTTTAAGTAGTCCCTCCAATCATACCTGCCATATTGCAATCATACCTGCCATATTGGATTTTTTTTTCAGTTGTCAAAAATTTCTATATCCTTTTCATTAGACAATTTATATAATCTTATATTATTACTTTAAACTAATCAGCAAGTCCTATTTTCTGTCATTTCTTCTTATATAGCTTTACATCCTCTTCTGCTGAAATAGCCTGTGTGTAGCTTTACGTTAAAAATCTCTGATGTTTCCAGTTCAGCAGTTAGATCATAATCTACAGCTAAGAAAGGGAGCAGAAAGTCACCTCCTTCCTTAGTAAAACAATATTAGAAGATTAAGGAGATTAAATCTAAGTTTATCTAAATCATATTATACATATTGATGTTAGTCTAGATTTGGAGTGCTGTTTTTTCAAGTCTGTAAATCATGAAATCAAGGTGGGTGGCAAACACTTAGATTCTGGGGTCCAAATATTTGTTCAGCTGCCAACAGACTATGTTTAAACTTCATTAATATACTGCAGTCAGAAACCTTAACTCTCAGAATTTTCCTTAGCTATATAATATGTATATATAGCCATGTGAGCATATAGTAATGCATAAACTATGCTTAGACTTGTTAACACTGCTAGTAAGTGAACTTATCATGACAAAATATATTGTGACATTTTTGCTTAACTCTTTCAGTAACACTGACTCACCAGAAGATCAAAAAAGATTTTGATTTTAAGATAACATTCCTAAGCCTCTAGTACATATGGATTCCAGTGCTACAAATGACTGTACTGACAGTGTAAATACAGTTTTACCAGTTCACTTTTCATTCATGTTCCAAAGATGATTTTTCATCTTGCACATACTGTACTTCTTTGTACACAGCTAGCATAAGTCAAGTTCAAGACTTTAAATATTAGTGACAGAAAGTGTTCTTACAATGGTTACTTAGCACTGATCAGAAAGGTACAAACATATTAAACCTTAAAGTGTTCTGAGAAATTCCATTTACTCTGAAAACAGAGATAGGAAGAGTTAAAGAGGCAGTATTTGGTTATATGAGAGCTGCCTTGAAAGTAATGCTTCCCATTATGTTATTCTGGCTCACAACACCAGAGGTAGACGTTGGTGACACAGCAGTAGAAGTTAAATCTTCCCAAAAACATTCCACTGCATTTTGTTGCTGTGTAACAGATGGCAGAATAGGGGGAGTCTGACAAATGGTGTCTGACATGGAAGAAAGGAAGGCATTTAATTCCTACAGGTGGAAAAAATTACACCTATTGGCATTCACTGACACGGGAAAGGAGACCAAACAATGGATCCACATGTGCTGAAGGAGTTGGGAGAGGTGTTTATGAGCCACTCTCATAATTGAGAGGTCTTGGAGAATGGGAGAGGTGCCTGAAAACTGGAGGATAGCCATTGTCACTCTGTTTTTCAAAAAGGGCAAGGAGGAGGACCCAGGGAACTACAGGCCAGTCAGCCTCACCTCTATCCATGGAAAGGTCGTAGAACAGTTTGTTTTGGATGCCATCTCCAGGCAGTTGGACGAAAAGAGAGTTATCAGGAGTAGTCAGCATGGGTTCACCAGGGAGAGGTTGTGCTCAGCCAATGTGGTAGCCTTCTATGATGTCATTACTGGCTGGGTGGATGGGGGGAGAGCAGTGGATGTAGTCTACCTTGATTTCAACAAGGCATTTGACACTGTCTCCCAAAGCATCCTTATAACAAAGCTGAGGGGTGTGGAATAGATGAGTGAGTGATAATGTGGGTTGAGAACTGGCTGACTGGCAGAGCTCAGAGGGTTGTGATCAGTGGCACAGAGTCCAGTTGGAGGCCTGTACTTAGCGGTGTTCCTCAGGGGTCGGTGCTGGGTCTGGTCCTGTTCAACAGACTCAGCAGTGACCTTGATGAGGGGATAGAGTCCACCCTCAGCAACTTTGCTGATGATACAAAGCTGGGAGAAATGGCCGACAGGCCAGAGGGCTGTGCTGCCATTCAGTGAGGTCTGGACAGGCTGGAGAGCTGGGCAGAAAGGAACCAGATGAGGTTTAACAAAAGCAAGTGTAGAGTCTTGCACCTAGGGAGGAATAACTGCATGTACCAGCACACACTGGAGGGTGAGCTTCTGGAGAGGAGCCCTGATGAGATGGACCCTGGTGGATAACAGGCTGGCCATGAGCCAGCAGTGTGCCCTTGGTGGCCAAGAAGGCCAATGGGATCCTGGGGTGCATTAAAAAGATTGTGGTCAGCAGGTCGAGGGAGGTGATCCACCCCATCTGCTCTGCCCTAGTGAGGCCTCATCTGGAGCACTGTGTCCAGTTCTGGGCTCTCCAGTACAAAAAAGACTGGGATCTTCTCAAAAGAGTCCAGCAGGGGGCTACAAAGATGATAAAGGATGTGGAACACCTTCCTTACAAGGAGAGGTTGAGAGATCTGCGTCCATTCAGCCTAGAGAAACTAAGACTCAGAGGGAATCTGATCCACATCCATAAATTTTGAGAAGTTTGCAGGGAAAATGGCCATGAACTGAGGCATAGGGTGTTCCTCACAAATATGTGTGGGAACTTCTTCACAGCGGGGGTGACAAAGCACTGGCACAGGCTGCCCAGAGAGGTGGTGGAGTCTCCTCTGGAGACATTCAAGATCCACCCGGATGTCTATCTGTGCAACCTGGTCTAGCTAGCCTGCTGTGGCTGGGGAGTTTGACTCGATGTTCTCTAGAAGAGAGCTCATACAGCTCATTCAGCTCATACAGTTCTGTGCTTCTCTGTGATTCTCCCATGGTCACACATTCACATCCTCCCATGAGTATGCTTTGATATAACAATTTCTATTCATATAGAATTTGGTATGGCTGTACTTTGAGTGAAACATAATACCACCATTAACTAGAATTCCAGTATATTAAATATTCTAACTTTCATTCTTGCGTTCTTGGTAAACGTAATTGCTATTAAACATAAGGAATTGGCAAAAAAAAATGAAAACAGAGCTGTATGGCATTCTGTTTATATTTATTTTTTATTTTTCTGCAAGTACAAAGAATCAAAGATGCTTTATTATGATGGGTTATCCTGATTTTATGTATAGCACAAGATGTATAATGTTGAAATCAATAGTCTCCAGAAGAGTGACATACTATTGTTATCCTATGTTCCCATGTCTGCTACAAATAATCATAATAGTGAAGAAAAATGCCTTGAAGTGATGTCTTTCAGCTCAGGTCTTCATATTCTTTTCTGTGTGAAATATTATGAATAGTAGGCGCTTTGCTTTGGGATTAACTTTGTTCTTCTTGATGAGGTGAAATAACAAGAGGAGGAAGTAAACATAGATAACCAAACATGAATATTTTAATATACTATTTTGGCAGGGTGGTGGTTGTTTTTCATGCCATATAACAGGATGCACATGCCAATTGTATTATTTGAATTCTCGCCTTAGATCTAACTTTGGTAAAAAATGTAACAGCCAATCAATGAAAGTTTACTTTAGAATACTGTTTTTAGTCATTTATAAAGTGTTTAAATGACAGTTATGACCTAAGAGTGAACTAATTATTGACTTTTTATTTAAAACACTCATGTTGTTTTTTCTTCCACTGCGATACTCTTGACAACATATTTATAAGCTGTTGATGATCTTTTGTTAATGACTTGCTGTTCTTACAATTATGTGTCATCGTAAAGAGCTGTAAACACATTTGAAAGCCATTACTTATTAACTTATTTCTGTAATGCACAAGTACTGCTTGCTGTATTTCTCCCATGCTGCATGAACTAAATGCTGTGCTACATTTTTGTTTGAAAGCCTTGTTTGTCATGTCCATAATTCAGTAACTTCCAAGACTTTCAATACCGGGAAACTGCAAGTAAAAATACAGTACACATAATCTTCATTTTACCATTTCAGACTCATATTTTGTTCACTGATGTTGTAGACACACCAAAAGAAGGTAGCTTCTTGTGAAGTGGTCTATTACTGAAAGATTTAGAAGATTCAGAAGAGCTGCTCCTTAGCAGCCCACCTTACTTGATATGACACAGAACAACCTCACCTTTGCTACCTGGACTGAAATATTCTATTTCATTTCAAGATTTTATATAATTAAACTATGCCTATCTGATTGGGTTTTTTTCTTTTTTTTTTTTTCTTTTTCACCTGCTCTTCTATTTTTCTTTGTTCCACATAAGAATATGACATGCAAGTTTTTCTCGATATGCTTCTCTCACATTCGTAACTTATTCCATATGGCACTACTTGTCTTCAGCCCACTTTCTGAAGATTTCTGTCAACTGTTCACACTCTTCTTTTCAAATGACTCATGAGAGCACACAACCTGTGAAAACAGGATGAAGAAATTTTGACCTACTCTTCTAGTGAATATATACATCTTACTTATACTTATGAGTCATGAGGCTAACAAGACCAATTCTTAACTTTTACCCTTTCTTTTCAATTCTTTCACGGTTCTTTCTTTTCCCTCCAACTCCATTATGACGATACTGTCTAATTAGTCTGTAACGTTTGAATTGGAGATACCTTTTTATATTTTTATGATGTCCTCTGAACGTCACATTTAAACACTGGGGAAATGCTTTACAATTCACTAGTCTCTGATATTTTAAGCTAAACATTTACTTGAAATCCTTGAAGGGCTTTTGTTTTCAGTAATGTGGAAAATGTGATAAAACAATGATTAGAATAGATTAGAATGATTAGATCTTTTGCACTCAAGTGCAATTTTTTTTAAAATTCTTACATCTGTAGAATTTTTAATAAATGAATTCTACTGACAAAAAATATGTCACATGAGAAGTCAGTATTGTCATCTTCCTCTTAATTCACACTGAGGTATCATTGTACATTTGGGTGTATTACTTAACTTGTAAAATTGGAAAGTCATACTAAAAATTCTGAAAATTTCTAGATGTCCCTATCTAGTGCTTGAAATGTATGGAAGAAGTCTCCCACTGGTTTCTGTGGGTGGTCAGTCAAGTTCTGCATGTTCTTCCATCTTTTAGCTTCAATTTCTAAGCAGTTCGGCAAAATTTCCTATCCGCAAGCCTCTTTTCAAGTTTAATGTAGTTTTTCTGGACTTAATTTTTTGAATTCTGAGTATCCCTGCCTAACTGGGATATGGACTTTTATCATGATCGTGGCAAAATATCTACATGGGCAAAAGTTCCTATTTGTATTCCGTAGTTTTTAATATGCAACATAGTTTTGGATGACTATATTTTCTCTGTGTCTGAATCCTTAATTACTGCTCATGAGTTTGTGTTTAAGATCTGAGAACACACTAAAGAAAGTTTTGCAGAGAAACCAGACCAATAAGAAACAAAAATCTGACCTTAAGCTGATGCTAGGCTAGCGAGGCTTATAGAACTAGTAACAGAAAGTTCTTTAACTGGCTTTCTTGTTTGCAATAATTATGAATACATTGTTCAGTAGGAATTTATGTACAGTGCCAGGCTGAATGGATTGTCAGAGTACCCACATGTATTCTCAAGACCAGGCTGTTCTAGTCTATATTCAGCAGAAGGAAAGAGTTGATGATAATAAATTTTCTTAAGAGAAGAAGACCAATTTAAATCTAGGATAAAAGTAGGAAGGGCAGCAGATAAATAATGTCAGTCTGAACAGTTAAATGAGGATAGAAAGGGTACAAATTGAAGTTATTAAGAAATATAAGACAGCATCAGTTTATCCTCTTCTATTTTCAAGTATTTCACAACTTGCTGAGTGTCAGGTAGGAGGTTATACACACAAAAATCCAAAATCCTAGCAAAAATAATACATCAAAGCTGTCAGACACTTTGGCTCCTTGGCTGTGGGAAATAAAGGTCACCCTACCATCTTTCAGAAGCGTTTTTTTCAGAGAACAGTAGTAGTTTTATTATCAGTTGAGCAAGGCCCTATTATCAGTGATTGACAAGGTTTGCCCCTCCAGATTTCTTCCATAACCATGCATAACAACTTGAGACTTGCAGACAAGGGCTTGTGATAAAAATTCAGCAGGACTTGGAAAATCTGAAAATTCACCCATGGGTCTTATGTGGTATACATTAGCTATCGCTGCAGTTGGTAGGAAAATTCACAGCCTGGAAATTCAAAATACTTCGATCAAAATCTTTTTTATTCTTACTGTACTAGAAAGTTCCTAATGCATTTCACAAGCAGAAATTTTGTTTCAGATCCACAATGGTATTCTAAGAATATATTGTTACACAAGTTTATGGCTTTGTTATCATGTTATCACATGTGGTAATTGGGGTTCTGATGTTGGTTGATGCTCGGCTCAACATGAGCCGGCAGTGTGCCCAGGTGGCCAAGAAGGCCAATGGCATCCTGGCCTGTATCAGGAATAGTGTGGCCAGCAGGAGCAGGGAGGTGATCATCCCCCTGTACTCAGCTCTGGTGCGGACGCGCCTCGAGTACTGTGTCCAGTTTTGGGCCCCTCACTACAAGAAAGACATTGAGGCCCTGGAGCGTGTTCAGAGAAGGGCAACAAAACTGGTGAGGGGTCTGGAGCACAAGTCTTATGAGGAGCGGCTGAGGTAGCTGGGATTGTTTAGTCTGGAGAAAAGGAGGCTCAGAGGAGACCTCATTGCACTCTACCACTTCCTGAAGGGAGGCTGTGGTGAGGAGGGGGTCGGCCTCTTCTCCCAGGTAACTAATGACAGGACAAGAGGGAATGGCCACAAGTTGCGCCGGGGAAGATTTAGATTAGATTTGAGGAAAAATTTTTTCTCTGAGAGAGTGGTCAGGCACTGGAATGGCCTGCCTAGGGAGGTGATTGAGGCACCGTCCCTAGCACTGTTCAAGAAGCGTTTGGATGAGGTGCTAAGGGATTTGATTTAGTAGCTTGGTGGGTAGGGATGGTGGTGTGAGGATGGTTGGACTAGATGATCTTGTAGGTCCTTTCCAACCTAATGAATCTATGAATCTATGAATCTATGACATCTCTCATTCAGAAGTTTGGAGTGAAATAGGTTGCATTTTCCCTTCTCCCTTGCCTTCTCTTTTCTACCTCTGACTTTCCTGTTTTTATTACTCTCAGTTTCAGATGTGGTTAAAGATGGTGGTGAAGATCAGACAAAAAAAGAAACAAGTGAAATTTCTAATTGGTAGAACAGCTGATTCAAAAGCCCTTCTCATTCTTCAGCTGCAAAGGTAGAAAGGTAGATTACTGGCAGCCTGCCTGGACTTCAAGGCTGTGTTATTAGTATAACACCTGCAGTACTGATAAACTTTCTTACAAAGCACTCCAAGAGCAGAGAGAGATTTGCTCTGAAAGTAGGTCTTTACATGGTCTTTAGCCTCATTCTAGATCAAAAATGTCAGTGGTTTACGGGATGGTTCAGCCCAGTTTCATGACAAACTGTGCACTGTTTTTGTACCAATCAGTTCATGTTGCTCTTCCACTTGTAGCAACCCCACAACAGATGGGTCTTCCGCCGGGTCCGGCAAAACAGACAGCTGCTTAATGCCCTCTGTGTCTGCAGCAGCTATTCCAAAAGTCCATTGATACCCCTTGGGATCCTCGAAATGCCCCCTTCTGAAGTAATCAATACCAAGTATACAAGGAGCCTCTGGACCAGTCACAATTAGATATTTTTACCAGACTTTACTAGTGGGGCTTATTTTGGCCCCCAACACAGTTAATTCTTGAGAGCCCCCAGTCATTCCAGAAATATAAATTAATTTTGTCTTTTCATGACTAGAAGGCATCAGAGTGCGCTGTGCACCAATGTTCACCAGTGCCTTATATTTCTGTGGTTCTGATGTGCCAGGCCATCGAATCCACACAATCCAATGAACTCTTTTATCTCTATTATCCTTTTTCCTCCCCTGACTGTAGGCAGAGCCTCAGTTACTTACAGTAACTGGAGTGGTTGCTCTGGTGTTGTTATTCTCTCACCATTGCTTATTCTCTCATCCATGCTTATAGTGCAGGAGTGGGTTTCATACGCCACTTCTTCATATCTTCTCCATGCTCACGTAAGTAACTCCACAAGGCGGCATATGACATAGATTTACTACTGTTATTTGCTTGGGAAGGCATGTGTGTTCTTTTAATAGCTATATTAAAAGATACTGGATGATGAACGTTGGGAGGAAGCCAATCTGATAAGCTCCTCCAGCAGGCTGTTTTGATAACCATGATCCTCATCTGATACTACATGGCTTCATCACTATCAGTCAATAGAGACAGTTCCTCTAGTATAGAGTCCTGATTTTTCTCCATTTTATCTAGTCTTTCTGTTACATTTGATACGGCTGAAATGGAAGCCTGAGATGGTGGTAGGTGCTGTTCAAAGTTTTGAAGCGTAATAATCAGTTCAAGCACTAGGGATCTTCTCTGTTGTTCCTTGACTCTTTGAAGTATTGCTGCTAGCATATGTCGTAATTTTCTGGTTCTGTTCTTGCGTGTTTCCGACATCTATCTGCCGTATTCCTAACTCTCAGGATCATGGTCTTAGTGTGGATTGTTAGGAGCAAACATGGGGTCATATAATATTTCCACCACAGCTGTTTCCCTCAAATACTGGTTACCTTTTTCAACAATGGTCCACCTTTTCATCTCAGGCTCCAGTTTGAATTTTTGGGGGATATTTTTCTTTTACAGCAAATAACACTTGTTTCCAGAGGGTAGTAACTCCATCCAGACATCTAATTCCTCTGTCAATGGCTGACTCTGGCAATGCTTCCTTATTTGCGAGCTTTGTTGACATCCAGAAAATCACTATTGGCTCCAGTGTCCCAACACTGAAGCAAACAGGTGACAATAGTCTCATTTGAGTGCTGTGCAAACTCTTTTCTTGAGCCTTGGATTTCAGTCATTGTCAGAGGAGTCAGTGGCTTACAGACTGATTTGGCCCAGGTCTGTGATGACTGGGGCCAGGGACCTATGAACCCACACCCTGTGAAAGGGGGAGGGGGAAAGGGAAAAAAGAAAAGGGAGATGGGTCTAAAAACAAAACAGCAGCAACAATTTGAGTAGAACATCTAATTTACTAAAAGAGATATTGGGATGCAAAATAACAAAATGAGTGTGTCTGAAAACCGAAGGCCTTACACTAACACTGAAAGTGACATCGCTAGAGAGCACCTGCTGGTGGGTGGATCCAAAAGGGGAAAAAGCCTGTGTCTTGTGAAACATGAACAGTTTTTATCTTTCCCTCTGAACGGAAAACGGAAAAAATGCAAAGCAATACAAAGTCCTCTGGGGCATGTAGTTCTTCTTCTCTTCTGAGACAGGTATACCCAGAAGTAGTTATGACCTATGGAACTGGAACATTAACTCTTTAACTCCCAGTGCACTACATGATGTTATTATATGGAATACCAATAAAAAAAATCATACAACCATGACAAGAGGTCAACGAGTAGTGGTAACAGTGACTTCCTCCTCCATTCTCTTCTCCTCATCTTTTAGGCTTTTTTTTTTTTTTTTCTGGTGCCTTCACCCCACACAATTTTAAGTTTGGCCAGTAATTTTAGAATGTTTGCGTCTCAACAGCAAAAGAAATGGTGAATTCTTCTTCTCTTTCTTTTTTTTTTTTTTTTTTTCTAAAAACTTTTAAGTACTCATTCTTAAGTGAAGACAACATACTCTGAATTGTAGAGAGGACATAAGATTTGCTATAGCCTGAAAAAGATTCATACTCTGGGAACTTCATGCTTCTTTCAGTGAGTAAAACTATTTTAAAAAATACAGTAAAAATACAGAGTTCAGAAATTTCAGCTCCCAGTGAAATGTGTGTTAAATGAATTTATGAAGTACATGGAAACTGTATATTCTGCTCTTTCTCATAAAAATGATAATAATTAAACGTATCTTTTTAAGTTTTTTTAATACTAACTTTTCATGGCCCCACTGTTTTTTTCAAATTATCTCCTAATAAACCTTCTGAAATCCATTTTGACCCTGCACCTCCAAGACCAATTGGATGATAGACAGAGAGACTTGTGACAGCTACAGATAAATTAATAGTAGAGAATGTGCTCTAGGACCATGCCTGGCTGCTCTTGAAATCTTACTGAAGTCTGAATTATTTGTATTAAGATAGGCCAACATTCAAGCTTCTATGAGTCAATTCTTTGCAACAGTTGCCAATATTTTTATACCTGAGGGAGCAGCTTCATTCTTTATTATTGATCAGGAATCAATACTCCCATTGCCCTCACAAAATGCTATACAAGCATTATTGGCATTTCACTTGGCAGTGAAGGGTATCAACATCAATCTTACCAACTGCACACTTCACTAACCTTGTTCCAATTCTCCAGTGTGAATTTGTATTCTGTTTGCACCATGCTTTCCTACTCAATCTGAATGGGAATCCCTAGCAGAGCCCTGACCTCCTTAAAGACTAAAAAATGAAAAGACATCTCTGAAAAATGTAGTTTTCTTAGCATGCGCATGTGTGTTCTACAGGGACTACATGGAAGTTCTGATTATGTTTAAGTTCTGACTAAAATTAAATACCAAACCAACAAAACACCCAACAAACTCTTAACAAGACAAGTGAACAGAAAGCATTGCTTCTTATGCCAATGTAGTAGAGCTATTAAAAAGAAAAAAATCAAGTTCTAAATTGTAGATATTTTTCCAAATAGATATCATTGGTTATAGGGTGTTTTTTTCAGACCTTATGAAATCCTTTGAAATCGTTATTCTCAAATAGTTCTGCATGCTAGGGATAAGTGACATACTGCTAAATAAACCAACATTTTATGTTGGTGCATAGGAAAGGCTTTGTGGAACAGCAGCCACATTTTACTCTAACTGTGTACATCTGCACCCATTTGATATGGTAGTTCACTCACAAAGATTTGCATTGCACATGTAAATTCATCTTTTAACATGCAATTTCTAGACATAATCTAAAATGGGAATTGTTCAAAGCATTCCGTCTCCCACAGAGCTTTGTATCACTGCAGAGCACAATAGGAGGCATACTTTGTTCAAGTAAAACTACAGTCATGTTATTTAGAGTACCATTAATAAAGTAATAAACTAGCTAGTGTATAAGGTTTAAAACTACAAAAACCATGCTATTCTTCAGCTTCCTTCTCACCTTCTGATGCTGAATCTGTGTTTTTTTTTCTTTTCCCCTCTATTTTATGATTATGGCACAGCATATCCTAAGGTAAGCATCTCATGAAAAAAAATGTGATGTGAATTATTTTTGTTCCAGAGTGCTGGGATACGTTTGGATAGCATATGTTTATGAGGGGGTGAATGTGAGGCCATAGGATATCAAAATAATATGCTCAAAATAATTATATTCAGAATTGTTCAGTTTCTACTTAATTTTATGATATACAGAGCTATTAGTGTCTTATGATGTAGAAATGTTTGATTTCTTGTGTGTTGTTTGCAGTACCTTCCTGATATCAGCATGTGTCAAGGAAGCAGTACTTTCCCAGTCTTATTTTTCCATCTGGTCCAATCCGGTTCCATCTGGTTATACTTTGGGAATCTATCGAACAGTACTTGAAAATACCTTTAAAATGTATCTGCTGTGTATTGTATTTGACTCTAAAATTGTTTCCTCACTGATTTTTGATTTGACGTTATTTCAGTCTACATTCAGGGAACTTTTGTGGCAAATCATCTTTAATTACACCAGACCTTGCAGTGCTCTAATAGGCTGTTTCTCAATATTTATATGGAAGAGATATAGTAAATCAAGATCTCTAGAAAGTTCCTCCTAGAAAGTGATAGAGATAAAAAACATGCTTCTGACAGGAATAATTCTGTAGGATGCAGAAAGAATGATGAAGAATAGACAGAGACAGGAAGATCCCTCTCTGATTATAATACTGTTCATTTAAACAGCTAAAATGTGCTACCACTGTTCAACTAAACCATGAAAGGATGGAAAAGGCAGAGCAACGGTAAACATCTGTCAGTATAATCAAGAATAGAAATAACAAACAAGGGACAAGGAAAACATGAGGAGATTAAAATCTCTTGTTACGTGTTATGGCAGACCATATATTTTATATTTTCCATGAGTTTCAATTGTACTAATTATTATTAAAAATCCATGCTTGACATGAAAATAATTTCTAACATGTAAAACAACATGGTGACAGTTACTGTTATTTTCTCAATCTTTCCTAAACCTAAATATGTATTTGTCATGGCAGTGTCTTGCAAGTTTTGGAGGGAAAGGTTTATTTCTTTCAAACTGTTTACATCTAAATTCAAACAGATGAAAAATGAAATGTGTTATCAGTCATAAAGCCCTTTTTCAAATTTGCAGAAGCTTGAGCTGGCTTTTAATCTCACTCTAAAGATTTTTTTCCTTATTCTTCTTTGTTTCTAGGACATTCAATCTGTGAGTGTGTTTAGGTAAATGACATCTTCCAAAGACACTGAGGATGCCCCATATGTCTTGCCTTCTAGGAGTCAAGATGCTAGTATAGTTTCAAAAGGTTTATATAGTGGTTGTAGAAGAGCAGTGTTGGCATAACCCCCCAAACACTTCTTATAGCTGTTTCCTGCCACTGTGGACAGTAATGACACTCCTCTTCAGGCTTCATTGCATGAGACTTGTGGCACTAGTATTGGTATTGTATGTAGGTAGAGCCACATTTTACATTGTAATAAAAGTTTCTATCTCTGAATTATTTAGTGACAATGAAGCATTCAGTCCTATAAGATTATACTTTATGAAGAATAAGTCAACACATAGACTTATCTATATGTCAACGGTTTACCGGGCTGGATCGGCCCGGTTCCGTGACGATTGATGTGGGGGACCCGCAGACCCATGCCCCAGGAAAGGGGAAGGGGGAAAGGGAAAAGGAAAAAGGGAGATGGGCCTAGAAACAAAACAGCGGCAACGATCTGAGGAGGAAAGCTAATTTACTAAATAAGATATCAGAAAGCAAAATAACACAATATAATACAATATAATTGGAATTGAAGCTAATAAATCAAACTCTTTAACTCTTAATGCACTACATGTTGTTATGATGTGGAATACCAATACCAAAAATCATAAAACCATGACACTATAACAATAATATCAAAAGAACACCACTACCACTAATCTAAATCAAAGCAAAAGCACTATGAACATTTATGTAGACAATTGAGTTTATAAATGTATGATTAAGTTTAAAAAAGTACCAAGTGGTTCCTACATGTCCCAGTTGAAATTCTTGGAGCATAGAGCAAGGGCAAATACTAGAAGATTTATTTAGGCATGAGATTTTAAATTTCATGTCTTAGGCATTGAAGGGAGATATATATATGAAACAGAACATTTTCACATACAAAGTAAAAGTTGGCAAGAATAATTGTCATTTGCCATCTTTCTCGATTGGTAGTGCTAAATGAATTGGAGATGTTCTGGTCCATTATGCTGAAATATATCTGATTATTATGCAAGCTGGGGCTCAGTGTGGACCTGTTTGCATGTTAACTGTCATCTACACCTTCTTGACTATTCTGCCACAAGAATGAATCATCCTTGTAATTGTTAGTGAGACTTATGAAGCCAGCATTAGCTGGCTTTATTTTCTTTGTCTTATGATAGGAATATGTGTTTGGGATTCTCTGTAGGAGGGAAAATTCCAGTTTCTAATATAGCTCTCTAGAAAAGGACATAAACCAGTTCATTTTTTCCATAGGCTTGTAACACCCTGTAGAGAGCACTTTGTGTTTGCTTCATCTTACAGTCCTGTCAGCCACCCTGATCTCAATGAAATTGCATCCCTGTGCTAGGCAGTTCTCTGGTTTAAAGCTGTTCACTGTATGGGCCTTGTATGGCCCACCCAAGCCCAGAGTAAAGCAACCACTCTGGGCACAGACGTTAGAGTACAACAGGCTAAGGAAGAAAACTGTACTGATAAAATATTGTTTTCTACACCAGGCACTGTTGCCACAAAATTAAGAGCAGAACCATCAGCATGCTGTGGACATCAGTACAAACTATGGAAACTTTGGATCTTTAGTAAATTAGAAAATACAATTATTTTCATGCACATAACATGTACAAATCCAGGATAGTAAACACTGAAGCTTTATATTTAGATTGCTTTCAGATTAAAAGTTCTGAAGTTCAAACATAGAACTTCAGAACTTTTAATCTGAAAGCAATGCCCTTCTTTTTCTTTCTCCAAACTGTTTTCCTTAGCTATGTACATTTCCCATACTGTATACTCTTTGATACTAGTATGTGAATCCAAGTGTCTATCTGTGCCCTATCCTGACTGTGTAACATAAAGCATTTCTGCTTTATGGCTCTTTTTCCGTAAGTTCTGTTCCAATTCCATGTGCTTAATGTGGTACTTTTCACTCAGTACCCTTCTAACATACATATCCTTTTGGTTTTTCTCCTCATCTCCCAGTTTCCTGGGTTTAACCCTGATTTCCTCAACATTGTAGTCTTCGTCTCTGAACTTGTAAATTAGTAAATTTAACCTGTAGATTGGTATTCCTGTTTTGCTTCAGAAAAATGCTCTAGAAAGTGTTTGTACCCCTCTGTACCTCAAGTTACTTCTCAGAATTCCTGAAAACATATCTACACCACTGCTAACTCCCAGCATCAGCTGCTGCATCAGGATCCGATTTTAGCAACTAATCAGTGTGATATAGAGAGTTACTGATGTAGCTGTTGGTGCCCATCTCTGGAGGTGTTCAAAGTCAGGTTGGATGGGACCCTTGGGAGACTGATCAGGAGTGTGGGAAGCCCACTCACAGCAAGGGATTTTAACTAGAAGATCTCTAGGTTTCCTTCCAATTTATGCAATTCCATGATTAAATTGCAGTACAGAGTCAAAATCATCATGGAGCCATAAATTTTAGCAATGCAATCATGCCTATGTGAAGTGCAGAAGGTCTAACATGCTCTCTGGACCTTTGGATATAAATATATATATGTATATTTAATTTTGTAGTATATGACATGGAAAACTTGAAGTAAAGGTGGCTGTGGTGAACATTTTCTTCTCCTATGTTTTTTACTTCACGAACTTCTTGAGTGATTACCCAGATCATTAAATCCAGTTCTAAAATATCAGCTTTGTTTCATTCATAGTTTCCTTGAAATTTTTTCACAAAAATGTAACTGAATTTCTTCAGTAATATCTTTAACTTGCATCTCTGAGTATGATTATCATAAAGAGGATTTAACTGAGAAAAAAAAAAAAGGGTTCTTGAGGTGTGATATGAAGTGTGTCTTGCCTTCAGCAAAAGGAAAAAAAATGAATGTGGAACAGAGGCTGTTTTTTTTTGTTTTGTTTTGTTTTGTTTTTTTCCAGGTGAATTTAGAAGGCTTTGCAGAAATATGACAGAAAATTCCATGAACTCCAGATGAAATATGATGTCAACTTACCTTCAAAAAGGAAATTATTTTATATGTAGATGTTTGCTGAACTACTGCAGCCTTTTACAAGGCAAACATAAACCATAAACTATATCTTAATTAGGTAGTTAGTCAGCTCATGCTGATGAGTCCAACCTCTCATTCCCTGAACAAAAAAAAAATCTGTACAAACTGGGGCAGAAATATCAAAAAATATAAATCCCTTTATACTTTTTTGTAAGTGACAGTTGTTTAGATATTTCAATGATGTGAGCGATGAAGTCATACAACTATAAAGACAAAGCAGCTCACTTCAGGTTATAGCATCATGTTTATCTATTTTGCTATTTACCTATAGCTGTAAAAAGAAATCTGTTATGAGAGGATTTAAACAAGATAACAATTAGAAATTATCAAAATACTGAAAAGGTGACCTAAAAATAAAAGTAATAAGAATAAAAAGAAGGTATTAAAAATTCTATTTTAATAAAGTAACTGGGTTGTAAATACATCTAGCATTATTTGTGTTTGTTTAATCATTAATACTGTATTTTTGCTTTACCTTCTTAAAGGAATGAACAAAATAGGTCTCCCCCTGTAATCAACTTCTCTTTCTCACTAGATTTCTTCTGAATTGACTGTTTTCTGCCTTAATGAAAATGGGAAAAGAAAAGGTAATTTCTTGGCATTTTTCTTGGCAGAGCAAGAGCTAATTTCATCTTCAAAAGAAAGAAGCATGTTTAGAACAGATTCCTTCCACTTGTAGGTGATATTTTGGGTTGTACTTGGGCTGTTTATACTGACTGTGATTACATGACAGAGGAGAGAAACAGAGATAAATTGTAATATTTTTTGTAGCTATCTCAGTGCGCATCTTTTAAAGAGTTTGTGCTCAAACCATTCAACAAGCATGATGAGGACGATAATCAACTTTTGTTTTTACGTTCATTTTAGCTTATTGTAAAATAATTTAATTAAAATATGTCATTATTGACATTTTACTGTCTCTGCCTGCTCTTCTTACTGCTTCAATTTCCTGAAAGGAGGATGTATGACATCCTGTGGGTGTCAATGGTAGCTTTCAGCAGTCAGCTCATGTTCTTTGAAATTATTTTCATTTCACAGAGAAAAATTATTGTGAGGAAATAGAAATGGCTATCTAGTGTAGATTTGGGGGACGAATCTTTTATCTCAAAGCATTCTGGTTACGTGTTGAGACTGTGTTTTGTGGAGGCTGAGAATGGAAAAGTGTGTTTTATTGAAAGATTTCTTTGGAAAGTAAGGTTGGTGCCAGGGTGAAGGCTGGAAGATAAGGCAATGAGACACCTTATTCAGTTCACAGCACATTACATATATTTCAAGATAATTTTCCCAAGGTAGACCTATGAGTTTCTCCCCAGCCTTTTATTTCTTATTTAAATTCTTCCAAGGATAACCCGCTTCTATCAACATAATCATTCTCCGATAATTGACTGGGCTTTCCCTTTAGGCACGGATTAATCAGTTTCTACGCATCAGTCAGCTGTGGCAAATGCCAGCCACGTTCATGCATGTGCATACCACGAAGGCACATGAACAACACCTGATCTTCATGTCTTAGATGTAGCACTGCTAGTGGGTCTGTCTCTTGCTATTTTTTAGTATACCACCTGAGTATCTTTAGCGTTCATCAGCTGATGATTGTCAGTGGTTACATGGAAAAATTCAATGAGACACCTTTGATTCATATGCACTTCTATGTTAGGTGATATTTTTTCAGACAGCAATAAAATTTAATGGAATATTGTTGGGGAGGTTCAGCCTCTACTGCCATCACCAAAATTCTCCTCTGATATCACAGGACAAAGTAATAAAATAGAAGGCATTACTTTTGGAGCAACCAGTGAAAACATAAACTGGAATGAGGCTGTAGATAAATGTGATGCTCTTTAAACATCCTCTTTTTATAATGCAAGTTAGTATTGAACAGTGATTTAAGATTATTTTTGTATGAAGAGAGACTTGAAGAACAACTGCTACCTGAGCATCATAACTATTTACATCTCCTGGAAAATCACTATTATCTCCTAAAATAAAAAACGACTTTGATTTGCCTGTGGCTAATATTTTTAACAGATCAGAAATACAACATTATCTGGTCTAGTCATTTCTCCTCATGGAGGAAGTTGATTGGACTAGCCACTGCAATATATGCGCAACTTGTGATGGAACTAAGGCCATATCTGCTTTAACTTTTTATTAACCATACTATTTTGAAAAAAAAAAAAAAGAAAAAAAGGCAAAAAAGCAAAGCAAAGCAAAGCAAAACAAAACAAAAAACAGACAAACAAACAGAAACTCATCCTTTGCAATTTTTTTTGTGATTTTTCAGTAAAAAATTTGCCTTGATTTTCTTTTGGAATACTTAGTACTTGTAAAAGCTTCATCATGCTTTAAGCTGTATTAGAGAACTTCAGACGAGTTATTACTTGTGATCCAGCTCATGCAAAATTTTTAAACTAATATAAGTATTCCCACTGGCATGAGAGGATTGTCTGAAGACTCACAATTGATCTTATCAGTTGAAGTTGATCTTTTAGTTCTGAGCACCTTGGGTTTTTACAAAACTAACTTTCTTTCATCTCTCTTTTTTGTGCTATTTTTTTTCTGTACAGGTGTTTAGAACCTCTATTCCTTTTTTTTTTCTTTATCCCACTTAGCATCTTGACACAACCATTGCTGGTTTGCATGAATGGCACAAAAGATGATCCAGCTCAATGACAGTCTAAATGAGAACTTAACAGTTGTTTGACTTAGTAATGCCTGCTAAACTTTTTTGTTTTGTTTTTGGTTTGTTTTTGTTATTCTTCGCTTACACTTCATAATTTGATACAAAAGTCCTGTGTAAGTCTGTAATCTTTCGCCTGCGATACTGAATTTTGGATTTGTCCAAGAGTGCAAGTAGAAATATTACATGCATTCTTACCACTTTTGGGTGTGGTTTCTGATACTTTAGGGTGAGGTATTTAAAATGGGAGTTGTGACTGTTTTTAATTCTCTGGGAAATTCTTGAATAGTTTGTTGCTTCTGGATAGTCTGGTGGTTTTTGCTTACTTTTTTTTTTTCACTATATTTTGTTTATGGAAGATATGTTAGGAAGGGAAAAAGGTTATTTGTCCCCTTGGACCTCACATTCACGTAGATTCAGTTGCTGATTTTGTTGCTTACTATTTTTCTTCTGTTTTCTTGCCATTTTTCCTCTGCTTTTGTCTAACACTATGTTGTTTCTCCTGCTGTGTCCATTTGTACACTGGATGCAGCCCCACAAAACTGATTGTTTGACTTCAACAGTTTTATTTATTTTTTATTTTTTTATTTTTATTTTTTTTTGTCTTTCCATATTTTGGCACTTTGGAGCAACCCATTTTTTGGAGGCAAAGATGATATTTGTGGTGGAGATGATTTCTTCATTTTGTAACTCAAGCACAATGGAAAGTGAAACCACCCCTGCATTCTATTTTCTTTCTTTGTTGTGGATAAATGTTCCCAGGTTGTTGCAATGTTTTTTCTCCTTTATTGCTTAGATGGTATTAGGGAACAAGTGCTTATATCCGTAGTCTCAGAGTATCTAATGCTGCTCATCAGTAAGGCCTAGGCAGTGAGCTAAGTTTTATATAACTGAATTATTTAAGCTTCTGGATAGTTTTTGCATTTTGCATTAATGAAAGAGGGTCACTTCATTCATTCCATGGTGTGACCTAGAAGAAATAGATGATGTACTTCTAAATGTTGTTCTGATTATGGTCAGTCTTGAATGCGCTACAGTCATTTTGTTTGTGGCTTAGCCTTAGCTTCTGTGCTTCTACATCATAACAATAACACTGATAAGACCATCAAAAGAGTGACCTGGGAGTAAGCCCTAGAAGGAAGAGGGGCCCAAGAAAGCTGGTCAGTATTCAAGGACCGTCTCCTCTAAATCCAGGAGCAGAGTATCCTGAGAAAAAAGGAAGGCAGGCAAGAATTCCAGGAGAACTTTGTGGATCAACAAGTAGTTCCTGGACTTGCTAAAGGGCAAAAAGAAAGTCTATAGGAAGCAGGAACTGGCTACCTGGGAGGACTACAAATAAGTTGTCTGAGCAGCCAGGGATCAGGTTAGAAAAGCTAAAATCCAGACAGAATTAAATCTACCCAGGGACATAAGAGGAACAAGAAGAAATTCCACAGGTACAACAGTGATAAAAAGGTGGGAGAGGATGCGGACCCTTTCCAGTAAGAAAATGAAGACTTGGTCATTAGGGATATCTAGAAAGCTGAGGTGCTTAATGACTTCTTTGCCTTAGACTTCATAATCAAGGGTTCTAGCCAGACCTCTGAAATTGCAGAAAACAATCGTAAGAACTTGGAGAAGGCAGATCTGCCTGCTGTAAGTGAAGATCAGGTTTGAGGCCATCTAAAGAACCTGAAGGTACATAAGTCCATGGGACCCAATAAGATTCATCAACTGATTCTGAGAGAAATGGCGGATAAAATTGCCAAGCTGCTATCCATCATATTTGAAATGTCAAAATGTCATGGCAGTCTGGTGAAGCTCACACTGATTGGAAAAGGGGAATCATAAGCCCAGTTTTCAAGAAGGGGAAAAGAAAAACAAACAGAAGATCCAGGGAACTACAGGTCAGTCAGTCTCACCTCTGTGCCTTGCAAGATCATGGAGCAGGTCCTTCTGAAAGCCCTACTAAGGTGCATGGAAAATAAAGATGATGCGATTGGTGATGACCAATATCTTCAACAAGGGCAAGTAATGGCTGTCAAACTTGGTGGGTTTTTATGATGGAATTAAAATGTCAGTGGATCAAGGAAGAACAACTGATGTTATCTACCTGGACTTGTGCAAATTGTTTTACACTGTCCCACAAAACATCCTGGTTGTGAAATTAGACAAAAATGGATTTAATGGATGGACCGCTCAGTGGATAAGAAATTGGATGAATGGTTGCACTCAGAGATTAACAGTCAATGGCTCCATGTCCAAGTGGAGACCTGTGATAAGTGAAGTTCCTCAGGACTGGTGTTAGGATTGGTGTTTTTCAACATTTTTGTAGGTGGTATAGACAACGGGATCAAGTGCACCCTCAGCAAGTTTGCAGATAACACCAAACTGAGTGGTGCAGCTCACACACTAGGAGGAAGGGATTACTATCCAGAGGGACCTGGACATGCGTGATAAGTGGGCCCATTCCAATCTTTTGAAGTTCAGCAAGGCCATGTACAAGGTCCTGTATCTGGGTCAGGGGAATCTCAAGCACAGATACAGGTTGGGTGGATAGTGGCTTGAGGGCAGTCCTGAGGAGGATTGGGTGGTGTTCATTGATGAAATATTCAACATGAGCTGGTAACGTACACTTGCAGCCCAGAAGGGCAACCAGACAAGCATATTCTGGGTTGCATCAAGAGAAGTGTGACCATCAGATTGAGAGAGGTAATTCTGCCCCTCTACTATTTCTTGTGAGGCCCCATCTAAAGTACTAGTTATGGAGCCCCCAAGACAAGAAGGATGTTGAATTTTGGTTGCAGATCCAGAGGAGGGATGTGAAGATGATCAGACGGCTAGAGCACCTCCGCTACAAGGACAGGCTTTATAGAGCTGGCACTCTTCAACATGGAGCAGAGAAAGCTCCTGGGTGTCCTTATAACAACCTCCCAGTACCTGAAGTGTGCCAACAGAAAAGCTGGGGAGGGACTTTTTATAAAGGCATGTAGAGGTCTAATGGTTTTAAACTGGAAGAGTGTTGATTTAGACTAGATATCAGGAAGAAATTTTTTACTGTGCAGGTAGTGAGACTCTGGAACAGGTTGTCCAGTGAGAGGTTGTGAAAGCCCCCTCTCTGGAAGCATTCAAGGCCAGGCTGGATGGGACTTTGAGCAACCCTCAACTCTCAACTTAGAGAGAAGAATCCCTGCCTATAGCAGGGGCTTTGGAACTGTATTATCTTAAAGGTTCCTCCCAACACAAAACATTCTATGATTTAGTACTGAGAACATGGGTCCAGTTCCAGCTGCAATCATGTGAAAGAAGAGTGTAAGTACTGGAAGGGGTCCAGTGTAGAACGACAGAGATGCAGGGACTGGAAGATCTCCCCTGTGAGGAAAGGCTGTGAGGACTGGGTCTTTTCAGCCCAGAAAAGAGGACACTCAGTTGAGACTCAGATGTGGATAAAGAAGGATGCGGTGAAGATAGAGTCAGGTTCTTCAGTTATGCCTGGTGGGTAGAAACTGGAATACACTTCTTTACTGTGTGTGTAACTGAGCACTGGCACAGATTACTCAGAAGTCATGGGGTCTTCCTCCTTAGAGATCTTCCAAAGCTGCCTGGGGACAGCTGGGAACAACCTCTACTAAGTGGCACTGCTTGAGCAGAGGATTTAACCAGATGAATACCAGATGTTCTTTCCAACCTCAGTCATTCTGTGATTATTTTTTTGAAGACACATTTATATATTGGGGAAATCATTTTCATAGAAGAGATGTTAATTCTATGTGCAGTAAAGTAGCAAAAGAGAGGTGGTCTCATTAAATCTTTTATGATCATGACAGTGAAAGTGTAGATGATGATTTGTTAGTGGAAACATATGAGGTACATGTATATTTTCCTGAAGTACCATTCTTATTTTTTAAAGAATGTATTAAATTTAAGTTTTTGAATGAATCCAGAGAGAAGAAGATGTAGAAATATGATAAAGAGGAGTTGGGAAGCATGCCACCAACTCTGTGCAAGATGTCTTAAAATGTTTACATGATTTCTACGCATTTTTCTCTTTTGATAAACTGGATGCTCATAAGAGAAATATCAGAGAAATATCAGACAATTTCTGAAAATTCAAGGCAAATATTCAGCTAGTGTTTGCACACTAATTTAGGTCATCAGAACTGCTAGATTTATTGGCACAGGTGACAAAGGAATGCGTAGCTTTAAAAAATTAATTCAGAAAGGAGTTTTCATATCAAACAGCCCATTAAGTTTTCCTTCTATCCCACCTTTCCTGGGTGTACTCGTGAAATTTTGCAAATTGTGCATACATGTGTGTAGGAAACTGCAAAAGAAGAAATATCTCATGAAGTTCCTGCTAGGCCTGTGCTAATTTTTCCCAAGATCAATTCCTGTTTCATGTTCCTGTCTTGCACTTGATCTAGCTAAACTGCAGATACAGGTTCCGAGGCCATTCTCCTTACTCTCACTCCAAAAAATTTGCTGTGAAAAGACTGTACAATTACTATAAACTGGAGATTATACTGTCATATGAACAGATGGACATAAGATATTGCCCAAGTCAGACTGATGTAATATTTATTGCATGCCGATGAAATGTTCTGGGATGAATATGTAATGCTTGAGCTTCCAAGCCAGAAAAGCCAGACCTCTGTTTCAAATGCATGTGGATCTAAAGTCTGGCTCATCTTCTCATCTTTTCACAAGGTCATGATAACTTACTTGTGTGCTGACACTAATCATCATCATTTCTAAGTAGTATTGATCTCTTTGTGTCTCTCTGCCAGTCATCTTTATACAGCATATGCTGTCACCACAAAGCCTTCTGTTAGAAAGCTTTACCTGAAAATAAGTCTATTAGCAGTTGGTTTTAAATTCTGTCAGTCTACTTCCCACTTCCTAATGCATATACTTTAATACAAGGTATGATTATTACCTTTGAGTATTAGCAACCTGAATGCATTCCCAGAGACAGGAAAATAAGAGTATTAATGAAAAAAAAATCTTTACTGTGATTTTTGTTTTGCTATGGTTCTTTTATAGACTTTAGAAAGAGAAAAGGTACCATCAGGCAGAAGCTACACGGGAAAAAGTTGTTGATAAAAGTTCTTCTGTGTCTCACAAAGGCAAAAATTTTCACACTTTTACCCCAGCATAAACATTTGGTGAGAAATGTATAAATTCGTGCAGAATAAATTTTCCTTAATTCACACAGTATGGTGTTTTTGTTGTTGTTAGTTTGTTTTTTTGAGTTTTTATCTTGAGTGTATTATACTTCAGAGCATAAATTTATTAGGGAATAACCCCACTGATGTACCTGCACATCAGAGTATTTTGAAGATTCCTACCTATCCTTACCAAGAGTGAAATGAAGCTAGTTTATTTATCTTTTCTTCTTTAATTCTGTTCAGATTGCTAAAATGCCATTTTGGTGATCAAAGGCAGAATTTCTACTGTATTTTTTCCTACAATGATGCTTTCTCATAAGAAACAGAATAAATAAGCTAACTGACACATAAACAAGACTAGACTCTTGATAAAGTTGATTTCAGTTCATCAATTAAGATAATCAAATCTATAATTTTCAGATTCAGAACTCAACAAGATCCTGAGTATTTCCATTAAAACACCTGTTAAACTATGACAGCAATCTGACATTTTCAGTAAATTTCCTTCCTGATGTTGTATGTATAAATCGACTTTCTCAGGCTGTATTACTTGTTCTTTACTCCCTACTAGGTGGTTTTTCTGAATCTTTTTCTCTCCTACTGCCCCGATTGTCTGTAATCTATGTGAAGATCAAATAACTAGAACCTGAGTTTTCTGGGCTTGCTTGTAATTACTGGTTGAGCTCTTCAAACAGCAGTGAAGAAGTATGAAAACCATACACCACTTTGCTCACTCACCTTCCTCCCAGCAGAATGGGGGAAGAATTGAAAATAAACCTCATAGGTTGAGATACAAACTATTTACTAACGCACATGCACAAAAAGAAAATAGCAGTAATGATAGTTATATACCTATATCTAGATACAAAACTAATGATGCACAAAGTAATTGCTCACACCTCAACAAAAAATATTTAGCCAGTCCCTGAGCTACAACTGCCTGTCTTGTCAGTTCCCTACCCCTTTTCAATTTTTCCACGTGGTGTCATAAAGTATAGAATATCTCTTTGACCTGCTGTGGTCAGCTCTCCTCATTCTGTCCTAATTCTTGTACTCCCTCAGCTCCACTTCCTGTTGGGATATTATGAATATTCTGCTCACGAAGCAAGAATGCTTCTGACAGGTTCTTGGCAGTAACAGGCAAGGTTTTTTCTGAGTAAATAAATGGTCATACCCAGAAAGAAGAGCTGAACTCAGCCAACTAGACTCTCTAGTGAGGCAGCACTCCTCAAGAAGCAGCCTGTGCTCAAAGATGCTCTTCCTTCAGTAGTCAGTCACTATATGAGCCCTGGGTTACTCCACCCAGAGTCCACCCTTCCTTGTCATGTGAGGAATATGGATGCAAATAATTTGCTTGTGCTCCCTGGGCCAGCCACACCCCTTCACCATGTGCTCAATCACCACTTCAAGCGATGACCTAACAGTTCCCTTATAATGAGAATCTGAGAAACACAAACTTCCTTGGCTCTTTAAGCGCCGATGAGCAACAAGGAACACTGATGTGTTATCAACATTATTTTTTCTTCTAAAGCCAAAACACTGCATCATACCAGACACTATAATGAAAATGAGAAATCTACTCTGCAGAAAGCAGGACACAAAGTTATTAAGCATGCATATGATTCCTAGAGAAATTAATGAGAATTTGTGGCTACATTTCTAGCTCTCCCAGTTCTATATTGAAAGTTGTGATTTCTTAGGGGAATAGATTTTTTTATTTCATATTTCATGCAGAAAAGCCTTTTATCATTCAATAATTTATTATGAACATTTATATTTTGAATACAGCTGACTTGCAGAAGCACTAGATTTTGATTTCTGTGACTTGCTACTTCCTAACCTCAGCCAAAAGTCTCGTTTAACCCATAACCAAATTTAAAATTGTGTGAACATCATAAGCCAAATTTTGTAGTTCAGTCCGTGAGTGGAGATCTTCTTTAAATAGTACTAGAAATACTCTAGCAAATCTGCCATGTAAACCCTTATAAAGTGACCAATTGTAGTGAGCATCTGTTATATTATCAGCAAAAAGGAAATCCTTTGAAACACAATAAATAAATCTTTATCATGGGATTCAGTTTGGATCTATAGAAGACCAACAAAAAGTACTTCATCTGTGTTATGTCTGGGATTACCTCAAACGGTTGCAAGATAAGACCATTGCCAACGCAGCAAACAGAAGGCTGAAGACTTGGTTCATAGGAGAGAGCTCTGTATGGATAGGATGGCCTTGTCTTTTCAGACCTCTCATTTAGTGGTAGAAGGTTTGATTGAAAACTTGTTTAGGACAAATTTGTTTACAGCAAACTTATTTATGGCAAACATGTTTGTTGTGGACTTATTGATGAACTTGTAATGTGAACCTGGTAAATATAGCAAGAATAGAAGAGAAGCTATGAAGAGAAGCCTGAGAAAAGATCTGAGGTTCTTTGAAACTTCTGGATCACACAAGTCAAGCATCCACCATCATCTTGACCAGTGCTGTAGACCAGGCTGGTGATCTCTTTCTCTGTTCATACACACTCTCTTTCCCCCTCACCCCTCCATCCCTCTCTCTCTCTTTTTTTTTTCCTTCTTTTTATCTTGTACAATTACTAAGTAATGTAAGACTGATTTCTTATGAAGTCATATAGTTTAGCTGCACAGTTGAGGCTAATATAATTGTAGTAGTGCCAATACTTTTAAAATAATTGTTGTACAGACATTTTCATTAAAATTGACAGGTGTGTTTGTACCTTGAGTATTGTTTTACCTTAATCTAACCAGTGGGATTTGTGAATCAGGTCACCCCACTCTCTCTTCATGGGTGAGATGTGACAGGAGATCACCCTTTCTTCTCACTTATGTTCATTTGCTGGGAAAATCCCTTGGTGTTCTTCAGTAGAGAACTGAAGCTAGCGCTAATCCTTAGGGAGTGTGTTCCATCAGGAAACCTAGATACAGGTGAAGTCAAAGAAGTATGGATGTAACAACATATGTGAGTGATAGACTCCTTTTTAATTTGCTCAGATCACTGGTTCAGTTGCTCCATCCAAAGTCATTCATGGTCAGCTTGATTCATCGCCTGTTTTTCATTGTGAGGCTTGTAGTAAAGTTTAGGTATGTTGACTCTTGGTTGGAAAGCATATGTACATTGTGGGCCTGTGGACATCACAGAGAGCAGGGGGATGGTATAGCCTGGTTTTAAAACAAGAGTGAACCCAGTAAGAACCATATTCTGGAAGATGAAAATAAGTGCTTTTCTTTTCAATGCTTCAGGGTAGCAAACTTATTGCGAAAAAGACCTACGTGCAAACAGGATAGAAAGCAGATGGGAAAATACAGGGGTATCTTGGGGGGACATAGACTGGTAAACCAAAAGCCTCTTTTATGCTATTCGTTTTCTTCCTGGTTCTCACATCTCTAATAAGAACCACTTGCAAAATTTTGAAAATGCCTATGAAAATGCTTTTCCATTTTAGATTTTGCTCAGAAGCTGTATTTTTCCTATGCCACTTACTTTCCTCTCTGTTAGACTTGTCATCAGTTTTGAAAGTAACTAGCAGATTGTGATTGGTATAGGTCAGCCTCCAAGGCAATTAAAGGCACACTGACATCAGTATCAGAGAAAATCTGAAAGAGGACATGCATCTTTAATTTGGAAACACACAGTTTTCCTGAGTCAAATTCCCAAGTTACTCTTTGGCAGCCCTAGAACCTTCTCAGCAGGTTACTGTACTTGCATGAATGAGTGAACTTCAGGGAAAGGCAAAGGAGAGCATAGGAGGCCCCAGCAGGGAAATATAGTAAATGAAATGATCTTATGTGGTCTGGCTGAGACATTGTGAACACACTTCACTACTGTCTGCCCCAAGTTGTTTAGGTAGACAGTGACAGATCATTCTGTTGGGCCTGAAGGCATTGAGATTATTTTGCCTATAAAAACAAATAAATCCATCCCTGAGGCTGAAGTTAAAAACTAAAGGCTCACTGATGCATAGAACCCTCTTAGAGAGGATTTTGGCTGCTGGCTCTGTATGCCTACCCTGCTATATTTTTGCTGTAATTTGCAAAGTGAGTTAATAAAATTCTTCTGATCGCAGGAGGTTATCTATTTTTTTCTAGCACAGTAAACAGACAAGAAACAACACATACAAAGGCAAAGAAGAAAAGAGAAGGAAAGGGTCTTTTACAAGAACTCACATAAAAGAAAGCAAAAATCTTTTGATTTCTGACCTTTTAGTGATACATTTTCAGGGACAGATTGAACAAAACAGAACTCATCAAGTTGTTGAAAGAATAATGTCTTCCATTCTGCATAAAAACAAAAGGCAACTGCTTTTTTAATTAAGACAGGAAAGAAAACACACAGAACCATTTCTTTATTGAAGGAGCTTTTAATTAACCTAAAACTACTGTGGCCAATTAAACTTATCTGCTGATAAAGTTAGAATAAGAGGAAAAGTCCAAATGAAAGGTCTAATTATGGTTGTTCTTTATTCTCTCTGAGATCCAGAAGAAATTAGCAGAACATACGTTCATGATAGGAGAATGATTCAGGAAGCTGTGTTAGGTTACTTAGAGTTTAATTTACTTCCTTAGTGTTGAATTCTTTCTTCTGTCTGCTATCTTGATGCTATTTGTTGGATCCTAAAAATACATTCAGCATTTAACTTCCACATAGACCCATCTAGTGTTTGTGGAAACTTAGTAGATAAGATTCGTACTAGAGTGAACAAAATTAGATGAAAATTTGGCTGAAAATCCTTAAAAAAAAAAAAAAAAAGGAAGCAATGAAATGGTAGTATTGCATTTTAAAAGTTATATCCATGCTGTCTTCAGTGACTCATAGCAAGGAATTGTTATATTTGTAGAAGTGAGGGGTCTACTACAAAGAGTCATACAGTGTGATCTCTTAAGTTACCTTTTGATCTTAGAGAACAAATTCATTAAATTTTGAGCCCCTCTTTCACTTTCCAAGTCACTTACAGTCTTTCCCACATTTGGTGAATTTATATGTATGTTTGGTTGGAGCAAGAATGTATGGGGTGGTCTGGCATTGAGAGGTGCCTGCGATTTATCAAGCTTTGTGCACATGTTCAGATCTAAGGAAAATCCATCAGCTGCGAATTATCCGTCTTCTGAATGATTACTTATGTTCCTTTCTTTTTTTTTTCTTATGACTTTGTTTTTTTTCATTTATTGAATGGAATTTTACGAAAAAAAATTAGTAAGAGAAGACAAGCTGAGCAAAGAACTAAGTTTTTTGGGCAGAGACTTCTGGTTCTCTTTTTGAAAGAAATAATTATAG
>JAUPFR010000004.1:66059561-66359561 GCA_036925125.1 Oreortyx pictus | reverse complement strand
CAGAATACATAATAAATACTAAGAATATTTATTTACGAAACAAGTTACACACACTATGCAATTGTTTACTGTCTGCCAATGACACCCAGCCAGCGTCTGAGAAGTTACTGCCCCTCCAGTGAACTCTCAACTGTTTTTTTCAAGATTTTTTTTTTCATAATGTCGCATGGTATAAAATGATTTAGGTAAATGGTCTTGGTTCTGACCCCTCCAACTCCTTGTGCCTTCTCAACATCCCTTTACTGGCAGGATGGTATGAGAAGCCGAGAAAATGAAATATCCTTGACTCTGTGCAGCACTGTTCAGCAACAATTTAAAACATCAGTTTGTTATTAACATAGTTTTTCTCCAAAATATAGCATCACACCAGATACAGTAAAGAATATCAGCTGTGTCCCAAATGGACCCAGAACAGCTCTCTTCCTTGCTGAATGCCCTATGTTTTAGGCTACACAGTCTGTTTTCAACTTTTTTATGACCTCACAAATCTAACATCATTCTGTGGAGTGACCTAGTCTCAGCAGGTGGCATGGGAAATAATGTCACAAAATCTAGTTAATCTCTGAATCAGCCTGTAATCATTCAGGCTGAGAATTCATAAAATATATACCTCCTTTCTGGATAAGTGCTGATTGTTTCTTGTTGGTTGGTTTTCTTGTATTTTGAGTAGGTAACTTCTGAGAAAAGACAGATTTGTACATTTTGTACATTTTGTACATTTTTGTACATTTCTGTACATTTGTACAGAAACAGTTGTCTTGGAAATTTTCCATTCAAACCAGAGGATACCTTCAGCATCCAATAGACAGTAAGAAAGATCATGATTTTTTAAACTATCTGCCTTCGCTTATTTGGTATTTAAACATTCTTTTTGACTTATTAGCTTAAAATTAATGGGTAAGAAAACGGCAGAGTTAGGATGTTCAGTTTACTCATATTTACCCTCTAAGTAATCAGGTAGTTCTGGTATAAGAATCATATGCAGGAGAACATTGATTCAGAGAACACTTGAAATCATTAAACTAGAGAAACTGTGGAGAAAAGTATACAGATACATGTTTGAATAAAGAATGACTTCCAAGCAATTATTCTTTTGGAAATGGAAAAGAACACTTCAGTATTTTTAAATGTTATATTTCTGGATTTGAGACAATGAGAGCAAGGGAGCTAGAGAAGTGCAGGAGTGACCAGAGGCTTTAAGTAGGGGAGGGTGAAGGTGACCTGAGTTTGAACAGCTTAGACAGTTCATTTGAGGACTGAATTTATAGATAGGAAGAAGAAAAGTATGAAATTATGGAAAGACGTAGGTATAAATCTTAAGCTTTTGAAATAAAAAGCATGGAAGAAAGTTCTTCATACAAAAATAGTGATGTAAGGAACAATTTTTTTATTATTTTTGTTTGAAATATGGCAAATAACTATTATGTTACAGGATGTGGGAAGGAACCTGGCCTAAAAAAATAACTGGATAAAATATTGAAAATGGCTGATAATCGCAGAAACTAGAGTAACACATAATACATGGAAGTAGATCAGAGGAAGGCTTGCATGGGATTGGTATTCTGGATGGATGAGCAGGTTCCCTTCTATACTTGCTACTACTAATTACTTCTACTTAGTGTAATATTAGAATACTTAGAATACTTAGTGTATTCGAGTATGACTTTTCTTTTGATGTCTGACAGGGTGAATTCTCTAATGAGGTTTTTAAATTTGGCCTGTAAGCACAGGTAATAACTTAGTTGAATAATGTGTAAAGACAATTATTGCTCCTATTCCACTCCTCACAGCTTCCTTTTGCTATGGTGTAGCCTTAGAAATAGATAAAGCAGAATTTAGTCTGTTTATATAAACAGACATACTAAGAAGGATGAGAGAAGTTTTTTAAAGTAGTTCTGTTTCTGATAAGAATGTTCTTGGTGACAGATTCAGTAGGAAAGGATGCCTCTTCATTTCCTCATGTCTCTTGTACTCTGATGTTCAAACGCTAAGTTAAAGAACATATGACTGTTGCTTTATGTGATCCAGTTCAGTATGACAGGAAGAAGGGAACAAATCAATATAGTCAGTGGTCTGGGAGTAAGTTTTTCTTAACAATGACTAAAAAGTATTGCTAGATATTGCTTCTAGAAATAATGAAAGTAAAAGACACAGTATGACAGGAAATACAAAAAACTTTGGTAAAATCTTAGCTCTGTCTCTTTCCCAAGATAACTTTGCACTCTGATTTGTTGAGTAAGAAACATCTACTACTTCAGTGAACACAGACAATTGTGGTGTATTTTCATTTTTTCTCCTTTGTTCCTGTTTGTTTTAGCAGTGCTATATTGGCATAACCATGTGGTCTCTCAAGGTCATTGCTTTTGGGGGACTTCTCATCACTGATTTAAATTGTCCACTAGAAAACCCATCATCTAGTCATCAACCTGTAATATTCACTGTGCTCTAACGTAATATAAGTAATACATGTAGTATATGTAATATACACAATATATCATAGAATGATAGTTTGATCTTGCCTTTCCCTTTCAGTAATTGAACTTATTGTAAAAGACCTAATTACAGATTATTCTACACATTAACTTTTCAGAGAATCACAGAATTGCAGGGGTTGTAATCAAGAAATAATCAGGTCCAACCCCTGTGCTACAGTAGGTACCTTAAAATAAGTCTCACAGGTAGATGTCCAGACAGGTCTTGCATATCTCCATAGAAGGAGAATCCACAGCCTCTCAGAGCAACCTGTCCTAATGCTCTGCCACCCTTACCATAAAGAATTTTTTCCACATGATTTTGTGGAACTTCCCATGTTCAAGTTGTAGGCCATTGCTCCCTGTCCTATCACTATGCAACACTGAAAAGAGTCTAACCACATGTATTTGCCTCCCACCTCCCTTCAGATATTTACAAACATTAATCAGATTCCCTTTCAGTCTTCTCCAGTCTTAACAGACCCAAGTTAGTCAGCCATTCCTCATAGATTAAATACTCCAGGCCCTTTAGCATCTTTGTGGCCCTCTGCTAGACTCCTTTTAGGTGCTCTCTCTCTTTTTCGAACTGGGGAGCCAGGGACTGGACACAGTAGTTTAAATGCAGCCTCACCAGTGCAGAGTAGAGGGGGAGGATCACCTCTTTCTATCTGCTGTCCACTCTCTTTTTAATGCACCCGAGGATACCACTGGACTTCTTGGCCACAAGGGCACACTGCTGGCTCATGGCCAGCCTGTTGTCCACAAAGACGCACAGGTTCTTCTCAGCAGAGCTCCTTTTCAGCAGGTCATCCCTTAACCTCTACTGATGCATGTGGTTATTCTTCTTCGGGTGCAAGACTCTATACTTGCTCTTGTTGAACTTCATCAGGTTTTTCCCTGCTCTACTCTCTAGTCTGTCCAGGTCTTGTTGAATGGTAGCACAGTTGTTCAGTGTGTCAGCCACTTCTCCCAGATTTGTATCATCAGCAAACTTACTGAGAGTGAACTCTATCCCTTCATCCAGGTCACTGATGAAGATCTTGAACAAGACCAGACCCATCACTGAACCACATGGAATACAGGCCTCCAGTCAGACTCCATGCTAATAATGAAAATCTCTGAGCTCTGTCAGCCAGCCAGATTTCAATCTGCCTCACCATCCATTCGCCTATCCATTACTGCCTAAGTTTCATCACAAGATGTTGTGGAAGGCAGTGTTAATCATACTAAATTGTTTATCTGCTCACACATAAAATCAGTAAGATTTCTTTACAGTGCTCAGTTTTTTCTTTTCATGTCTAAAAACATCTAGAATCTTACTATGTTCTTGTTTCTTTCTAATCTTATTATTGGATGCTTCAACACTTCACAGTTTAGGAGTTCTTAGACTGTTTAGTGACTGAGAGATGATAAACATTAATCACATTCACGAATTTATAGATTCTCTTTTTTAGTAGAGGTATAGTGTTAGATAAATCTTCAAAATCACTGGTGATTTTTCTTTGTTTGTTTGTTTTTCTTTCATTAGCCTGTACATCTAGAGGCAGATGTAAGTTTATTTCTGCTGCTGATACATCTCTAGTTATTACTAGATTTGCAATTCAATTACTTGAAGAGCCTCAAGTACCATTGATTATTCATGGGATTCTTGGGCTGGGCTGGCTACAAAACTACTCATTAATCTCTTGAGTGCCCTTGGGCATCCACTATGCATTTAGCATAGCAACACTACTGCATCTGTGGAATGTAAGAGGCATTGCTAGTAAAGTGGCTGGAGCAAGGGTAGGCCTACAAACAAGTGACAGATGCCATTAGCAGACACTCCCCAGTGTAACAGTGTCATCCAAAACCAGGTAGCCACAGCTTTCTGCAAAATGCCCAGTGAGTTAGGTTAGCCCAAGCCAGGCTAGCTTGCTTTGCAGTCACACAACTGCTGATGTCTTTTCAAGAAAAGACAGGGAAATAATCTATTTTTCCTCTATCTCTCTCACAGCTTTCACTTACTTCACTCATGCAAGTGTTTATTTTATTAAATCTACTCGTATAGAAGTTGTTGGTGAATCATGAGAACAGTTTCTCTACAGTAAAGACAACTGTAAATCATCCAGAAACAAAGGTGCTACTCCCTGCTGATTTATCTGTTGGGCCAGATGTGTTACACAAACAGATAAGAAAGCAGGACAGACATCCTGGCATCCCAACAAGATAATCAAACAGATGCCATTCTTAATGGTGAGGAGCTCTCCCCCTTTAGGGTTTGAAAATTTACAACAAAACAGACCCTTAGGTTTAATCCCCTCAATAACCAGAGTTTGGAATGTGATGAATATGTATGTGCTATACCTTTAAATATGTACTCGTTTCTCTCTTTGGTGTGCATGTTTGGTGGAGAGATCCCCCATGCACCCAGCGCTGTAATAAAGGAAATACCTGCTTGACATATTGCATTGGTGTGTCAAGTTACTTTGTCGGATTTCTCGGCATCAATTGGCGAGCCAGCCAGGAGTCTCTGCTCGACTGCAGGATCCGCTGAGAGGGGGACTCCCCAGGTGCCCACCGGCCGCTTGTCCGGAGGGGGACTCCAACTCTCAGTCGAATCACCACGGGAGCAGACAAGATCCTCTGGACAAAAAGGTATTCCCTAGGTCTGGATTCTCTTTCTCTTCTCTTTCCTTCCTTTCTTTGGTAAAGGCCTTGGGGAAAAGGCACTCGTAAGTCGGGTTGGGCAACGCAGAGTGCGCGGCGTAAGACTGTGTATCAGCCCTGAGGGCACTGAACTGGTTCGGCACGGGACGGAAACCGTGACTCTGCCTGTAACAGGGCACCGAGCTGGTTTGGCATGGGACGGAAACCGTGACTCTGCCTGAAAGTTAACAGGGGTTCCCTTACGGCACCGAATTATTTCGGCACGGGACGGAAACCGTGACTCTGCTTAAAAGGGAATTAGGCCCTGGCACAGTAGCCGCCAGGAAGGACATTTACAACTGAGGGTAGAACTGTCATTGTAACGTTGTACTGTCAGGAGGAGCTTGCCATGAAAGTGACTACTGAAAAGAGTAAATGTCTGGATTATATTTCTTTTCTGTACTTCTAGGAATTGTGTTTGCTATCATTACTGTCTGTGTAATTGTTAAATGTTTGTGCTGTGAAAACATTGCTTGTGGAATTCCACTCCCTGTGTAAAACCCCTGTCTTGCTGAGAGATATTGGTCACAGCTCTTGCCCAGGGAATTCGGTGTTCCCGTGCCCTGGGGAAGTAGGCAGATTCCATTGCTCAGCAGTACAGAAGTAAAAGCCCCTGTCTTGATGAGAGACATTGGTCACAGCTCTTGCCCAGGGAATTCGGTTTTTCCCGTGCCCTGGGGAAGCAGGCAGATTCCATTGCTCAGCAAGAGGATTCTTATAGCAAATCCCAGAATATAATAAGAGCAACTGAAGTAAATGACCAATATGGGACAAAGGGTTTCTAAAGAAATCCCGAAAAAGACCCCCTGGGTTGTATTTTGGCTCACTGGAAAAACATCGCTGGGGAACCAGGGGGAACATTGAATAAGAAAATACTCATCAAGTATTGTAATCAATGGTGGTTACTGTATAAATTGGGGGATGGGAAAGCTGGGTTCTTAATGGGACACTGAATTATAACACGCTTCTTCAGCTAATGTTGTTTTTAAGAAGGGAGAGTAAATGGGATGAAGTAGCATATGCAGATATGTTCTTTACCTTGAGAAATCACCCAGAATGGCAAAAAGAATGTGGGATTAACCAGGCTCCACAGGATCCTTTGGTATTAGCTTTGGAAAAAGAAAAAGGGGAAAAGAACAGAAGGTTGAAACGATGCTGTTCAGCATGTAGCATTGGAGAAAGGTGTTTGAAAGTGAAAATGGAGGAGGAGAGGCTGGAAGATTACACCCCCCCCTCAGGAGGAGAAGGGAGGGCAAGACAGTAAAGATAATGACAGGAAAGCTGAAACTCAGGGAGGAATCTACACACCTATTACATCCCGTACTCGGAGTAAGGTGGGACCTATTTTACAAGCTCCTCTTAGACAGGCAATGGGTCCTAGAGGACCCATGAGAATTAAGATACCGTTTACAACAAGTGACTTAAATAATTGGAAGTGTGTAGTTCAGGAATATAGGAGTGATCCGATAGGGGTTGCTAAACGATTTGAAATGATACTAAAAACACAGGATCCTGACTGGGCAGATATAGATGCAATGCTGGAAACATTCTGAAACAGAAAAACAATTAATTTTGAAAACAGCCAGGACTTACGTCCAGGCCCAGATCACTGCCCGAACCTTGCAAGGGCGAGTAGAAGATTTTGTCCCTACAGAAGACCCCAACTGGGACCCAAATGTTGCAGTAGAATATGAACATCTGAAGCGGTATCAAAGATGGGTTAAATTTGGGTTAGAAAATGCAATACCCAAGGCTGTAAATTGGTCAGCCTTGTATGAAGTTAAACAAGGACGATAAAGTCCTTCAGATTTTCTTGATCGATTAAGGTCAGCAATGAGAAAATACACTACCTTGGATCCAACAGCAGATATAGGGCAACAACAATTGAACAATTAAAGGCAGAAATAAAATTTCAGGGGGGCAAAATAGAATTTAAAGTAGAAGAAGATAGGTTAGTAAAAATTTTGAGCCTAGCTCATATCCAGGAGAAAGGGGAGACAGGGATACCAGCTCGTGTTTTGGAACAGGTGTTCCCTGAAGTTTGGGCCACAGGACACCCAGGTGGAAGTAAAAGGGCACAACCAGTGGTAATAAAACCTAAACCTGGGGCTACTCCAATCCGGATAAAACAATATTCCTTGAAATTAGGAGATCGAAGAGGAGTAAAAGCACTAATTGATAAGTATATTCAAGAGAAATTAAAGTGTGAGTCAGAATACAATATAAAAAAAAAAAAAAAAACCCAATGGGAAGGATTATCGACTAGTGCAAGATCTTAGAGCAATAAACAAGATAGTGGAAGACTTGTACCCAGTAGTAGCAAATCCCTATACACTGCTAACCAGGCTTAAAGCAGAATGGAAGTACTTTACAGTGTTAGACCTGAAAGATGCCTTTTTCTGTCTCCCTTTGGCTGAGGAAAGTCAGAAATTGTTTGCATTTGAATGGGAGAACCCAGACACGGGAGAAAAACCCAGTTAACCTGGACAGTGTTACCTCAAGGATTTAAAAACAGCCCCACCATATTTGGAAATCAGCTAGCCAAAGAATTAGAAGAATGGGACCCTCCATCTAGCAATGGAGTTCTACTCCAGTATGTAGACGACCTCCTGATTGCAACTGAGACTGAAGAAGAATGCTTTCAGTGGACAGTGAGCCTGCTCAATTTCTTGGGGCTGAGTGGATACAGAGTATCAAAACAGAAGGCTCAAATAATACAGACTCGAGTCACCTATTTAGGGTACACTCTGTCGGGGGGACAGCGTGAACTAGGGAAAGAAAGAAAGGAAGCAATATGTAGAACTCCTGAACCGTCTACTGCAAAGTATTTACAAACTTTCTTAGGGATGACAAGATGGTGTCAGCTATGGATAAATAATTATGGACTAATAGTGAAACTGCTGTATCAGCTGTTAAAGGAAAATCCAGTGAAATTAACTTGGAATGGGGAAGCCAAAAGAGCATTCCGGGTATTAAAACATAAACTGATGGAGGCCCCAGCTCTGGGGCTTCCAGATGTGACTAAACCATTTCTTCTGTTCTCATATGAGAAACAAGGAATAGCCCTGGGAGTCCTGGCACAGGAGCTGGGACCATACAGAAGGGCAGTTGCTTACTTCCCTAAACAATTGGATGAAGCAAGCAGAGGCTGGCCCGGATGCTTGAGAGCAGTAGCAGCAGTGATCCTGAATATACAGGAGGCACGAAAATTCACTATGGGACAACGAATAACTGTATTAGTATCACATACAGTTACTGCAGTCCTAGAACAAAAAGGGCACCATTGGCTGTCACCCTCTAGATTCCTAAAATACCAGGCGATTCTGGCTGAACAGGATGACATAACGATAATGACAGCTAATGTTGTGAATCCAGCTTCTTTCCTCAGTGAAATGACCACAGAACCAATAGTGCATGACTGCCTCCAGACGATCGAAGAAGTGTACTCCAGTCGCCTAGACCTAAAGGACCAGCCCTTGGAGGATGCTGAGATAACCTGGTTCATGGATGGGAGCAGCTTTATACAGCAAGGTCAGCGCAAGGCTGGATATGCAGTTACTACACATCAGGGTGTAATAGAAGCACAGCCATTGCCGGCTGGGACGTCAGCACAGAAGGCAGAAATTATTGCCCTGACAAGAGCTCTGGAACTGGCCCAAGGCAAGAAGGCCAATATGTGGACTGATTCAAGGTATGCCTTTGGTGTTGTACATGCTCATGGAGCTATATGGAAAGAAAGAGGACTGTTAACAACTCAAGGGAAAGGAATTACACATGCACCTGAGATCCTGAAGTTATTAGAAGCAGTTGGAAAACCACAGAAGATTGCAATAATGCATTGCAGAAGTCATCAGAAAGGTAACACTGAACAGGAAAGGGGAAATAATTTGGCTGATTGGGCAGCAAAAAGGGCGGCAGAACAAACAGCATCAGAATTATCCCTAGTTCCACAGAAACAGGCAAGTACCCTACTAAATGGAGTAAAACCTGTATATTCAAGGGAGGACCATAAGTTGATAAAAGATTTAGAAGGAAAAGAAAATAAGGACTGGTTCTATACACCAGATGGAAAGCTGGTAATTCCATATCAGCTTGCATGGTTTATTGTAAAACTGGAACATAATGCTACCCACTGGGGAATAGAACCATTTTATAAATACTTAGTTGAGAAAATGGTTTGCCGAAACTTATACACCATAGCAAGTCAAGTGACAAGGCAGTGTGAAATATGTCTAAAAAAGTAACCCAAATACAGTAACTAAGGTGCAGATAGGGACAATAGGAAGAGGAAATTTACCAGGCCAACAATGGCAAATAGATTTCTCAGAACTCCCTAGAAAAGGGGGGTATCGGTATATGCTGGTGTTAACAGACACCTTTTCTGGATGGCCAGAGGCTTTTCCCCGAAGGACAAATAAAGCAAGGGAGGTGTCAAAGATACTATTAAATGAGATGATACCTAGGTTTAGGGTGCCTGATGTGATATCATCAGATAGGGGCACACATTTTTGTGAAAAAACTAGTGCAGCAAGTCAGCAGGCTTCTGAGAATTGATTGGAAATTACATACCCCTTATAGGCCTCAAGCAAGTGGTCAAGTAGAAAAGATGAATAATTTACTAAAACAACAAATAGCCAAAATATGCCAAGAGACTAGTCTCCATTGGTATCAAGCTCTTCCTATAGCTCTCCTGCGGATAAGGGTTAAACCTCGAATTAGGGAAGGATTAAGTCCCTTTGAAATATTGTACGGCAGGCCTTATCAAACATCTGAGAAAGGGGACCTCAAGCAGATAGAAGAGAGTACAATAGGGCAATATGTGGAGGCCCTGGGACATCAGCTACAGAAAATTAGTAAAGGGGTACTATCCATGCGATGTAGGGGATTAGATCATCCAATCCATTCTATTAATCCAGGGGACTGAGTATATGTTAAAAGTTTTTCAGGTGACCCGCTTGAAGAAAAGTGGAAAGGACTGTACCAAGTCTTACTCACTACTCATACTGCAATCAAGATCAAGGAGGGACATGCGTGGATCCACTACTCCAGAATTAAGAAGGCCCCAGGCACCAAGTGGACAGCCACCCCCAAAGGACCTCTGAAACTTATTATAAGGAAACAGAATGTTTGATATTTATGTATCCTGTATAACTCTAACTTTTGCTTTAGCCTGGCCAGAGAATACTTACATTAAGTTAACTGAAAAGCTCAGTCAAGCCTTGAATGTTTCAGATTGTTGGGTATGTACAGCCCTTCCTAGAGGGGAGGGAAGGGTGCCAGTTTATGGAGTAGCAGCACTAAATTGGACAATACCAGATTGGGTGACAAATCAGATGGCAAAAGATGGGGGAAGCTGCAAGTATGGGGAAGAAAAGCAGCATAAATTGGGTCCAAAATTTGATTTATTGGTCATTAATACTACATCAAGTCTCATTAGATGATACCTCATTTGGATTTACAGACTTATGGAATAAGCTCACTGGCTGGCTCCCTAATTTAGCCTGGCTAAAGCAACTGTTTGTAGCAATAGTTGTGCTGTTTGCTCTCATAGTGATAACTTGCATAGGTGTGCAGTGTTTTCTCTGGTGTTGTCAAAGGAGCCTAGATGATTATGCCACCTGGAAAAGAAATCGTATAAACCACCATGTAGAGTCCGGGAAGTATTTCAGGAAGGCAATAATGGACAATAGTATGTTATAGGCAAAAGAATTTGCCTATTATATTGAAAAGGGGGGATTGAATCATGAGAACAGTTTCTCTACAGTAAAGACAACTGTAAATCATCCAGAAACAAAGGTGCTACTCCCTGCTGATTTATCTGTTGGGCCAGATGTGTTACACAAACAGATAAGAAAGCAGGACAGACATCCTGGCATCCCAACAAGATAATCAAACAGATGCCATTCTTAATGGTGAGGAGCTCTCCCCCTTTAGGGTTTGAAAATTTACAACAAAACAGACCCTTAGGTTTAATCCCCTCAATAACCAGAGTTTGGAATGTGATGAATATGTATGTGCTATACCTTTAAATATGTACTCGTTTCTCTCTTTGGTGTGCATGTTTGGTGGAGAGATCCCCCATGCACCCAGCGCTGTAATAAAGGAAATACCTGCTTGACATATTGCATTGGTGTGTCAAGTTACTTTGTCGGATTTCTCGGCATCATTGGAGTAAGACAAAGAGACAGGGGTTTGAGCCGCTTGATGTTTCTTCTCACTCTGCCTTCCTGAAGTTCCGTAGGATGCATGCTCCCTTGCAGATGTTCTGAGAAATCCTAGAAAGTGACCAAAATATTATCCCAGAAAGGAGACCATGCCATGCCTTATTAGTAAGAATTTTTTGTTGTTATTGGAGTCAGTGAGTAACAATGATGGTAAAAGAAAGAATTTGAGTTTATCGTGCCAGTGACGCATAACACCTGTCACTTTCTATTCATAGTCCACATAAGTTACAATGGCTACTAAGAAAATAACACCTCCTATTTTATTTGTTGATCTACAGCATCAGAGGTGGATCACAGAAAAGCAGAATCACAGAATGTGAGGGATTGGAAGGGACCTCAAAAAATCATCTAGTCCAATCCCCCTGCTAGAGCAGAAGCACCTAGATTAGGTCACACAGGAATGCATCCAGGTGAGATTTGAACGTCTCCATAGAAGGAGATCCCACAACCTCCCTAGGCAGCCTGTTCCACTGTTTAGTTACCCTTACTGTGAAGATATTTTTTTCTCATATATGTGTGGAACTGTTAAGTTCCAGCTTGCACCTGTTGTGCCTTGTCCTATTATTAGATGTCACTAAGACAGCCTGGCTCCATCCTCCTGACACTCACCCTTTACATATTTATAAAATTCTCAGTCTCCTCTAAGTTTAAGAGATCCAGCTCCCTCAACCGTTCCTCATAAGGGAGATGCTCCACTCCCTTAATCATCTCTGTGGCTCTGCACTGGACTCTCTCAAGCGGTTCCCTGTCCTTCTTCTGAGGGGCCCGGAACTAAACACAGTATTCCAGATGTGTACAGTAGAGGGGCAAAGTAGAAGGGGAGGAGAACCTCTCTCAACCTACTAACCATACCCTTTTTAATACACCTCAAGCTGCCATTGGCCTTCTTGAACACAAGGGCACAGTGCTGGCTCATGGTCATCCTGCTATCCTTCAGGACCTTCAGGTCCCTTTCCACTATGTTGCTCTCCAACAGGTCAGTCCCCAGCTGTAAATTAAGTTTTTCTTACCCAGATGCAAGACTCCACACTTGCCCTTGTTACACCTCATTCAGTTTCTCCCCATCGAACTCTCCAGCCTGTTTAGGTCTTGTTATATGGCAGCACAGCCTTCTGGCTTGTTTTTGTTTTTTGCTTTATTTTCCCAGTTTTTGTGGATGTTGGTAGTGTGACAGTAGAAGTTGAACTTTCCCATCAGTATTTTCTTACATGTTGTTCCCTTGTGACAGATGGCAATAGAAAGACTGTCTGACAAATCAGCATCTGACATGGAAGTATGTATGGAGCAAAGCTGTGAATTCTTCCACGAGGAAAAAATGGCATCCACTGATGTTTATCAGTACCTGCTGAACATTTATGGAGAACAAACAGTGGATGTGAATGCAATAAGGTGCTGGGTGGTGGGTCTCAGCAGTGATAAGAGACTGTGTCACCTCCACTGGTAAAGATGTTTACAAGTGTGGCATTCAGGCTCTTTTCATTTTTGATGAAAATGCATGGCTACTGGTGCTGACTATGTTGAAAACAGTGTTCTGTACCTGGAATTTGATTTATTGAACAGTATTATTGTGCTCTTTGTATCTGCTGAAATTTCCAAGGAAATAAATAGGAGGCATTACTTCTGGTGAAACCTGGGTACTTCCACAATTTTCGCCATACTTAGCTTTGCTCTTTGCCATTTCTGAGGAGATTTTCAGATAATTCAACAACACCATAAAACTAAAACCCTTTCTAACCTGACTAATTTGTGTGTTGTGTAGCACATATACTGTTGAAAAAGCAGTACAAAGCTTACAATCACAGTGAATGAATGTCCAAATAAACTAATCATAGCTAAGGAAAAAATTGAGCTTGTCATTATCTGCCTCCAAATACAATCCCACTACAGTTGACAGATATGAAAATAAAAATCGGTTCCTCTTTCTCTTGCTCACCCTCTCCTGTTTCAATCTTATCATTTTGCCTCAGACAATTCTCTTATTACTTCTACATGCTTTACATGTTTTATTTTCCTTCATAAGGAATTTAGAGTTTGCCTTTTTAATCTTCATTATATGAGTGATATACAGCCTGCACAGACTAGTTTTTATAGAACAGTGCCCAAGACATGTTCATCAGTCAGTAAGTCAGTGTTGAAGTACCTTGGAACAAACATCTGAAGAAGCATGTGCAGCACTAACCTCACAATATCTGACTCAGGCTAATGTTGACAGTACATAGTTTTTGAGTGTTTGTATTTACTCAGATTTCTCTCCAGAGTAGGATAGTAAAAAAAACAAAAACAAAACCAAAACCAAATGAAAATAAAATTGTTGATGGATGTAGGATTTTTCACTGTCTCTTTTACAGGTATGTTTTTGTGTGCTTAGGTACATTTCTACACACACTTTTCTTTACTGTATATATATTTCAATGTATAGTAGAGAGATGGGAAGATAGAAGGATGAGGAATGGGAAGAAGAAGTAGAAAGAAATGTAAATTAGGGGCAGTAAGTTGTATGGTGTTCCAGAACTTTTCTAATCAATATTTTATTTTCATATGTCAATTCTTATATATTTCTTTAGGTGGGATGAGCACCCTGGTAGCTTAAAGGTGCTTAGTAGGTTGATCATATATTGTCCACATTATGGACGGTGCAAACTGAAGCTGTTAGTGAAATGTATTTTACTTGTGTATGTAAATGTTTACAGTAAAACATTACAAAAACTCACAGGCTAAAGATTTTTTTTTAATATTATTATTATTTTCTTTTTCTTATGATTTTGCATCCTAAATTGGATATGGTACATTTTCTGCATTCCTCTAATAGTTCTCAATTCACAGGTTGCCAAAGTAGCTTGAGAAGCTTTTCTGGTAAAGTAGAAGCCAGAATATTATCATTGTGAATCGTATGAGGAAGCTAACTTAACGAAACAAAGCTGTTGTTTTCCTACTTGGTCTTTTCCTACAAAAGATTCCTGAGCCTATGGAAAATTAATTCCTGAACTAGGAGGTTTGTAACATCATCAGGGAAAAGCAATAGCATTTTAATATGTAGTCATATAGTGACTTGTTAGAAAAATGCATACTGGGGAGAAAAATACATATGGGGAAAAAAATATGTACATTTCAATGTCAAGGGAGGGAAAGGTAGGTTTAGTGAAATAGGCTTTGTGTAGAAAATTATAACGAGAGTACATTTCTAGTCAGGCAGCTCAGCAGCTTTGTCCTTACAAGGTGGAGCTTGAGAAATGCCTTGTAATCAATGCTGAAAATACTTAAGTGTTACAATAAGATGTTGCTATAAAAAAAAAAAAGAAGAAGAAAAAAAGGTAATAAATTAGGCATAGCTACTTTTCCCAGTTGAGATGGAAATTTGTGTGCTAAGCATTCTCTTCTGATTTAGCTCATTGCTTACATTCAATGGAAGTAGTTATGTGTTTAATGTTATGCTTGTATCTAAGTGACATATTCAAGAAATGCCAAGATGTAGAGTACTCAAAATAACAGAGCTATAGGACACCTCTCTCTGCATACCTATGTTCTGGTTTCAACTGGGACAGAGTTGACTTTCTTCACCTTTTCTAGTATGATATAATATTTTGTTTGAAGAATAAGAGCAATATTTATAACACACTGATGTTTTTGTTTTTTCTGGAAGAGTAAAAATCCAGATATTCAAACCAAGAGAGCAGTAGAAATGTGCACTGTTCCAAATAACTAGTTATTCATGAGTCTTTGATGAATGCACTTGATATATTTCTCGTATTGACTTTCAAGTCTAAGAATACTCACATTAACTGATCACGATTATGTAAAATAAATTGGAAGACCAGGTTGGGCATCAAAAGCCAACACTGAGACTGACACTGCTTTGCAAGTCTGTTAGTAGATATGGTAATATTAATTTCAGATTTAGAACTATTTCCTAACACTTAAGACTTTGTAAAGAAGTTAAGTAGGTTTTTAAAAGTGTTGAAATAGCAGGCAAGTACTACTGAGATGAAAATTTAGCATTAAAATGATAAAAAATCTCCAAAATCAGAAGTAGAAACAGCCCTTAACAGTCTAATATTGAAAGTATTTCTAATAAATGTCCTGTTTAGGGAAGATGATGTCCATTTATGTACAAAACAGGATTTGTTTTGTCATGTTTACCTTAGAGAAACTCCTGGGTTTCAGGCTTCCTGGTGTATTTTTAACTATGGGTAACTAGCTGAAGTTCTGATATGAACCAATATGCAGTATAAATGTGTTAGAGATCTTTCAAAACTTAAACCAGGAATTGAAATCACTGAAAAAGAATGATTTGGATTTGTAAAATAGGCATTACCAGGATGATTGCTAATGTGGCAGGAGATCAGTCATTCAAAATGACAGTGTCTACTGCTTCCTAAATTAAAGCAATATTCTCTGGTTCTATTATCTTGTGAGCACTATAATGCCACATTTCTTGAGACAGAGTAATTTGTAAAACTCTCAGCAGTGAGTTCACTGAGTATTTTAATTGTCTGGACTGATTTTTACCTGGTGATTGACAGTATGCAATGTTCCACTCTCATTGCTTTTAGAAATATAGCTAGAAATTTAGTTTTAAGAAAATTTATTTATTTATTTCAAAGACTTTATTTTCAGTTTGTACATTTTTCGCCTATGGGGAATTTAAATGTAAATATTTTAGGCAAGTTGTGATGAAATGCTCTGTTTTATGCAGTACATCTGCAAACGAACATGGAAAATTCATTAGTGCGTGAATAGTAATAAGAATGATTAGATAGCTAAGTAGTTTTGGTCCATTTAGATGGATTTAGACCATTTTACTGTAAATATAGCTTTTAAAGGGAGTTTGTAGAGTTACAATGGTGGTTTTTGAAGTCAATGTGATTACTGGGGAGTGTGCCTCTTCTCTGTAATTTGTTGCACTTTTTAGCTCTACTTTTCTGTCTCAATGTATTTTTCAACTTAAGGTGCAATTCAAAATAGTTTTAAGGTCTTACTTTCAAGTGACTTTCATAGGCTAGATTGGAAATAAATTATAATTCTTTTTCATTCTTCTATTTTCTACTTTTTCAAATACTTAAGAAGGCAGCTCTTGCTTCCCATTTCTGCTCAACTGGACTCATCAGAATGCATTGCAGATAGACTGTGCTCATTAAATACTGTTTAGGAGAGCTATGAATCTGTAAGAGCTGATGTTGTACAGTGCATATGGCATAGAGTTATATTCTCCAGCCTCTAAGCAGACTTCGAATTACTGTATATGTGAAATGGCCTACTGGGAAAGTTGTCTTTTTTTGAGTTAAGCTGGAGAAGCTTGTCTAATCTTGTGATTTGAATCAAGCTCTAGAAGGAGATAGGACACTTACACCAGATGTTTGGGAGAAAAAATCTGAGTGCTGGGCAACCTCACCCTTTTTTCCCACGTGAAGTACACAGCTCACAAGGCACAAAACATCATTAACAGATTCAGTACAACTGCACAGTTATAGGAAAACAGATGTGAAGGGAACAGTAAAAATAATGAAGTTTTGATACATTTTTTCCTGTGTGTTATAGTTCACCAAAATGAGTTTTGAGAGAAGTTTAATTTCATTACTTTGAAAATAATAGAAAGTTTGAAAGTGCTCAAGGCTAATTTTTGAAATGTCAGCAACCTGATCAAGCTGTACATGTTTCTGTTCATTGCAGGGGAGTTAGACTAGGTGAATTTTGAAGATCTTTCCTACTCATACAGTTCTATTATTCTATTATTTTTAAAATGTAAACAGTAAATAATAAATTGCAATCACTTCCGTGGTCTCATGGTGTGTCATATTATGCAGTATTATCTGTTAAAACATATATACTTTTTTTTTTTTAGTCCAATCAAATGCCTATGGAAAAAAAGATTTTAAAATTCTTTTGGGCACATACAAATTCAGACAGCAAATACAGTTGCTCTCATGAAGCTACAAAAATTAAATCGAAAGAAGTTTCCTCACCTCTTCAGGGAGACGAGTAGGGTCAGAGATCATGAGTCTTCTAAGTTTGACCCAGGAATGTGCTACTCTAACTAGGCCTGTTTCACTAGAGATCCTGTTCTTAGTCTATAACCAGGAGGTGGTAATGTCTGATTTTACATTCCTGTACAGGGGACTGTGAGAGAGGTGTAACTCCAAGGATGCTTTATGGATACCTTTCTTTTCCACATATAAAGTAGCTTATTACTACAACAAATTCAAGATTATTATATGCAGAAGACAGTAATTGAATAGCAAATTGAAATCTCCAAAAAGCACATTAGTTTGGCACTTGGGAAAGCAATTATAGATAGTTTGGTGTTTTATTTCAATATAAATACTACAGACAACTAGTGTTATTTTACAGATTTGACTGGTGCACCATGAAAGGTAAGGGTACCCTTTTCATCATGGGGATAGACACTGAAATCTTGAAGTGCTCAGGTTTAAAGGTGTAACAAAACACTGCTGTGATAGTCTGTGATGTTGTCGTTGCCTGAAATTGTTCTGGAATGTCCTGAAATTATATACTGAGTTTGGATGGGAAAAAATAGTTGTCATACATTGCATGGCACACCTGATCTATCTCTTGAAAAAAAAAACTGTTTTATGTTCCATGCCTGATCCTGAACCTTAGGACCAAACAGTAATACAATTGAGTTCAAAGGGATCTTTAACCTGATAACTAAATATCCTCCTGCTCAAAAAAGATTTGAGAGACACAATGTGTCTGTGCCACTTTCCAGGAGTAGCATCAAAACCTGCCTGTCCTAAAGGGCTCAGTAGGCCTTCCTACTGTCTTATGGGGCCACCTGCTGCATTTCTGAGCCAGATCGTTTCAACACAGGACTCAGTGGTGCAAAGAAGATTAACTTTCTGAAAATGAAAAGGACAGATAGAAGAAGAGGAACTGCTTATCAAATATGCACATTTCAGATGGAACTTCACACTCAGTAGAAAGATGTTAGATTGCTGTTAGCTCTCTGGAGCGCTCCTGACAATGTGTTATCAGGTCATGTTTGCATGACAGTAGCAGCCCATGCAGGAAACATTAAGCCATATGATTTCTAAGACGGAATCAATCAAGCGAACAGTACAGCTCCTGAAAACTAATTTCACCTTCATAAGATCTGGTTATCTGCGTGGCAGACATGAGGTTTGTCAGCCCCATTTCAGTCTGACCAGGCTCAGTGCTGCATCAAGAATTTTAATGAACCGACACTGTAATATGTATGAAAGATGACACTGAGATGAATTCATGAAAAGCCAAGTCTCCATGAAATATGAGCAATTACTGAAGGCTTCACCCCCCACTTATCTCATATAAAATGCCCATTTAAAGGCCTTTGTCCTGTTAATCATTACAAGTTTGAGTATGGCTTTTTATTATCCATAAGTGTTATTAGAACTGTAAATGAGGAGCTGGCACCAACAGTTCAGAGCTTTTTATAACACCAAGGTAACAAGACCTTGCTAAATACAGAGCGTTAATTTTCTCAGGACTCTTCATAATGTCAAAAGTTTATTAGCTCACAGTAATTACTATGTATTCAGAAAACATGAATGGACGTCAGAGAGAGTTGACTAAGCCTGCTGTGTACTGTGAGATCGTTTTGATTAATCTACCAGTGCTTCTGGCTGAAGAATAGCTAGAAACAGCTATTCTGTGGCACTTGGGTTCAGTGAAAGTTTTATTGCTACTTTTGATCTAGGCAAAGAAGATACACTGAGACAAAAAATTATCTCTAAGACAGAGATCAATTTATGTGTTTGTGAGCTCTTCTCTGAGTTTTCATAGAACCATAGAATCAACAAATAGCCGAGGTTGGAAAGAACCTTAAAAGATCATCAGGTGTAACCTCTGGTGAACAGTCCACCCATTGAATACGTGTCATTACAATTCTGAGAGAAGGATGTTGTGGGGTACCTCGTTGAAGTCCTAACTGATATCCAGATAGATGACATCAGTGTATCTTCCCTTGTCCATTGATGCACTGACACCATCATAGAAGTCCTGCATGTTGGTTAAGAAGAGTTTGCCTTGTGAAGCCATGCTGGTTCTCCTGTATCATTTCCCTGACTTCACATACCTCAGCATTGGTTCCAGGAGGGTCTGTTCAATGATCTTCCCTAGCACAGCAATAAGACTGACAGGTCGGTATTTCCCAGGGGTCATCTTTTTTACTGTTCTTAATGTCGTGCATGTTGTTTCATTTATTTCACTCTCCAGGAACTTAACCTGTTTGCCATGATTGTTCAAATATCACTGAGAGTAACTTGGTGACTCTATCAGCCAGTTCCCTCAGGACACCACGATATGCCTAATCAGGACCCATAGACTTGTGGATATTAAGGTTCCTTAGGTGATCACGAACCTGATCTTCACCTACCGCAGGAGGGATGTTGCTTCCCTGATCCCCTCCTACCAAACCAAATGGTTGAAGGCTGTGTGGTGAGCACTTATCAAGGGGGACAGGGGTAAAATGTTGTTAAACTCTCCTTGTCTATTGTTACCAGCCCGTCTGTGTTACTCAGTAGGGGGTTTTGCCCTCCTGGACTTTTCTTTTCTGGTTGACGTATCTGTAGAAGCCTTTCCTGTTCTTTTTGACATCCCTTGCCAAGTTTAGTTCAAGCTGGCCTTGGCTTTCCTGACCCAAACCCTACACAGCATAGCAGATTCCTTATACTCTTCTCATGATACCTGTCCCTGTTTCCACTGTCTGTGCATTTTCTTCTTGATCTTCAGTTTCAACCAGCAGGTCCTGGCTCAGCCATGCTGGTCTCTTGTCTTCCTTTCCTGGCTTGCTACATTTGGGGATGGAGAGATCTTGATCTCTGAAGAAAGCAGCAGGACAAGACAGGCATGTCTTTAAAACATTCAGTAACCTAGATTCCACTATATCTCTGGGAGGTTTTTCCAATGTTTGATTATTCTCACTGTAAAAATTTGACCTGCTGCAGCTTGTATCTGTTGCCCCTTCTATTCTCCATGTGGCTCCTTGTGAGGAGGTAGCCTCTGTCCTCCTTGTAGCCACCCTCTAAGTACTGGAGTGCTGTGATGATGTCAAGATATGTGGGTGTCTACTTCTGCTGTTAAAAGCATTTGGCGTTTCAGAATCTCAAGTTGTTAGTTACTACATATAAATTCTCACTTTTCCTCACTTTCAATTTTAAATGGCAGGCATTACATGTATCCATCTCCTTGCACTGTCCAATTATATGTCAAAGAAGATTTCTAGTTTAGTATACTACATTTGTAGTATAGGGAACAAATGTCACCTCATATTATACTTAGACTGCATTTTTATTTCAAATATAATTTCTTTAATTTTTGAAGTTAGAAATTTAACTTTAGAATTTTCAAAGTTACAAAAAGAAATCACAGATTTATTGAAGGAATAAGTAATACAATTAATATTGTCCTGGTTTGGTCTGGAATAGAGTTCATTTTCTTCATAACTGCTTCTCTGAGGCTGGTTTATAATAATCATAGAATCATAGAATCATAGAATGGCCTGGGTTGAAAGGGACCATAATGATCATCTAGTTTCAATCCCCCTGCCATGTGCAGGGCCGCCATCCACTAGACCAGGCTGCCAAGAGCCACATCCAGCCTGGCCTTGAATGCCTCCAGGGATGGGGCATCCGCAACCTCCCTGTGCAACCTGTTCCTGTGCATCACCACCCTCTGTGTGAAAAACTTCCTCCTAATCTCTAACCTAGACCTCCCTTGTCTCAGTTTAAAACCATTGTCCCTTGTCCTATCACTATCCACCCCTGTAAACAGGTGTTCCACCTCCTGTTTATACTATCCCTTCAAATACTGGAAAACTGTAATGAGGTCTCTCTGGAGCTTTCTCTTCTCTAAGCTGATCAAGCCCAGTTCCCTCAACTTTTCCTCATAGGAGAGGTGTTCCAGCCCTCTGATCATCTTAGTGGCCATCCTATGTTTGCACCAACCTCTAAGCCATTTATTTATGAGGTGGGCTTTTTTGATTCTCTCAGGGTCCTTCCCTGCCACTGAAGGTATAGAAGAAAACACAGCAAGAATGCCTGTTCCATCAACTACCCATCCCAGTCCCCTGAAGTCTTTTTTTATAGTCCTCACACTTTTCTCAGCGACTTCATCACTGCCAGTCTGAACTAGCCATAGGAGGCAATAATCTGAAGGGTGAAGCAGTCTAGGAAGTTTCCTAGAAATGTCCCTGACCTGTGCCCCAGGGAGGTGGCACACTTCCCTACAGGTAGGGTCGGGCTGACATATAGGGCCTTCCTATCCTCTCAGAAGGGAGTCACCTATGACAGCTGCACTTCTGTCCTGCCGGGTGGAGGCAGTCTTGAGGCGTAGGGCCGGGGGCTTCACCTGAGGCAACCTAACAGGTGGGCCTCCCTCCACACTTCCACTCACTTCTCTTTCGAGTTCCAGGGCCTCAAACCTATTTTGCAGAGGCACCTCATCCTCAGCCACATCACCCTCCAGTTTCAGGGCTTCAAATCTATTGCATAGAGGCACCTGAGGAGCCGAGGTAGGTCGGGACGGGGGTTGCCTGCGTCGCCGATCTGTTGCCTTTCCTCCTCTCCTCTCAAGCTGACTCTCTCTGCATGACTATAACAAGGGAGAGGTCCAATGCAGTTTGGGGAGTGCAATCTCTGTGCCTTTCTCTCAGAGAGTCACATCACTGGTCAGTCTCCCGCTTGCACTCTCTAATGGTTCTTAATCTCAAGTTGAGGCCTTTTCAGTTCATTTCTATTACTGTCTTGCCAGCAAGGTGACTGGGGGCATAAAAGAAGCTGGGAAAGGACAGAATTAGGACAATTGACTTAAATTGTAAAAGGAGATTTTATACAATGTGAAATGATAAAACTTGGGGGGACTGATAAGAGGTGGAAATAAATAAAATATAATTGGAATTGAAGCCAATAAATCAAACAAAATGAGTAAGAGAGGGTGTCTGAAAAAACTGTAGGCCTTACACTAAATGCTGAAGGTGAGATGGTTAGTGAGCACCCACTGCTGGGTTGATTCCCAAAGGAAAGAGTGTCTCATGACAGACGAAGAGTTTTTATCTTTCCCTCTGAGAGGAAAAATGTAAAAATACAAAGCGACCCATATTCCACTGGGGTACGCAGTCCTTATTCTGCTCTGAGACAGATATACCCGTAACTATTAATGATCCATGGAGCTGGAACATCAACTCTTTTACTTCCAGTGCACTGCAAGATGCTATGATACGGAATACCAACAACTAAAATCACAAAACCATGACAATTTTTTCCACAAGAAAGAAGTTTGTTCTTAGGAAAAAAGTTGCCAAGCCACTAGAATAATGTGACTGAGCAAGGTCCTGCAATAAAGTTCCTTCAGTGTGCTGCCTCAACCTGGAAAACACGCAGAGAAGGAAGTGCAGATTAAGGAACTGCCACTACTTTCTCTTCTACCACTGATAACAGGCATATGTACAGATAAGCCAAGGAAGCAATACTTTACACTCCACTGCTCTATGTGTCTTCTGCCATTCCTTTTCTAGGAATAAGGAAACAGGTTTCTACCTAGCATAGTCACATTTCATAAGTTTACAAAGGAGTACTTAAACTCTTTCTCACTATTTACAGCACACATCATATCCTGCACTCCCAATGCCTAAGGGAGGAGTTTTAATTTACAGTGGAGTAGAAGAGATCAAATACATTTCATTGTATATGCAGTCTTCTCTTCTGGTCAGGAGGGAAATCTGACCACACACAGGACTAGTGTTAACTTCGCACTGTTTTCTTTATTGTGGGAAAATAAAATTTATGGATGACCAGCTCCTTACCTCTGTAGAGGACTTGAACCATTATAATTAGAAATATCATAGTACATTGCTAAACTCACCTAATGAAGAAATATTTGGGATGAAGTTTCTTGAGTGTAATCCAACCACAGAATCATTGCACTTATATTCACTTATGCTATACAGCTATACTGTACCCAGTACATCATGATGTTTGACACTTTATAGGATATGGGATATTTTAAATATAAAATATAGCCTCCTACATTTTTTGTTAAAGTATTAATGAACACAGACTACTTATATATGATCAAAAAACTTATGGCATGGTTGTTATGAGTTTGGAGGTTGGCATAGAGATTTTATCTGCATCCATGCTTTGTTTTACATATACTTCAGTTTTTGCCTCCTGTCAATCATCTATTGATAACAATGCTACAACTTCATAGATTTCAAGGAGGCTTTGCTAACCATGTCCGTGCATTCCTTTGCACCTTGCAAAACTGTAAATGTAATCCAATGCCAGGCTGTCAGAGGAAGCTGTGGATGTGGGATACTGCAAATCAGAGGTGTGGTAGGAGAGATGAGTGTGTGTAACAGATAACTGTACTTGATTAGCTAGATTTAAATAGTGTTGGATGAATTCGCCAGGTGAAAATAAAAATTGTCAGTTCAGTTTAATTTCATGGTGAATCAAACAAGAAAATTAGATTCTGCTAGTCTGTTAGTTTGACATCTACAGCAAGTGATAATTAGAGATGATGAGAGAACTTATATTTATTCCAAAACTCTTGATTCTTGTGTTGCTGTTTTTATTTATTTATTTATTTATTTTTCTTGATGGACATATAAGTTTAATTTTCTGTTTCTTTGCAGAAACATGTATTTAATCATTATTTGATTGAAAACCTGTGGATTTTAGTAATTCATTATTTTGTTAGATAGAGTAATGCAGTAAAACTCAGAGGTAACATGGTAGTTTCTGAAATCTGCAGTTCATTGAAATAACTTTTTGAGGTCAGGCATTTGAGCCACAGGTGTTCTAAGTGGAAAAAGGTTGTAATGAAAGAAATACACTAAGTGCTTGAAAAAAGAAAGATTACAGTATAATAAAGTAAGGATGAAGGCAATGTGAAAAAAACTTCTTTCCCCACATGTGGATACTCAATTCTGTCCTGATACTCTTCATTAACCTTGGAAGAAAGGATTAAATAACAAATCAAAACTCAAGCATATTCTTTAAAAGGACTCCTGAATTCCAAATTCAAATTAAGTCAACTTCACACTTAAATTAGAGTTCAAAGAGCATGTAAAATCAAGCAGAACTAGGGCATGAAATGATTGTATATGAGGTCATATTTGCTTCCTAGTCTATGCAGAGGTGTTTGCATTTAGAAAGCCTTTGCTTTACAAGCAATGCTGAAATAGATTGAGGAAATTAGTTCCCACCTTATTTTTCTTCTTGTGATTGAAATACACAATTGTCTGAACAACGTCAAACAGAGAAACAGAAAAAAAGTCATTATGACACATTCTAAAGGAAAACCATATATTGTATTCTTCAGTAGCTTACCTTACATAGTAATATGCTTCAAAAGAATCTTGTATTCTTGCAACAGTTCCTAATCTAATACTCAAAGGAAATATTATTTTTATTTCATCTTTTTCTTCATCTATTTCTCCTTAAAGATTTTGAGGAAGCACCAGTATCTTTCTGCATAGTACTTGGAAATCAAACAGTATCACTCTAAGTAGTTTAGGAGACTTCCTTTGGCAACTGTTGTGCTCAGTTTTTCAGAAGGCATTCTCAGGCTGACATTATTAATATGTAGTTAATTTAAACTTGTTGTATATGGTTAGTCACATAGCCTCACTTTAATATTTCATTTGTTTCTGAAGAAAAAGGAGAAATGCACATGCTCTACCACATGGACCATGTCCTACTGGCTTTAACTGCAAACTGTTTAAAATAAGGTCTTGTAAGTTGTCAAAAAAATTTCAGCGTGGTCAAGAACAAGCATCTTAGATGAGGTTTCCTTCCTTTTACTTTCCTTATTTCCTTTTCCTTTTCCTTTTTTTCCTCTCTTTCCTTTTTTTCCTTTTTTTTCCTTTTTTTCCTTTTTTCCCTTTTTTCCTTTTTCCTTTTTTTCCTTTTCCTTCCTCTTCCTCTTCCTCTTTGTCAACGGTTTAATGGGCTGGATCAGCCCGGTACCATGACGATTGGTGCTGGGGACCCACTGACCCATGTCCAGGAAAGGGGAAGGGGGAAAGGGAAAAGGGAAAAAGGGAGATGGGCCTAGAAACAAAACAGCGACAACGATCTGAGGAGGAAAGCTAATTTACTAAATAAGATATCAGAAAGCAAAATAACACAATATAATCCAATATAATTGGAATTGAAGCTAATAAATCAAAGAAAATGAGCAAGAGAGAGTGTCCGATAAACCGAAGGCCTTACGCTAACGCTGAGGGCGGACGTCAGCGAGCACCCACTGCTGAGTTGATCCCAAAGGAAAGAGAGTGTCCTGTGACCACAGACAGTTTTTATCTTTTTCCCTCTGAGCGGAAACACATAAAAAGACAAAACATCGCAAAGTCCTCTGGGGAATGTAGTTCTTCTTCTCTTCTGAGACAGGTATACCCATAACTATTGATGATCCACGGAGCTGGAGCACTGACTCTTTAACTCTTAATGCACTACATGATGTTATGATGTGGAATACCAATGCCAAAAAATCATAAAACCATGCCACTCTTCCTCTTCCTTTTCTTTTCCCTTTCCCCCTTTCTTCCCTTCCTTTTCCCCCTTTTCCCCTTTCCCCCTTTCTTTCCCCCTTTCCCCCTTTCTTTCCCCCTTTCTTTCCCCCTTTCTTTCCCCCTTTCTTTCCCCCTTTCTTTCCCCCTTCCCTTCCCTTCCCTTCCCTTCCCTTCCCTTCCCTTCCCTTCCCTTCCCTTCCCTTCCCTTCCCTTCCCTTCCCTTCCCTTCCCTTCCCTTCCCTTCCCTTCCCTTCCCTTCCTTTCCCTTCCCTTCCCTTCCCTTCCCTTCCCTTCCCTTCCCTTCCCTTCCAAGATCTTGAGCTTGTACAACAAATTTAAATGAGTATCAGAAGTACTACTAGGTATCTCTGATAATTTAATATCTTTCTTCCATCTTCACACATCAGTACTTCATGATTCTGAAATCTAGAAACATTTGAGAACAGATACTCTATGGAACTTCTCATGTTCAAAATTCACTTGCATCAAGTAAAACAAAACAAAATTAAAACCAACACAACCATAAAAAAAACCTTTTTTGACACTTAAAAAATCAAGCACAATAATGATAAAGAGCTTGACAGAAGAATAAATTGGAGTAAACATTTTCAGAAGTGCAGAAATATTTTATTTTACCGAGAAGGATAATTATTATTCAGATACACTAGTTAAATAATAACAACAGATTGAATAGTTAGAAATGATTCATATTTCAGGAACTCTAATAAGGAACATACTGGCTTTATTCTTCAAAAAAGAAGCAAACCCCATTCTACCCAAAAAATCCTACTCCGTTTGTGAATTACTTCCCAATCCACATTTAAACAATACTGTATGAATTATTCATAAATACGTCTTACAAGTAGATTCTACATTTATCATTAACAGCAGGCTAGGCTAGTTAAATGTATTTGCATTAGAGCATTTTCTGTGTGTCACCTTATTCATATCAGATCTGTGCAAAAACCTTAGCCTTTAAAATATGGACTAAAAATGCAACAAATTAATCAAAAAAGCTATAGCTTCATTGCAAAAATTTATTTTATTCTGATATGGTTAATTAAAGAAATATTTATTTTGATGATGTTAAAAAAGAGAATTTATCTTTTAAATTATATATTTATATATGAATATATGAGTATCTGTTTTTTTAACTATTATTTTTTTTTTACTAGTGATTTCTTATAAGTTTGTCTCACAGTAAAATTTTCACTAGTCAGTATTTAGATACAGTAGCAACTATCATCATAATGAGTTACAGAATACATAAAAACTATTCTCCAAAATATTAATTATCAGTTTGAAAACTATCTATCTCAGTTACAACATAATGTTATGGTTTATTACCTGCACATACTCTGTCTTCAGAGAACTAATGGTTACATGCAGATATTCCAAATGGCTTCATAAACATAGAGGCACAGAATGCTAAGCAGTGATTAATTTCTGCAAGACTATGTGATGTTCCATAATTCTTTAATGGTGCTAAAGTGATATATGGCATGAGTGCATACACTGGCTGGCTCAGCAAAATGCCCATGGGAATTATCAGGGATGTATCTACTTGATGAGCTCTGTAGAGATTTAAATCACCTTGGAAAACAAGTTATGGACAGAAGACTTGTATGTTCAAATGCTCTGTTAGAGAATAGTTATTTTCTCTTAAAGTTACAGGTTATTGTTGTAATATTCACATGAAGGAGCAACAAAAAGATAATTCCTTTTCACAAAAGCATTAAAAATGATCAAATATTGCATTTTAGGTTGTTATTTTCGTTGTCTGATTGTTTGTGTTTGTTAGTTCAAAGTTTACATTGTTACATGTATTTTCTGTAATGTGTCAAAATATCAAAATGAGCTCCTCCTGAACAGTCAGACATCCAGTTCCCCAAATTCATCAAGTGCAATATGTGAACTGAATGCATCTAAAACACAAATCATATTTCTGTAGTTGCCAACATACTCAATGATGTGCTGCAAAATTTAAATGACCTAGAAGGAGTGACATTGTGATTCTGAATGGTACTATAATACAAGGTAACTAACTGGATAATAAATAGATCAGTTATATATATTCCTTTCTGATACATTATCACATTTGAGTCATTACAGGATTGCTCTTTACCTGAAGCAGTATTTTAATGCCTTGACAAGTCCTTCTAAAGTCAGTGGAGTCTCATTAGCATGACATTCCAACATAGACCGGAAGTTAGCTTCACTCTGCTTCCTTTCCTTTCTCATGCACCTTTACTAATCATTAATTATTCAAAGAATCATTTGATGAGCAAGACACTTTTCAGTGTTTGAAGATGACAATTTCAATGGCATTTACTCTACAGAGTTTTGCTGAGTGCTGCGTTGTTCTGGTATGCTTTACACCAAAGTATCACATAGCTGTGGTGGTTCATTCATCTCACAAATTAATTTCAGTCTGATCAATTAGAGTTAGCAGGAAGACTGAGAGAATAACAAATAGTTGCTGAAGGAGAAAGAGTTTCAAACGTTTATGACTTTTCTCTGTCCGCATGTGTCACAGTGTTTATCCATGTCAGGGACACAAGGAGAAAGGAGGGAGAGAGGGATGAAAAAAAAAAACAACAAACAAGAACCCTGCATCGTTGGTGACAACACAGCCACCTGAGCAGACGCTGTGTGCTCTGGGTGATGGGGGAGTGTGGGGGGAAGGAAGGGTACAGAGTTAACAGATAAACAAATGAACAAACAAACAAACAAACAAAGCAACAAACAACGGCAGCGATTTGAGGAGGAATGGTGATTTACTGTATCTAACTGGAAAGAGAGATGTAACCAAGGTATGACAGCTTACTAGTAAAAACTGCAGGGGAAGCACACGCACACTTTATTCGGAGGCAGGGAGAGAGAACGCCCGGCAGAGAGAGTGGCTGGTGCCCGGATCTGCGCTCCAACCCTCTTCTGCTCCCCACCAGAGCATTAACTCTTTAACTCCCAACATGATGTTCTGATGTGGAATACCAGCAGCACAACCACAAAACCACAACAACACGGAACTCACTAAAAACATTACTCATGATCATAGAATCATAGAATCACCAAGGTTGGAAAAGACCTGCAAGACCATCCAGTCCAACCATCCACACATCTCCAATAGTTCTCTCTAAATAATGCCCTGCAGTATTATGTGGGTAGCCCATTCCAGTGCCTAACCACTCTTTCAGAGAAGAAGTGTTTCCTAGCATCCAATCTCAATTTCCCCTGGTGCAACTTAAAGCCATTCCCTCTAATACTATAACTAATTACAAGAGTGAAGAGGCCAACACCCAGCTCACTATGACTTCCCTTCAGGTAGTTATTGAGTGCAATAAGGTCTCCTGTGAGCTCCTCTTCTCCAGACTGAACAATCCCAACTTCCTCAGCCTTTCCTCATAGGACATGTGCTCTAGACCCTGTGCCCTTTTCCGGGCATTGTCTCTCTCATCAGGAGAGAGAATCAGAAAATAGCAGAAGAGCTCAAAATCATTATTTTAAATACCCTTCTGTGTGATTTTCTTTCAAACTTCCATAATTAATCAAATCAATCACACTTCTGGAAATGGACAATTATTTTTTTCAGTTATTCCACAAGATGCAAACAATATAATGTTATCCCATTTTTATTTCTATCTGGAATGGTGACATAAAAGAGTGAAAAATATAGCTTTAGTAGTTCTATAAGTCATAATCATGCCACAATGTTATTTATTCATTTAATTAAAACCAATTTCAGACTATGACTCAAAGAACCTCAGTGAGTTTTTTACTCTGATTCCTAACTCAAGGAAAAGAGAGAAAAGCATGATAAGAAAAAGCTTTGTAAAATACAGAATCTAAATTAAGCTAGAAGTAACAGGAAAGAGACAAAAAATCAGTGGAATTCTTGCTACTACAAGAGTATTTTAAAATTTCAAATGTCATACAAATTTACTGCAGATTTCGCATAAATTCCTGGCTATATTGGAGACGATAGGGTTTTATCAAGTATGGAAGACCTTCCACATGAGGACAGGCTGATAAATCCAAGGCTATTCAACCTGGAGAAGAGAAGGCTCCAAAGAGAACTTATAGCGGGTTTCAGAATCGGAAGGGGGTCTATGAGAAAGAAGGGGGATGAACTCTTCAGCATGTCTATTCTGGTACAACAAGGGGAGATAGCTTCAAACTAAAAAAGGGAAGATTTAGATTGGTTGTACGGAAACATTTTTTTACAATAAGGATGGTGAGACGGTGGAACAGGTTGCCCAGAGAAGCAGTGAATACTCCATACTTGCAGACATTCAGGGTCAGTTTGGATGGGCCTCTGAGCATCCTGATCTAGCTGCAGATGTTGCAGTTTATAGCAGGGGGGTTGGACCAGATGATTTTTAAAGGCTCCTCCTTCCAACACAAACAATTCTGTAATTCTAAGAAATCTATGTGCATTTTAATACAGACGTGATCATCAGCCAGCATTGAACTTTCTCTGCTTCATACCAGACTTACTGACATTCCAGTATGAGTAAGTGCTTTAGAGCATTTGAAATTCTCACTGATAGCTGGTAGTTTTGTTTTCTTTGTCCCTACCATGGTGATACTGAGTGGCAGAGTCCTGCTGTTACTTCTGGTAGCGTGACAGAAGGGTGCAAGATATGCGTCCATATTCCTCTGGTTTTAGTGTAAATTACAGCATGGAATTGTTTTCAGTGACTCTAGGTCATTCTACAGATAAATGACACAGAAATAACTAAGTTACAATGGTTTTGACTCTATTGGACAGTTTCAAACTTTTAGAAGATGAAAGCTGGGGTTATTTTTCAAGATGTTGGTGTTTGTCAATCCTTTTTTCTTACATTCTTATATTTCTCAGAATCACAGAATTGTTAGGGCTCGAAGGGACCTCCAGAGATCATAGTGTCCCACCTCCCACCAAAGCAGGCTCCCTAGATAAGGTTGCACAGGTAGTCATCCAGACAGGTCTTCAGCATCTCCAGAGAAGGAGGGTCTACAACCTCTCTGGGCAGCCTGTTCCAGAGCTCCATCACACTTACTGTGAAGAAGTTCCCACACACATTTGTGCTGAATTTCCTATGCATCAGTTTGTGGCCATTTCATCATGTCCCATCACCACACACTGCTGAGTAAAGTCCAGCCTTTGGGTCCTGCTCCATATATATTTATAGGTATGGATCAGATCCCCATTGAGTCTTATTTTCTCAAGGCTGAACAGATCTGGATCTCTCAGCCTCTCCATATAAGGGAGGTGTTCCACATCCTTTACCATCTTTGTAGCCCTCCGTTGGACTCTTTTGAGGAGATCCCTGTCTTTTTTGTACTGGGAAACCCAGAACTGGACACAATACTCCAGGTGAGGCCTCACCAGGACAGAGTAAAGGGGGAGGAACACTTCCCTCAACCTGCTGGCCATGCTGTTTTCAATGCATTCCAGAATCTCATTGGTATTCTTGGTCACCAGGGCACACTGCTGGCTCATGGCCAACTTGTCATCCACCAGGACACCCAGGTCCCCCTCCTTGGAGCTCCTTTCTAGCATGTCATTCCCCAGTCTATGCTGGTGCATGCAGTTAGTCCACGCTAGGTGTAAGACTCTACACTTGCTCTTGTTAATCCTCTTCTGGTTCCTGTCTGTCTAACTCTCCAGCTTGTCCAGGTCTCACTGAATGGCAGCACAGCCTTCTGGCATGTCAAACATTCCTCCTCAGCAAACTTGCTGAGGGTGGACTTTACCCCCACATTGAGGTCATAGGTGAAGATGTTGAACAGGACCAGACCCAGTACAGCTCTTGAGGAACACTGCTAAGTACAAGTCTCCAACTGGACTCTGCACCACCAATCACAACCCTCTGAGCTCTGCCGGTCAACCAGTTCTCAACCTACTGCATAGTTCACTCATCTATTCCTCACTTCCTCAGCTTTGTTATAAAGATTCTGTGGGAGACAGTGTCAAATACCTTGCTGAAATCAAGGGAGACTGCATCCACTGCTCTCCTCCCATCCACCCAGACAGTAATGGTATCATAAAAGGCCACAACATTGGGTGAGCAACCTCCCACTGGTGAACTCATGCTGACTACTCCTGATAACTATCTTTTCTTCCAACTGCAACAAGCTGTTCCAACACCTTTCCAGGGATGGAGATGAAATTGACTGGCCAGTAGTTGCCCGGATCCTCCTTCTTGCCCTTTTTGAAGATTAGAGTGACAATGCCTATCCTCCAGCCTTCAGGCACCTCTCCTACTCTCCGTGACCACTCAAAGATGATAGAGAGTGGCTCACAAACACCTCTGCCAACTCCCTTAACACATATGGATTCGTCCCCTCAGGGCCTATGGATTTACATGCATTAATGTTACCTAGATGCTCTCAGGCCATCTCTTCCCTTTCCAAAGGGGAGTCTTCCATTCTCCACACCCCCTCACTTATCCCCACAGTCCAGGAGTCTTCAAGGGGGAGATCCCACAGTGAAGACAGAAGAAAAGAAGGCATTCAGTATCTCCGCCTTCTCTACAAACTTCATTACCAGAACACAGCCCTCATTTAGTAGGGGACTAACATTTTCCCTAGTGTCCCATTTACTGCTGACATACTTAAAAAACCCTTTCTTCTTATCCTTCATCTTCATTGCCCGATCTAATTGCAGCTTGGCTTTGGTCCTCCTCATCACATCCCTGCAGGCCCTGAAAATATTCCTATACTCCTTTCAAGTGGTTAGATCCTTTTTTCCACATTTCATGGACCATTCTCTTCCCTTTGAGTTTATGCACGAGCTCCTTGCTCATCCACACAGGTCTCCTGTCAACCTTGCCTGATTTCTTACTCACAGGGATGCACTGTTCCTGAGCTTGGAAGAAGAGCTTTTTAAATGCTGATGAACTCTCACTAGCCCCTTAGCTAGTGGCTTTCCTGAAGGCCAGGGTAGCAATCCTATTTTTTTGTTTGCTTCTCCCTCTCAAAATCTTGAACTCCACCATCTCGTGATCACTACATCCCAATCTGGCCCCCAACCTTCATTTCCCTAACAAACCCATCTTCATTAGTAAGAACAAGGTCCAGTAACACCCCACATCTTGTCTGCTCCTCCACCACCTGCATCAGAAAGTTATCTTCAAAACATTGTAGGAACCATCTGGAGTGTGAGTCCCCAGTCACGTCACTTTCCCAACAAATATTTGGATAATTGAAGTCACCCATAAGAACCAGCATCTGAGACTGCAAGGCTACTTCCAGCTGCTTGTAGAAGGTCTCGTCAACTTCCTTCTCCTGAAGGAGGGTGCCATAATACAGCCCAACCACAGTATCCCCTACACTATCCTGCCCCTTAATTCTCACGCACAAGCTCTCCACTGGTACATCACCCTCTTCCAGGTGAAGTTCAGTATGTTCTAGCTGCTCTCTCACATAAAGAGCAACTCCACCACTCCGCCTCCCCATCCTGTCTTTCCTAAAATGCACGTAGCCATCCATGACAGAACTCCAATAATGTGAGTCAACCCACCATATCTCACCATGATCATAGAGATCATGGCCTTGTGACCACACACAGACCTCTAACTCTTCTTGTTTATTTCCCATCCTGTGCACATTAGTATGCAGACACTTTGGGGAATCAGAATGTGTCGGTATCCCTAAAGGGATGCAAGAAGATTTCAGGTGGGGAATTTGCAACAGTAACTCCTCTGGGGAGTCCTCACAAGATCCTACAGGACAATCCACATGTATTTCCCTGCAATCTCCTACCAAAACAACATCCCCAAGCCCTTCTCTGTCCTGTTGACCTCCACTTTCTTCCCTTATCAGATCTAATTGACAACTATGATCTGCCCAATCCCCACCCCGTACCTCGTTTAAAGCTCTCCAATGATCCCTGTCAGCTCCTGGCCTACAATCCGCTTTCCCCTCAGAGACAGGCGAGACCTACCTGCAGCCATCAGTCCAGGTGCAGAGTCAACTTCCCCATGATCAAAGAACCTGAAGATCCTGTGGTGGCAGTAGCTTTTAAGCCACTTATTCAAAGCCTGAGTTTTCCTAGGCTGCTCCATATCCCTCACCACTCCAGAAGACAGAAAGAAAAACACCACTTGTGCTCCCACTCCCTCAGCCAACCTCACAAAAACCCCTGAAATCTCTTTTGATGCTCCACAGGCTTCTCTGAGCAATTTCATCGCTGCCTGCCTGAACTATCAATAATGGATAATAACTGGAGGGTTGAACCAGACCTGGAAATATTTTGGTTATGTCACTGACAGGGGCACCAGGGGGCAGCACATCTCCCTACATGTTGGGGCCTTCTGCTCTGCTGAGAAGGGAATCCCCTGTCACAATTACCCTTCTGTCTTTCCTCTCAGAGGCAATCTCAAGCTGTAGGGACAACTGCCTTGCCCTGGCTGCCGTAATAGGCAGATCCTCCATCACCTCCCCACTCACCTCCTCATCAGTTTCCAGCACCTATTGCTTAGGGGACCTGGGGAAGCAGGGAAGGCACCGTCTGACTGTGACAGGGCAGGGAGTCCACCACTTTTTTGAATCTATCTCCTCAGCTCCTCTCCCTCTGACCCTCCAGTAACGCACTCCAGCAGTCAGTCTCCCACTCACACTCCCTGATGGCTCCCTATCTCTCCACCTCCTTCCTGAGCTCCACCACCAGGCTGAGCAGCTCTTCCGCAGCTTGCACTTTGCACAGGTGAAATCCTGGTCCCCCTTTCCTGGCAGTAGCAGACTCAGCCTCTCCCAGGAGACAGGGGTCTGAATTGTCACAGTTCTAGTCAGGCCCTTCATCTGAGTTGACATCGTCTTGGCAAGCACGCTGTCTGGTGGAGACCATGGTTAAACCTACAGACCCAGTGACTACCAGTAAGAGAGCTGGCAGCCTGAGCAAAAGGGACAGCACTTGTATACCCTGCCACTCACCCCACCTCCTTCGCCTGCTGCTGCAGTACTGTATGGCCAGTGTGGGCTGCCTCACACTCTGACCTCCGCCTCAATGTTATCAGTGGGCACCAATATCCTTTTCTTATCTGATGTGCTACGTGGGCAGAAGGTAACTTCTACCATCTCTGGGGTTGCTTTTAGCAGCCAAGGGTCAAGGTCAAGGTCAAGAGATTAAGAGTGGGCAGTGCCAGCTCCACCAGTGCTACCTAAGCAGCTTTCCCACAAGCTACCAGCCCAGACATAGTGCTTTTACTGGCTTCAAAAGAGCCCTAAAAATAGCTTTTTGGTTGTTCTTTTTTGATTTTAATTTCTAGCCCAGTGCAGTCTTTACTGCCTTGAAGTTGGTCTGCACAGCTGCTGGTCTCTGCAGCACGTTTCCAATGTGGACTTATTAGAGATTTGCATCAATGAAATTTTCAAAATCTTAGGAATTTTGTAATTAATAACACTACAGTATGCAACTGTCTATTGAAGGATCTTACAACACTGTCTTGTGAAAATTTGGTCAAATATACATGCATGGTATTTCAAGTTAATTGTGATGGCCTGTGCAACGGCAGAATTGTATTCACCTTGTTTAAGTGGAAAGGCATATGAAATTTGAGTGCAGTGTTGAATGCATTGCTTTATTTATTTTCCTCCTCAGTAAGCATTTTACAAGTTTCAACATGTCTTATTCTTACATGTGAAGCCTAAAATAAAGCACAGAGTATACAAATTAATGAGTATATTTGTGACAAGAACTTTACATATTTCTTATGAGCCTACTGTCAAAATCACTAATACAAAAACTCTCTCACATTAGTGTGGTAGAATAGCTGCTTTGCATCATGAAAATACATGCCTATAATGTTTCCAAGTCTATAGGAATAAAACAAACACAAAAGGAGAAAAGAAAATAAGGAAAGGGAGGAGTAGGAAGGAAAGGGATATCCAACAACAAGGTACTGTTGTCTAAATTTTTTTGAAAATGAACTTGCCAGACCACTCTAATCTATTGATATTCACATTTTATTGAAAGCTGGTTGGATTTTGGCAAGGCCTTCATTTTCAAATTCTCTGCAATTTACTGAAGAAAGTGAACAATTTTTCTGGTGCACAAGTCAATTGTACATTTGTTCAGTGACAGCTTTCAACACTAAGTAAAAATATATATGTATTTTTTTTGAAGAGTTAATGGTTAGATTTATTTCCAGTGAATAGTTTTTCCTTGTAGAAAACATACAGAGCTCACTGAAAGCACTGAGTCAACAACAGTACTTCTTGAAGCCTGCTATTTATTCAGATAAATTACATAACACTGAAAATGCCTGACACTATTGGAGACAGTTCCTCAAAGACTTCAAAATAAAAAAGACTAGACAATGGATTAAATGCAAAATTATTTTGACTGCATTTTTATTGAGGTCTGATGGAGAGAGAAACAATATTTTCTCGCTCATTTAGTTTTCAAAGTAGAAAAACATTTAAGGATTGACTTTATTGTAACACTTTCCTCAGTGACTGTCACTGTTTTATGACTTTTGTTATTGGTATTCCATATCATAGCATATAGTACATTGGGAGTTAAACAGTTAACGCAAAACAACACAAAAATGATAAACATCTGTCTTCAAAACAAAAGCCAAGATGGTAAACAGACCTTGTGAGGCTTTCATAAGCTACTATTGCTTCCATCTAAAGCTCTGAATAGGTACTAACAGCAAAGTCTGTTTTGCCAGGAAAAAAAGAACATAAAAGATCACACAACCATAGAAGAGCAGGATGGCTTGGGTTGGAAGGAACCACAAGGATCATCAAGTTCCAGCTCTCTGGTCAAAGGCAGGACTGACAAGCACTAGATAAGTACTAGATAAGTTTGTCCATGGTCTCATTCAATCTGGCCTTAAAAACCTCCAGAGATGGGACAACCACAGCCTCTCTGGGCAGCCGGTTCCAGCACCTCACCACTCTCTGTAGAGAACTGTTCCCTGGACCTCTCATCTAGATCTTCCTTCCTTTACTTTAAACCATTCTCTCCTGTCCTATCAATGTCTATCTGTTTAAAAAATTAATTTCCCTTGTGTTTATAAACTACTTTTAGACACATAGAAACATAGAAAAACTAGGTTGGAAAGGACCTACAAAATCATCTAGCCCAACCATCCTCCTAACACCATCCTACCCACTAAGCTACTAAATCATGTCCCAATACTTTTAGCATTGGAAGGCTACAATGAGGTTTCCCCACAGTCTTGTCTTCTGCAGGCTGAATAAACCCAGCTTATCTTCATAGGAGACGGACTCCAGCCCTTGGATCATATTGTTGACCCTCATTTAGACCCTCTCCAAAAGCTCTACATCTTTCCTGTGTCAGAGACAGAAGTCTTAGATGCAGTACTTCAGCTGAGGCCTCATGAGGACAGAGTAGTGGGGGACAATCATCTCCGTCAGCCTGCTGGCCACTCCTTTGCTGGTGAAACCCAGGATACAATTGGTCTTCTGAACTGCAAGTGTACATGACTGGCTCATATTAATTTTTTCATCAACCAAGACCCTTAAATCCTTCTTAGAGGAGACACTCTTAGCTAGTTCTTCTCTCAGTTTGTATACATACCTTGGATTACCCAGACAAAAGTGCAAAACCTTGTGCCTTACTTTGTCAAACCCCATTATGTTCACAAGGGCCAAACTTTAGAGTTTGTCAAGATCTCCCTGGACCTCCTGGATATTCCTTGCTTCTTCTCTACCAACCATGCAGTTCATATTGATGTCATCAGCAAACATGCTCAGGGTACACTCAATCTGATCACCCATGTCATTGATAAAAATGTTGAAGAATATCAGACCCAAGATGGATCCCTGGAAAATATCACTCATTACTGGCCTCTACCTGGACATAGACTCATTGATCACAAGTGTATGGCTGTGACGTTATAACCAGTTCCTAGTCCATCAAGTAGTCCACCTTTCAAATTTGTATCTCTCCAATTTAGACAAAAGTATATGATGTGGGACCATGTCAAAGGCCCTTGTGCAATCTAAGTAGACTATATCAGTTGCCTTCTCTTCATTCACCAGTGTCCACATAATTATGGACAGATGACTCCATAATAGAAGGCCACCAGATTAATCAGGCATGACTTTCCCTTGGTGAAGCCATGTAGGCTGCCTCAGATAACCCACTTGTCCTTCATGTGCCTTAGTATGTGTTCCAGGGGGCTATGTTCCATGATCTTCACAGAGGTGAGGCTCACCGGGCTGTAGTTCACCAGGTATTCCTTCCTCTCTTTCTTGTCAATGGGACTGATGTTTCCCTTTCTCCAGTCCCTGGGGACTTTGCCTGACAGCTCGGACTTTTCAGATATGGAGAGTGGCTCGACAGTGACATCAGCCAGCTCCCTTAGAAACCTGACGTGCATGTTTGAGAAGCTGGAAGGAAGCATTATTGTTTCAAAGACTGTTGAGCAGCACCCTCCTGAGACCATGATAGGCCAATAAGTACTTGTGCTATTGAGTGACCAGAAAGAATCGTCTCTCAGCTGATGTTTGCAGATCAGGCTAACTTTTGGGGTTGTTTCAGAAGAAATGACCACGATGTAGCACTGTCCCACCAGGTAGCAGGCACCTGACTGTAGCATGATCACTGTTCACCTGGAGGGGGAACAGGTGCTGCTGCCCTGAGCAACCAGAGGTGCACTAGAGAAGAACAAAGCAAATAAAACCAAACCAAACCAAACCAAAACAGAAAAAAACATTGGGGGTAGAGTGGATGCCTCCTCTGCCAAACTGCATCTGTGCAGGTCAATGAGACGTCACTGACCAACTTGTAGTCCCCTACAGATCAGTGAGATGTCATTTGGCCCACGGTGGTTACCATCCCTGCCTTATGACCTGTGCACTACTCTTTCTCTCTTTATTACTGCTAACTTACCCATTTTCCCTGCATTTCTTAACTGCTTAGAATTTGTAATAAATTGGTAGGACAACATCGTGGCTTCATTTGCTGCCCATAACTCATTGCTTAAGATGCTCTAATTGCCCAAACCCTCTTATTTCAGATAAACAACTTCTTTGTTATTGTCCCTCCAGGAAACAGAATCACAGGAGAAAGAAGAAAAATCATGGGTGCAGTATGGAACAGAGCACATGGGGAGTTTTTCTCACCATTAATGTTTCTTATTTATCAATGACAGTATTCTTAGGGACGATTTGTTACAATTGGAGCTTTCTGAATGCCTTCTTATTGAAATTCCAGTCAATGTCTAGTGTTTCCTTCACAACCTGGTATTAATTTCAGTCTGACAACTGTGCAAGGCCTTCTGTACCCAAAGCAAAACAATATTTTATTTTGTGTTTTCACTGTGCTCATCTTCCAATGTTATTTTCCTGCACAGAATTAACAGAATTTTCAACTTTTCAACTTTCTTCTGTGTTGGTAACAAATCTGTTACAAATTGACTGTAACTCATCAGAGCTGAATTTGTATCAATCCTGAATAAGATGTATAAAATATTTGAAATGAAATGGGAAATCTGTCACTTTCTGCACTGGAACTGCTTCCTGGCATACTAATCATTGACCTGATATTTTCTAAAACCTACCATAGTGTTAGAAAACTGTTGTAACCTGAACAAAATTTCCCCAAATGAACATCATTCTGAGAAATAACTCCAGTCAGCTGGTGGGGATGTTACAGCATGTTATTTCTTACATCCCGTCTTCTTTTTTTTTTTTTAATAATTATTTACGCCTTTGACAAGAATGACAATTCAACATAGCTCTGTAGCTAATATATATTCCTATAGCTGTATATATAGCTAGATATATAGCTATATATGTATTTCTTTTATGATATATACAACAGATATTAATGTTTAATGGTTTCTATTAATGACATATTTCACACTATTATATTTATCTGAACTACTATTATACTAAAATTGTTAACTCTCTGGAGTAGGAAGTGTGACATGGGACTATTTTTGCTGGAATATCTAGCCCCTGCTCAGTTCAAAGGACTACTCACAGTAGTGTGTTCTCTCTGGCTGTGGCCAAAACTGGATACTCAGAGGACAGCTAAGGCCAAGACAGATGAAGTGTACAGTGATACCAACTGATGGTAGCAAACATGCAAAGTCATGGCCTGAAACAGTGATTGAGTACCAGGTAGAAAGGCAGGGCCAACCCAGGGGAGCTCATAACTAGAAGAGATCTACCTCTTAACAGGCCTCATTTAAGGTTTCACAATGGAGGTGGGGGGAATCTGACACTGGAGATCTCTGTCTACCTGAGGTCTTCCAAAAGTAAGCAGCTCTTTTCCTTCATTTCTGCTGCATTTGGACTCATTTTCATTTGCTGTAGCTATAGACTTTGCCACCCTACTATTATCAGGGTACTTTCCATCCCACTATAGCATTATGTTAACTCTGTCCAAAATTCTATCTGAAGTTGAAGATCCTTATAGAAGAGGCATTTCATGTTTTTCTACATGGAGAGAAATGTGTTCCCTGAAAATTCTAAGAATAAATATAATTACTACATTGGAAAATAATGGACTTCATAAAATTCCTGTGAGGTGACAATGTTGAATCTTTCATTCAAATAGTGTCTTAATATTTGAAGGAATAAGTTTAGGGAGACAGAATCATAGAGTTACCCAATTGCTTCTTAATATACAATATATTTTCTAAATGATATGTTCAAAATATACTTATTAGGTTAGTACTAAAATTAGTAAAACTGTTCTAACTAACTGTTAATAACAACTAACTGTACTAACTAACTGTTCTGGCTCTCTTCAATCACAGTAAAAATGTTGTGTATGTGTCCTACTATTTGCATTCGTATTCAGTACTCTGACATTTGGATTTAAATATGTGTTTGTATTCCAAAATACTTTGATTTTATAATAACATAAAATCCATGAAAATGCAAAGGATAAGGGTGCACACTCATGCTGTAATTAACATTAGGTTAACCTGTGAAATACTGAAATGTCAGAATTTCACACAGTATAATGGCTATATGAAGGATAAGCTAGCTGTTAAATAGAGTATAATACAAATAAATAAAAAGGCAAGTGTATATTTTTTAAGATATCCAAGTACTTGTAAACAGTGGCATATTTACTGCTTGTTAGTGTGTGAGCAACTATGAAAATGTAAGCCCATAGGAAAGTAAGAAGGGGATGTAAAATTTGTATTAGTAGATGTACTTCATGAGAGAATATTAGTAATAAAAGAAATCTCTATTGTAATACACCAGAAATATGATATGCTTCTAAGAAATCTGTTTTCCAAGGTTATTAATTAATGAAACGTTTTGTTGCTAAGATTCTTTACTAACTGAAAAAGTTCCTACTATATTTAAAATATAATATGCACAAGAAATAATAACAGTACTACGAAAAATCTAGCTGCTATAAGTACTGAGAGTGTGACAGTGCACGCTGCTGGTGGCATGCAATGAAAACTGTTGACGAAGTCCATTCCCTTCAGTGAACTGTAAAATAAAACACTCTGTCTGATTTACTGTCTCATCTGAATGAACTTGACAGCATAATTCCAGAATCTGTTTTAGACCTCTAAATGTTTGGTCAATTAAAAAAAAAAAAAAAAAAAAAAGAAATTTAAGTTACTTGCATGAAAAGGTGTCAAGCAATGTGTTACAATTCAAAAACATTGTTTTGACTTACATTTACAAATAAACACAGTAATAATATTTTATGTCTTCAACACACTTTGTTTTTTCAGCTACAATAAAAACAACAGAAAAGCATATTCTAGTCCTTGGAATTCTCAGAAAATAATGTGAAGGGTTTGTAACAGAATTACAAACCTTTTGCTACCTTCCATGAAAATTAAGTACTCTTAAAATAGTTCCTCACTGTGAGAGATGTGAGGAGTAATCGCTAATAAGGCTATTGCAAGGAGCAAAAACTGAATTTCAAGAGGTAAGCAATATCTCTCAAAAATCAGAAGTGTAGATATTACCATAATATCTCTCTTTAAAAGGGACTAATAATTGTTGCTTCCATTGAAAGGGCTAAGATTTTCTAATTAGTTTTTGGGTCATGTATCACACACTTGGAGTGCCTAAGCATAACGACACACTTCACTGAACTCTATCTAGCAAGTTTCATGCTTCTGAAGGTGTTCCCCTTGATTGCTTTTCATCTGGACTGCAGAGCGATTTGGTTGGAGGCTGACATTGATTAAGTGCAAGAAAACCGTGTTTTACTGTGACAGCTGCTAGGCCTCTGTCAGCAGATCAATGGAGTTTCTTCCCATTTTATTCCTATTTCTTTTCTTTGTCTTATTTCTCCTGTTAGGATCCTGTTGGTACTGGTTTTACTGGAGATGAAAAACATCTTTCTAACTCTCTTAAGATTGAACACCTTCTGATTTGGCAATCATATAAAATGTTTATCTGAAGAGGAAGAGATTTTCTGTCCCAAGATTCTAAAGGACATAAAGAACACATGGGAACAAAAGGTGTACAATATGTGCTCTAAAATACTGAAGAAAAAAAAAATTTTTTTCAGTTCCACTGAACAAACTGATGCATTAATAACATCAGAATATGCCTAAAAAAATAGATCATATGTATTGTTGTACTTCCATTACTTTCTTGGGCTATGAAATTAGTCTTCAGTGGAAGTATTCAGAAGAGAGCTTCTTACTTCCCTTTTCTTTAACACTTAACAACAAACAGCCTATAATCCTAGTCATAATGATTTCTAAGTTTCCCAATTATTTTTAAATGGTAGCCAATCAAAAAAGATCTTTTGTTAAAACTATTTTATTCCATTGCATTTTATACATTTTCTTTAGTTAACATATGGTTGTCAAATTCTACATGACTTCACATTTCTACTGTTTTTGTGAGAACGTTTTCAGATTTGTTTTAGGAACAGAATAGGGTTTTCATTTTAAATCATCTGCTTTTTGTTTGAAAACAGGGCAAAATATATACACATACAGAGACTACCTACACAGGCTTTTGTACCATCCTTCTTTGATTCCTAAATCATAGTAACAGAATCACAGAATAACACAATGGTTTGTGTTGTAAGGGACCTCAGAGATTAGCTAATCTGAAATGACTGTCATTGGAGGATTGCCAATGTCTAGAACAGGCTGCCTAGAGCCCTACCCAACGTGGTCATGAATGCCTCTGGGGATGGTGTCCACAGCTTCTCTGGGCAAACCACCCTGGTGCCTCACCACCCCATGAATAAAAAAGTTTCCTTCTAACACCTAATCTAAATTTCCTCTCTTTTAGCTAAAGCCATTCTTCCTTGTCCTATCACAATCAGATCACATTAAAAATTGCTCTCCATCTTTTTATAAGCTTCCTTCAAGTACTGGAAGGCTGCAGCGAGGTCTCCCGGAAACCTTCTTTCCTCCAGGCTGAGAAATCCCTGCCTCCTCAGCCTGTCATCATAGAAATGATGCCTCAGCCCTCTGGTCATCCTCTTGACCCTCCTATGCACCTGCTCCATCTGTTCCACATCCTTACTGTACTGGTGTACCCATGCTTGGGCACAGTACTCCTGATGGGGCCTCACAGTGGCTAAGCAGAGGGGAATAATCCTCTCCCTCTGGCCATTCCCCTCTTGATCCAGCCCAGGATACTGTTGGCCTCCACGGTTGCAAGAGCTTGCTGCTAACTCATGTCCAGCTTTTCCTCCATCAGGACCCCCAAGTCCTTCTCCACAGTTCCGCTGTCAGTGAGTTCTTCTCTCAGTCTATCATACATGAGACCAACCTGACCTAAGTGCAACACCCTACACTTGGCTTTGTTAAACCTCATTAGGTTCTCTAGGTTTATTGAACAGCTCCAGGGACAGTGACTTCACCAATTCCCTGGGCAGTCTGTACCAATACATGACCACTGTTCCATAGAAGAAAATGCTCTTGACATCTAACCTGAACCTCCCCTGGCACAGCTTGAGGCCATTACCTCTTGTCCTACTGCTAGTTACATGTGAAGAGAGACTGACTCCTCACTTTGTGACAACCTCCTTTCAGGTAGCTGTAGAGAGCTTTAAGGTCTCTCCTGAGCCTCCTCTTCTCAAGAATAAACAATTCCAGTTCCCTCAGCCACTCCTTGTGAGACTTGTGCTCCAAAATGGTTACCAGCTTTGTTACCCTTCTTTCAACTTGCTCCAGAACCCGAGTGTCCTCGCTATAGTGAGGATCCAATGCTTAACGCAATACTCAGTGTGCAGTCTCACCAGTGCTGAATACAGAGGGATGAACACCTCCCTGGTCTTGCTGGCCACACTGTTTCTGATACAAGCCAGGATGCCTTTAGTCTTCTGGGGCCACCTGGGTACACTGCTGGCTCATGTTCAGATGGCTGTTGACCAGAACCTCTGGATCCTTTTATGTCACATGACATTCCAAGTATTCTGTGCCAAGTCTGCAGCATTTCATGGGATTTTTATGACTTAAGGACAGGACCCAGCACTTGGTCTTCTAGAGCTTCAGCCCATTGTCCAAATCCCTTTGTAGGGCTTTCCTACCTTCAGGCAAATCAAAACTTCCTCCCAACTTGGTATCATATTCATATTTACTGAGGGTGCACACAACCTACTCATCTAGATCATCACTAAAGTTATCAAACAGAACCACTCTCAGTACTGACCTCTGGGTAACACTGCTAAGATAAATCTCCAGCTGGATTTACTCCCATTCATTATCACTCTCTGAGCCCACTCCTCCAGCCAGATTTTCATTCAGCAAAGAGTGCACCTGTCCAAGTTACCAGCTGTCAGGTTCTCCAGGAGAATACTGTGAGAAATAACGTCAAAGGCTTTACAAAGTCTAGGTAGGCTACATCCATGTCCTTTCCCTCATCTATCAGAAGAGTCACCTGGCCATGAAAGGAGACTAAGTTTCTCAAGCAAGACCTACTTTGCATGAGACATGCTGGCTGAGCCTGATCCCTTGTTTGCTCCACAGATGCTGTGCAATTGTACTCAAGATAATCTACTCAATAAACCTCCCTTGATACTGAAGTCATGCTGATAGACCTATAGTTTCCTGGATCCTCCTCCTGACCCTTCTTGTAGATGGGAGTCACACTGCCAACTCTCCAGTCATCTGTGACCTTCCCAGTTGATTAGGACTGCTGATAAATGATGGAAACTGTCTTGGCAAACATTTCTCCCAAATTCCCCAATATCATCAGGTGGATCTCATCTGGCCCCATGGACTTGTGACAGTCCAAGTGGAGCAGAAAGTTGATAACTGCTTCCTCCTGGGTCGTGAGGAGTTATCCTGCTCCCCATGCTTGTCTTCCAGCAAATGGGGCTGAGTATCCTGAGGATAACTTTTCTGACTGTTGAAGACAAAAGTAAGGAAGATCTTTTCTTCCTCTTTGGAGGCAATCTTCTCTTCCACATCTAATAAAGACAGCAGATTTTCCTTAGCCCTCCTTCTGTCCTTAATAGATTTGAAAAAATATTTTTAGTAGACAGATTGTGTTATTTCTGGGCTTTTGCCTTTCTATTTTCCTCTCTGTAAATATTCATATAATTTATGTTATATAAATGATGTCTATAATAATACAAAATATATAGACTAGGTATATTACATAATATGTAATATATAACATTTACATAGCTATGACTCTGAATTTACATGCCACTGAAAAATTTAAGAGCTTAAATGGAATCAGTATGTTTGCATCAGCTAAACAAGTCAGGTGACAGATATCAGGGCAACATCTTGAGAAAGCATTGTAGAAGTATCTCTGTATAACAAAACTGATCCTCTTCAGACAACTTTACACTAGCACAAAACCCAAACTGATAATTTAATTGAGTTTATTATCAAGATGCTTGCTTGGTTAAAGCAGTTAAAGCAAATCCACTAAGCATGTCATTGTGTATGAGAGTATCTTCGAGAAATTCCTGAAACGCACAACATTAACAACATTCACAAACTCAGAGGTTCATTATAGGAGTTTTGCCCCAGAATAAAATATACTTATTCTGACACTCTCTCCACACATACTAAATCTGTTCTGATGCTCAACAACCTATGAATGATTCCTAGAATAGAACATGGTGGAAACTGGAAATTGCATCAAGCAATAGTAGTAAACAAAATGTTTCTCTTTCTGAAGTTGTTTTTGACACACTTTTGAATTTTCATCAGATATATTACCAAGATCAACATAGTCAATGTCAAATTGCAGGGTGAGTCACTAAAGAGTCAGTAAATATATAAAGACAGTAAGGAAAAAAAATTACAAGCTTTGAAATTACTTGTCAATTCTAAAACCTAAAAAAGTCTAAGTACATTTTCATTACAGCATAATTGTTCTCATGCTTCATGAACTTAAGACCTCAATAAACAAACAAACAAACAAATAAATAAATAAAAGCAGTGTTTCTTCTGTTACACAGTGAATGTGAGAGCAAAATCAACACTACAACTATCATTTTCCCCCCTAAAAAACAATATATATATATATTGTCAGCTGTATGGGTAGCTTTAAATTACATAAAAAAGCACTACCACGTGCAGTAACCCATAATAAAACTAATCTTGCTGACATTATGGCACTTCTCTGTACATACAGATGAACATTTTTTGAAATACTTATAAACTGTGCTCAGTAGGCCTTCCTGGATGGAGCTGAAATATCTCCTACTATTTCCACTACTCTTATTCATTTACTGATTTATTTAGGGTCTGGTGTACAATAAAAAAGATCTCTGGAAAAAGGGATTACCAGTTTGCTTTCTTATATATTTAAATTAAAATATTTTTTCCTAAGAAAGATGGAAATAACTGAAAAACACTTGCAAGTCAGCACTGTCGTTAGTCATAGCCAAAAGAGTTTCAAAAACAGAAGGTCCTGTTTAGCTAACAAACTTCTTTTATGGCAAAACTATCAGCCTAGTTCAAGGGAAACTCCAATCAATATCATCCTTTCAGGTTTTATTAAAGTTTTTGATACAAAGATAATAGAGTAGAGTACAATATGTAAACAAGTCAGGCATGTCAGACTCAAAGGGTCTCTGTAAACAGGGTTACAGCAAGATGACAACAAGACATAAGTGGGAATCAACAGGGCTCCATCTTGGTGCCTGTTCTCTTTAATGTTTTCATTGATGTCTTGTATGCAAGACTTAGATGTATACTAAATTTGCAGATGACACTAAACCAGGAGAACCTGAAACCTGCCTCAAGTTTGGAAAGACCTTGTACAGAGACCTTGACAAATTATAGGACTGAGCTGTCACCAACTCTATGAAACTGGAGGGCCACAGAAATGACCCACAGAAATGAAACACCTCCCATACAAGAACAGGCTGAGATGGCTAGAGAAGAGAAGGTTTTGAAATGACCTGATAGTGACCTTTCAATATCTAAACAGGAGCTACAGGAAAGAAAGGGACAGTCTCTTTAGCAGGGTCTGTGGTGATAGAAAATGAGGAAATGGTTTCAAGCTTAAAGAGGGTAGGTTTAGGTTGGATATAAGGAAAAAAGTCCTTTACAGTGACAGTGTTGAGGCACTGGAAAAAGTTGCCCAGAGATGTGATGATGCACTGTCCCTGGAGATTTTCAAGGTGAGGCTGGATGGGGCTCTGGGCAACCTGATCTAGTTGTGGATATCCCTGTTCATTGCAGGAGATTTGGACTAGATGACCTTCAGAGGTCACTTTCAACTCTGAGGATTCAATGGGTGAATCAATGAACCCCCTCATCTAAATGAATCGTTAGCACTTCAAGTAATTCATCCTCAAAGTACCATGCAGCATATACCCTTCATGTTATATGCTCAGAGGGTGTCTGTAGAAAGCGTTTTAGAAAGTTAAACTGACATTTACTGTTCTAATTATGCACAGGAATTTTTTATTTGTTTGGAATCCCATAAAACATTCATCCCAGAATTTTTGCTAGTTAAGTCACTAAGCACAGCATAAAAAAATAGCAATGTGTTAATAAGATGTTCTTTTATATAAAATGGCTGTTCTTAAAGCAAGGCTTCCTATTTTATTATGCCATGATGTCAGAGATGCGTATTGATGATATGGCAGTAGAGGCTGGACCTTCCCACCAATATTCCCTTACATTTTGTTGCAGTGTGACAGATGGCAGAAGAGAGAGTCTGACAGAATAGCATCCGACATGAAAGTGTATACAAAGTAAAGGTGTTTCCACAGATTTCTCTGTGTGGAAAAGATTTCACATACAAAAGTTCACTGATGAATGTTTATGGAAACCAAGCAGTGGATGTGAGCACAGTGAGGCAGTGAGAGGAGAGTTTCAAGATAATATAGGGTCTGGAACATCTACCCAGGCTGAGTGACCTGGGTCTATTTAGTCTTAAGAATAGAAGACTCAGAAGTGATCTGATCCACGTCTATAAATATCTTAATTACGGGAGCCCAATCTCTTTTCAGCAGTCTATGGGAACATGACAAGGGGAAATGGATATAAACTTGAACATAGGAAGTTCCACAGCAACATACAGAGGAACTTCTTAACAGTGAGGGTGACAGAGCACTGAAACAGGCTGTCCCAGAGAGGTTGTGAATTCTCCTTCTTTGGAGATATTCAAGACCCTCCTGGATGCCTACCTGTGCAGCCTGCTGCAGGGAGACTGCTTTGGCAGGGAGTTGGACTTCATGATCTCTAGAGGTCCCTTTCAGCTCCTAAAATTCTGTGATTCTGTGATTCAGCAGTGATGATAGAGATAGATGATGCAGTTTGTTACAAGCACAGCTTGCAGGCTCTTGTTCATTGCTGGCAAAAATTGCAAAGCTAGTGATGGTGTTTATGAAGAAAAATAGTGTTTGATGGCTGAGAATTTGCTTTATTAAATAGTTTTCCTATTCTAGTTTCCATGGTAATAAATAGGAGACAATACTTTTGGATCAATCAATGTACAAAATAATTCAAAGAAAAATTTTATCTGTAACTCCTTTTACAATTAATAGAAACATGCAACTACTTTTATCAGTACCAGTAATCAAAGAACTTCCTCTAAATACGTTATCCAAAGTTACTCATAGGTTTCCATGAATCATTCCTCCCAAGAAAATAAATCAGATTGCAATATACATTCCTTGAAACTCTTGTAAAGAGCACTCAGAGCTGTACCTTGAGTTGCCACCATTTTCTCACAAATGCTTAAGCAAATTCTGTTGGAGATCCGCAGGAATCTGTGGTTGCCTTAAAAACGGTAATTTTCATTATATTCAGATGTGTGCCGAGTCTATTTGCTATATAATTTACCCCATATCAGATTCCTTCTACTTTTCTAGCTATTCACTAATATTATATAAGCAGCATCATGTTTTCCTCTTCCTTTATGCTCTCTTTTGTTATCCTCAGACAAGTTAAATTCGACAGCAACATCCTAAGAATTTCCCTGAATAAAGAAATTGTGAATGCTTTCTACCTGCTCACTCATGAATGCAACAACAGTACAAGAGAAATCTTCAGTTTTCTGTAAGATAATGGTTGAAATCTTCTTGTCCTCCACATCAGAAATAACAACAGTACAATAGTCACCTTCTGTAATCAATGGCAATGACCAGAATTCTCTATTCAAGTGTAAACGCATGAAGGTGCAGAAGAGCAGAGATACTACCACTGCAATAATTTCTGTCACAGGCAGGAATAGACATGGGCAGCTGTTCTCTCTAGCATGTATTCCACAGTACATTGCCAAGTATTTCACACATATTTTTCTGGACAGGGAGGACCTATTGCAGTTTTTTCCCTTTCAATATATAAAATATTCAGCTGTAGTCTTCTTTGTAATTCCTAGAATTCACATGCTTAGAAATACAATTTCCATTGGAACTTCTCCACTGAGTGCTGGTCATCCTCTTCTGTGTTCACTAGCATTCCTCGTGGTTCTGAGATATTAATTACGATGTTTGCACTCCTACTATATTTTCAGGCTCTTCTTTTTGACTGTATGGTCATGATTCTGATATAATTCCATGAATACCCATTGGAAAGGTTACAGAAATAAGTGGATGGTCTGTACACATAGTCTAGTCCTAAATACCACAGAAACTCATCATAAATTATTATAAGAAAAAGAATACCAAATTATAATATTTTCTTCTTAACTACACAACGATTTGTATCTTTTGAAATATGCCATAGAGTCTGCAAAAAAACTAGTGCTCGATGAAGAGCTCTCTGTCTGCTAGCATCCACATCATTTCTTTGTAGATGAAGAGCCACACTTCTGCTGAAAAATGTGTGACAAATAAACTCCAGTTACAAGACTAATGCCAAAATCATTAGCTGAACTACATGGAACTGAACATTTCAGAAAAACTTCAAAAGCACACAGAAGAGACAAAATAGAATAGACTGCTTTTAGTGAAGCTAGTTTCAGTATAGGAGTGACATCAGCCATGGAAGTTTAAACGCTGTTAGTAATATGTGTATACATAATATTTAAATAGTACTGGTTTCTTCAAAAAGAGATTTTTGAATGCTGACTTCCTCTGACTGAGAGTTAAAACACTTAAAAGTATAATTGCCATTGTAATACTCTTGAGAACAATAAAAATTAATATATGTTCCCTTTCCTTCTTTCGCTCTTATCAGCTATGAAAAGGTGAAATTATGGCCTCAAATACAAAGGTTTACATTTTAAAGACAACCAGGTTGCAAGAAGATGCATGGAAAAGTAATGCAGTAAGACTATTCTTTTAATAGCCAGAATATGCAGCTTCTTCAAAAGTCATTGTCATTTAGGAGGCATACAAGGCTATTTGGTTTGTAAATGATAAACTGCAGTGTTTGTTAGGACAGCTCCGTAATGCCATTACTTTAGAATTGCAACTGTTGTTGGATTCCTTGTAAGTTTTGCTTTGGTTTATGTAGCTTAAGGTGATGTAGGATTCAAAGACTTAAATAAAAGAAAGAGCAGCTTCAGCTGCAGAGATGTTTACGTAGTTCACACGGGCTAAGGATAAGCTTCACCAAGCAGAGTTGTTGCCTTTGGATCGCAAGAATACCAATTTAGCTCCCAGCTATGACAGCATAAAATACACAGTCACACAAAGTCCAAACACCATATGGAGAACTCTGCTAATTGGAGAAATCTGCTTGACTTTCAAAGGATAGACACAATAAATGTCAGAGGAAGGAGTCTGAACCCCGTATCTGAGAAGAGATTATTTTGTTTTTAAAGGAAGCAGCTGAACTACAACCTATCTTGAAAATCTTAGAACATTTTTGAAGATCATCCTCAGACTGATGAAAAATAAAACTGTCTGAATTTTTTAACTTTTTCATGTGAATTTATCATAAATAAAAGGCATTTAGCTGGATTTTGAGGACCTCCAAGATGAACTGATTTTGCCAAGCAGACTGAAAAGGCCTTTCAGTCTCTAGTTTAAAAGATTTTTTTGCACTCCTCTCCCATGTAAAATCATTAGGATCTAGATAAAAACAGGGTAATTAATCTGAAGTTTTCAGATTTAAAATGTTATTATTTTTTCAATTGAGGAATTCTAACTAATTTTTTCCATTATTTGTCTTGCTCTTAGTCTCTTATTTCTGCAGAAAGAAAGCACCAAAAAACTGCAGCCATGATTTATCAGTTGTAATGGCAATATGACATGCAAAAGGAGGTTTTGCAGAGAGTATCTATCAATACAGTTCTTTCAAACAGGAGTTTAGAGAAAGTGAGGATTTTTTTGTTAATTTCTGTAGTTTGTCATTGTTGATACACTCATACTTTTTCTTTTTTTTTTTCATTTGAGAAGGAAAGCATGATGAATGGCACTGTTCTGAGTATTTCTTGCTCTTCCTTACCTCTTAAGTCTTATGATATTTGTTAAACATGTCCCCCACTATCTTTAGCAATAAGGTATCACAGTATGAACGAGACATGGCTTCCAGTAACTTCATTTTATCAGCTGTTGATTTCAGTGATGCACAGTACAAATGTGATTCATCCAGTCTACTCGCTGTGGATGGAGACCCTAAACAGAAAAATGAATGTAAATGAGGAGATGGTGAGGGGAAATAAAGAAGAGTAGAGGAAAAATTGTGCAGCCGTGTGGCTAAGGGAAAGAGTTTTCAAACTAACAAGTCAACAATTAATATTTAAACAAGAAATAAAAGCTAGGTCAGCAGAAAATGTGTTTGGAAGATAAGCATAAAGATAATTTTATTGATACCTTCATACTGTCAAGTGATTTTTATGAACTTTTATTACAAGATACCTTCAGTTATCCACACTGGAGCAACATTTCTAAAACCTTAAAAAAATAAAATTAAATTTCAAAGCCAATGAATATTTTATCAGTGTTTGTTGTATTTGTTAAGATCTAAACTGTAATGATGAGACCTATCCAAACCAATGAAACATGAAACTGCTCCTGTGAGCCAGAAAAATGCCACACGGGTTTTGTCAGACAAACCAAGCCACTTATTACTATTGTAAGCATGTTCAGGCTGAGAAAAGTTTCCACTGTCATAAACAAAAGTGTGGTATATCCATCTTATTTCCTTCTACTCAGAAGGTTTAGATAAGAAAAATGCATACACTTTCACCTACTTTCCCCACCTGAAAACTGTCATGCTTTGAGAAAGTGCACCCCCAGATCTGTTATCTCTTATTACGTCATGTGGTTTCATGGTCAATGCAACAATACATAAGCTAGCCTGAAGAAAGACACAAGCCTCTTGGGACCATCAGCAATCAAAGAGTAAGTGCTGTTCAAGGCAAGAAAAAAATGTGATAACCTAATTTCCTTATAACTCTGTGTAAATGCTTTGCAAAGCCAATCATTCTCAGCAGGACAAGAGTAGAGTCTAGTAACAAGAAAGCACATGGGTTAAGGTAAAAAGCAGACAGCTTACTTAGAAACCTGCTATTATCATTAACTAGACAGAGAGTAATTTACTGACATCTTCACAAGAAGGAAATGAATTTACTGTTGATGACACGTGACCAAAGACAACCAGCCAAGCTTGTGGTAAAACAAAGGACAGGACACCAAGAGCCTGGATTTACTTCATCTTCTATATACCCATGTAGGTTTTGTCTGCCAGGAGAAGGAAGATGCCAATGGAAGCTTTCTGAATGAAAAGTTTCTGGTTTAGTTTCTGCTATGAACATGTCCAAATCAAATGCTAAACTACAAAACAAACAAACCAACCAAAACAGAAAACTCTAGAAATTTAATTTGTTGAGTCTACTCATCTGATACTTTACTATTCAATGAGGTTTTTGTCTCTTTTTTTCTTTTCTGCTTGCAAATCAAAGGATGATGTTTTGAAACTACCAATTTATTTGTCCTTTGATTATTTAAATATACTGAAATTTTCTTTTGAATTTACCTAGTGATGTAGCTGAGGTAGGTCATGTGCATCTTTAATTTATTTTCATTGACGTATTCAGTCAAAAGAAGAAAATGTTATCATTTAGACTCCCACTGTCACTTTAAGCAAATACAAAAAAAGTCAGTCAGACAGTTGCTGTGGATGTAATGTAATGGACTGTGTGGTTACTTGTGCTTTAATCCAGATCTCATGTACTTTGTAAAACTGCTGGCTTTCAGATGAAGCTTGAGATTTGAAATGCCATTCTTCTAAGAATTGCTTAAGCATGTCTCTTGAACTGAGTGCTTTGTAGTTAATTTAGCTTTTTAATTATTGCTTTTCAGAGTACTTAGAGTTCAAAGTTTTTTCTTCCAACAAAGTTCAGTGTGTTTATCTATTAGCTACTGCTACTGTTTAGAAACAGCAGAGAGGGCAGTACGTAGCCCAGTATTATTAGGGCAATATGGATGCCTGACAGACATTTTATTTTTTCCCACAATGTATGAATTAATAAATTTCCCTAACTTCTAAATTCAAATCTCTCTTTTTTACCAGTTTGATTTGCAATCATTAATTCCATAAACTTATCTCCAAAATACCCATTACATTTTATATAACTTTACTTACACTGTTCTCCTTTTTTTTTCTTTTTCTTTCTGGACACTTACGCAGACTTATCATTACATACTTGTTTTGTGCAAAACTAAGATCTAGTTAGTTTTCAAAATGTTGAACCTTTGTTTTAACTCCCATCCAGCTTTTTTCAGCTCTCCATTCGTCTATAGATCAGAATAAATAAGTGAATAAAATCATTGATGAATTGGAAATATTACCAAATCTGGAACAATGTTCTAGTTTGGACAAGCTCTGCACTGTAAATTTTGTGCTAAAGTTTCTTTATGAGACAGACAGAAAAAATAGAAGATCCATCTAAGTGCTTCTCTAAAATAGTTGGTAATTGACTAGCCTTCTTTCTCTGTTCTTACTTATCTGTATTGCATTTGTTTTGACATATCTTTTAAAATAAAAAATGATTATCATAACTGTATTTTATTACAAGTTACTGATTACCTTCTTGTGAAAGTTACAAAAAAAAGCTGAACAGTTTGATAAAAAAAAAAAGACTTGATAATGAAAAACAAAGGATGATACATGCCATTGTGGATTAAATTTTCATCACTGTGAACATTTTTAAATTTACCACACAATGCCAGAAAGTGAGATTTCAACTTCATTGTCCAACTACTCTTTTAGCTTGGGTACAGATCACAGTAGAATATTTTAAATACAGTTTTATAGGATGCTGGTTTTCACTGGTTTGATTTATGTTGCGTCCCTCTCCTAAGAACAAGCATTCTGGATTGTTTGTTGTTTGGCTGGTTGGTTGATTTGTTTTTTTTTTCCTTTATCTCCATATTCTGTTTTTTTGTTGTTATTAAGAAATTAATTTTATCTCTTCTATTTCTGGTAACATGTACACAAAGATCCATACATTTTTTTGGTTTAAAAACATGAAGAAATTAATTGCAATCTAATATCTGTATGAGTTTTCCAACAAAAGCAGATTATAGACACAGATAACATTTTCCTTTTGCCGCCAAATTCCATACCACTGCAAATTAGAGACTATATCGATGAATTCTTTTGCACAATTTCTTCCAGAGAGATTCACCATTTAGAGAAAAAGGCTCCATGTACTGTGGAGAAGTTACACCTCTAGAACTCAAGCCTTTTATTAGCACACAAAACATATACAAAAAAAAGTCTAACAATATTTATTTCAGTTGAGTTCAGAACATTTACTACCTAAGCGGACATTTGGACAAAGCATATGTCTCAGTTGCAGATCCACAGCTGTCTTAGGCAAGTTGTTAAGCAAGAAGCACTTCTGAAGAGAGCAGGCCCTTTTCCCTCCATTCTTTCATCATGACTTTTTCATTTTTCCATACACTCGGGCTCACACTCGTGAACTGCATAATTTAGTTCTCATATATTCTTTTTACTTCTTTTTTTCTCTATTCTCTATTGCCACTTTTTTTCTCTTCTCTTTTCCCCTTCTTCTTCTTCTTCTTTTTTTAATTTTTTTTCCTTTTTTTCTATTTGCAGTTACTTCTTTTCTTTTTTTTTCTCGTTTTTGGTTTTGTTTTTCTTCTGCATAAGTATATTTTTAATTTAAACTCCAAATTAAAGCATAATCTCACAAATTCTTCCACAGGCACAATATGTGAAGAAAAATGCTGAAAGTAGTATAGAGATCACATTGATCAGCTGCATTCTTTGAGAAAACTAATGTGCACTGGCAATCTAAATCACCTCAATAATTTCAGAAGTTACCCAATTTCCACATTCATTCTAAAAAATATTTATTAGAAATGAAAATCTTTTTCAAATATTTTAGACAATGGAACTGTACTGAATGTCAGGAATTGAGAGTCTGTCCACAGAGGAACTGAATTATTTGTCTTATGTGCATACACATAAATCTTGTTGCCAGACAAACAATTTTCTTTCTGCCAGTTCACTCCACTTTGGGTGGTCTCTCCAAATGATGTTGGGATGTTCCCTATTGCTCTGTGTCTGTTATAATGTTTACTCTTGCAAAATGTCAAAGGTAACATTAGAAATCCTGCTCTATATGCAGCAGGTGGAAATTAGTAATATTATTACTTTTCCTGAATAATAACCTTGCTGCCAGATTTGCTCACAAGCTGTGGTTCAGAAAAGTCTCTAAATCTTATGTGCTGTAGCTTGAGGTCTGACCTAGGAAACCATCTTCAATATCTCTTCAGAAATATGTCAGAATTCAGTTTTTACCCTTTTATTTATTTATTTATTTATTTATTTATTTATTGCTATGATTTTCTAGGCTTCTTATGTGTTTTAAAAAGACAGATATTTATCACAGTCAATTTGTTATTTTGTGATTTACTTTTCATTTTCTGTACTACTAATCTTGAAGTTAAATTAAAATGTAAACTGACACATCTCTGTAAATGAATATTTGTTTGGAAACCTGACTGTTTATCAGTTACTTTGATATCACTGAGCTTAAATTGAAACATCAGATTGATATCAGTTATCTGTTGGTAAACTGGAAAGCTAAATTTCCAAGGTAAATATTTATTTTCAGATCTTTAAAAATTTCTAAATCTCTGTAATGTTTCTCTGATTTAAATTTGACTTGGTTCTTTATAATAATTTAATTCACTAAGTAAACCAAAATCAAGCTATTGAATTCTCAACAGGCATACAAGAAAATGAACATGTACTGATTTCATATACTAAGCCTAAAAATAACTGACAAGCTCATAATCTTTCTGCTCAAGACTAGATGAATGAATGCTTACAGCTGAATAAGGGGCCTCAACCTAATTAATTTTCATGCTGTAATTTTCTCTGTTGCATGTATTTCAAGTTCTAAATTTATAGGAAAGTATTACTTAGAATACATGTACTTGAAATCCAAAATGTTCATTCCACTGTTCAAAAAGAATACAATCAACAAGGAGCAAGACAATTTATATCTAAAAACAACAAAATAAATTATATAATTCTAATTAGTTCAGGCTGCTTATTCAGCAGCTCAGTCCTTGGGGTTACATTACCCTAATGCACAACTTATGGCAGTACTAACCATTTTAAACAGGTATTGCTACAAAACTCTTGTCTCAACTTTGAAACTTTGTCTGGAATGTGCTTTGAGATTTTGACTGTTGCCACCAGTCTTGGGGTAATCAGATGCATCAAATGCTTTACCCTGTTCCCCAGACTCATAACAACCCAGCTCCAAATTACTGAAATTTGAATTTTGTTACATACCTGATAACATCTGACTATCCAATAGCAACTTTCTATCAAAACAAACGTACAAATAAAAAAAAAAAAAAAAAAACCCACCATCACCACCAAAAAAAACCAAAACAAAACAAAAACAAAAAAACAACCTTGTGTTTTCTTTGTATTTCTTTTACTAATGGATATAGATAGAAAGATAATTTGCATCCTCATCTTTCAGAGGGCTGCTACATTGATAGCATGTGGGTGCTAAGTTTGGAGTAGTAATGAAAAACACCTATTTAACATTCTTGTTAAAAACAAATACTGTGATTATGGAAATGAGAAGAATAGTTCTTTTCCTCACATGTTTATCTGAGATCATACACTGTCAACAGTTTACGAGCTATTTTGGCCTGGTTCTGTGATGATTGGTGTGGGGGACACATGGACCTATGCCCAGGAAAGGGGAAGGGGGAAAAGGAAAAGGGAGGTGGGCCTACAAACAAAGCAGCGGCAACGATCTGAGGAGGAAAGCTAATTTACTATATATCAGAAATAAAAACAACACAATATAATGCAATATAATTGGAATTAAAGCTAATAAATCAAATAAAATGAGCAAGAGAGAGTTTCCAATAAACTGAAGGCCTCATTGCTAACGCTGAAGGCGAGACAGCAGCGAGCACCCACTGCTGAGTCGATCCAAAGGAAAGAGAGTGTCCCGTGACCACACACAGTTTTTGTCTTTCCCTCTGAATGGAAATATGTAAAAATGCAAAGCAATGCAAAGTCCTCTGGGGAACGTAGTTCTTCTCTTCTGAGACAGGTATATCCATAACTATCGATGATCCACGGAACTGAAGCTTTAACTCTTTAAATCTTAATGCGCTACATGATGCTGTGATGTGGAATACCAATACCAAAAGTCATAAAACCATGACATACAAAAATATTATAAAGGCATGTTATTTCTGGAAAAAAATATGTTTGAAAACAACTACTTTAAAAAATCTTGGTTGTAGTACAAATGACTGGGCATCATACCTGTCATAAGCCAATATTTTCCCATTGAAAGTGATCAGTATATAGATTTTCAACATTAATTTGACATAAAATGCTGAGTAGAATCATGGGGAAAAGAAGTGCATTGTTTCCCATGGTGGATTCCTTGTTCTCATGGAGAACATAAACACTCAGTATTGGTGCTTCAGAATTTGTTCAGAATTCAACAACTGTTTGCTATAAATTCTTATACAAATTTACATAATCATTTTCAATGACATTCATAATATTGCTTTTTTATATGGATATTACTTGTACTAGCATTTTAGGAAATACTGGAACAATAAGCAACTTACCCAAGATAGAAGGGAATTTAGAGAGAGAAATGTTGAACTCAAGATATTATTAAAGTTTATCATCACTGTTGAGTCTTCCCTTGTTTACATCTAGTGCACAATTCAACTGCACCAGTAGTACATCATATGTAATAAATAAATCAAGTTCGTAGTTTGTTTTGACCTATTAGGTATTTCTTAATGTTGCTCAATACTTCAGAGTCTATTTGAAGGCTAATGAAGTATAAGAACTCTTAAGTAGTGCTAGGGTGGGTCATATTATGCATTTGTTATTTCTTTATGGCAACTACCATTATGAGCTTTTCTATAAAGAAAATCTTGAACTTTCATTCCGAGTCTAGTACATGGAAAAACTTCAGCACACCATTTGAAATTTGTATTTAAACTACACAGTTTTTCATATTAAGAAAAAAAAAAAGCAATCTTTAATAATATTAATGCTAAGGTAACTTATTCATAGATTCATAGATTCATTAGGTTGGAAAGGACCTACAAGATCATCTAGTCCAACCATCCTCACACCACCATCCCTACCCACCAAGCTACTAAATCAAATCCCTTAGCACCTCATCTAAACGCTTCTTGAACAGCGCTAGGGACGGTGTCTCAACCACCTCCCTTGGCAGGCCATTCCAGTGCCGGACCACTCTCTCAGAGAAAAAATTTTTCCTCAAATCTAATCTAAATCTTCCCCGGCGCAACTTGTGGCCATTCCCTCTTGTCCTGTCATTAGTTACCTGGGAGAAGAGGCCGAGACCCTCCTCACCACAGCCCCCCTTCAGGAAGTGGTAGAGTGCAATGAGGTCTCCTCTAAGACTCCTTTTCTCCAGACTAAACCATCCCAGCTCCCTCAGCCGCTCCTCGTAAGACTTGTGCTCCAGACCCCTCACCAGTTTTGTTGCCCTTCTCTGAACACGCTCCAGTGCCTCGATGTCTTTCTTGTAGTGAGGGGCCCAAAACTGAACACAGTACTCGAGGTGTGGCCGCACCAGAGCTGAGTACAGGGGGATGATCACCTCCCTGCTCCTGCTGGCCACACTATTCCTAATACAGGCCAGGATGCCATTGGCCTTCTTGGCCACCTGGGCACACTGCCGGCTCATGTTGAGCCGAGCATCAACCAACACCCCCAGGTCCTTTTCCTCTATACACTCCTCAAGCCATTCTGCCCCAAGCCTATAGCATTGCATGGGGTTATTGTGGCCAAAGTGCAGGACCCGGCACTTGGCCTTATTGAACCTCATCCCGTTGACCTCAGCCCAACTGTCCAGCCTATCAGCTAGCTTTTCTTCAGTTTCTTTTATCTTCTGCAGAAGTGACTTACAACACAGTTTATTAAATAGCATCTTTACTCTGAGTCCTTTTGGATCTTTTCTTCCTTTTTTTTTTTTGTAATCTTTCATTAAAAGTTTCTGGGAAAACCAGAGTGAATTGTGGTCTGCTCCTTCATTATCATAAAATAACTATGGAGCATAAATGGCTCCAAAATAAGGGATGCATGACTACAGTGAGGAACTTGATCAGAAAGCTGAACACTGGAACAAGATTGCATATGATCCTGCAATCTTGCCATGTTTTACAATGTCCCAGGGATATTTTTTTCCAAAATTGTTCTATTTCTTTCAATTTAAAATTTATTTTACTCTTTTTTTTCCTCAGACAATGTACCTAGTTCTTCATTATTCTTTACACAGACCCTTTGCCCACAAGAAGTTCCTCTAGCTCAATGAGTAATGCTGCGTAGAGCCTGTTATTTTTCCAGTTTATTTACACTGAGTTCACAACATGATGAAGATATCTGCAGATCACTAACATCTTATTTATTCCACCTTTTCATTAAACTCAGTGCTATGCACATTGTCTCTTGATTAAAAGGCCAGCTATATTGCATTCCTTGCTAACAAATGATATGTCAGAATTTGTTATGTTCGCTTTTATTGAGATGAAAGAAACAGACAATGAGACAAAAACAATGGAAAGTAACTTGTGAAATTCCACAAGAGGACTAATGTCCGTCAGCCTATTTTGTTACTTAATTACAATTAAAAGTTATGAATATTAGAGATTAAATTCAATTACTATCAAAAACGCCATACTAATTCACTGTGTAAGCACTGAACATGGTCATGAGTACTTTCTATATCTCTAATTACAACATTTTACTTCTATAATTTTCATGTTAAGAGTAACTGAATTTTTTTTCCATTAAACTGAAATGGAAGGTACAGTCTGAGAAAAAAAATTCAGTTACTCTTAACATGAAAATTTCAGTTTACCCAATACACATACATTACTCTTATTTTCCTTCTTAGTCCTTACTTTCAAAACATTTTAAGTTTTAGATATCTATCAGTGTCAGATCAAATTCCTGTAGATTCACTTTCCTTTATATTTCAGTCTTTTGATATTTTCCCAATTTTTAAATATTAAAATTATTGCAATTAATAAATACTACCTGACAAAATCAACTGATCCATGCTTCCTTAATTCTAGTTACAAGCTGGAAAGGAAGGTCTCCTACAGTACTCAGTCTGTTATACCACCAGTGATAAAGCAGAAAACGTTTTGAGTAAAAAATAAGAGTTAACTTTTCGAAAACAATATAAAAGTCTCCTGTGTAAATGGTGTGAAACTGAAAAGTTGAGATTTGCTAAGGGAACAATTTATAAGGAAAAGAAATAATAAAGTACTCTAAATAATATGCATGCAAATAGATGAACAAATAACACAAGGGACAAGGTGAGTGCAACTGCAACTATTGAACATAGCCAAAAACAGTAGCAAACCAAGGAAGAGTGAAAGCATACGGAATCAGGAGAGCATTTAGGATAAGTTCTAGCTGGCTAACTTCTCTAGACCAAAACTACTGTCCTTAAAATACAATACATATTTTTTTTCCAGTGGTAAAAAGTCTTAATTCAATAGCAAGAAAGCCTAACTCACTAAAGCGAACATTGTACACTCAACTACATTCAACATGCAGAAATTCATTCTGAACAGAAATATGAGCTTCTATTTATGTGTAGAACTTTCTTTTACAACAGAGACTTGCCAGCAAGGAATGAGATGTCAGAGGAAGTAACATCAAATCATTGATTTCCAGAAGATTTAACAAAATTAAGGAAAGCATCTGTCTAACGGTTTGCAGGGTTTTCTTAACAAAGAAATGGCTATCTAGAATTATATTCTTCTAAATGTAGCATGTTGTCTACTTTGTTTGCTCTCTGACTAGACAGATTAACATCTTTGCAATCACTAAAAACAGAAGAAATAAAGGAGACTGAGATATCTTTTATTCTTTTTTTTCTATTTCCAGCATGAAAATAGTGCAAGGAATCACTGAGGATAGACAAGACAAATTATGAAACATGACAACATTCACAGTGAGGAGTCCTCATATACATGAAATAGCATTAGAAAATGAACGTTTGTTAAGGTTTTCCTAATCTTTATTTCATTTTCTCTAAAGCTGAGATATTATGCAGAATATCCACAAAATATGAATATTTAGGAAAAAAACCTCACCAACTCTCAGACATTCATATGTACATCAAATAATAAGCCCAGTGAATTCAATCACATGGATTCATACAGAAGCAGACAGCCATTTCCGTGGTTGTTAATTTCCCTAACTATATTTTACTGTACTATTTATTATAAAACTATTTTTTTGGCAGTCAGCGAAGGTAATGAACATTCACCATGCTACAAGTAGAGCTTGACTTAAATTTAAACATATTTTTATATGTGCAAATCTGAAGGTATAGAAAAAGAACACATTTGTTTAAGACACTATTCAGAGCATAAATTCAATATATTTAGTGTGTGCTCATTGATTGTGTACATGTAACTCATGGATGTCTCTAAGCAATACATGGATAACTACAGGCAAAAACCACACATTTTTAAAATAAAGAACAGACTGTGTCACTTTTATTTTCTTGAAAACATGACTTCTGGAAAAGTCTGAGTCAAGCTTGAAGTTATAAATAAAATGTATATATATTTTAAAAGGATTTGTCCTGATATAATAGAAGATATCAGCTGTCATTAAAGCAAACAGTAATTTTACTACGACTGGATGATATCACACAAACGGTATATTTACCAAATGATCCTAATATGTAGTAATAATGCTCACTGTACTGTATCATAATGAAACTTTGTGGAAATAAATGCTACACTGACCATTCCAAAACATCAGAGATAATAAATCATCGATACAAGGGTAAAGACCAGTGTTTGTTTCACATCAGCTGGAATCAATCCAATAAAAATAATATTAAATCTTTCTGACAACTGAAGGGGTCTGACTTTATACCATCTTTATGGATACGGATAGCTGTAAATTATTTTTAGTTTGATGCATATTTCTTAAAATCTGAAGAACTGAAAATGTAAATGATACTGTCAATTTCCAAATAAAATTTGCACTTTTAATTAGCTCAGAAAGAAATTGTGAAGTATAAATTTCCTACTACTAGTTTTACATGATACTAACTGTGCTTCTTTTTGATTTAAAATGTAGTGCTTCTGGAACTAGAACTGTCACCATGAGATTCCTACCATAAGAAGCAGCATCTCTGGTTCAGAAAAAAATCTTAAAAAAGATTATTTGAGATATGGCGGTCTTTTTAGTTGTCCAGTCCCACAAGTTTCTTACACTTATCTGTGATGAAAAATGTTGGGATGTTTAAATTTTAGAAGTGAAACTGGTGTCAAAAATCAAAACTGCAGCACAGAGGAGCACCCTTTCACCAAATGTATGTACATCAGAGCATGAGGAAGGGAAATATATAAGAAAATACACTGAACCTATAACTGCTAAATGAGTTTAGACTCCTCCAAGAAAGTGAAAATTTAAAACAGTCAATGAAAATTTCACTTGAAAAATTTTGTGTCAATCCTTCTTGACATTTAGAGCAATGACAAAATATCATGTGTTTTCCTATGTAATACTGCTTTAATGGCATAATAAATGCTGTCATATGCCCCTTCTGTGTACTAACAGAAAAATGCAATCCTTTGTTCTGTGGATGATTGCATTTGCACATTATAGAACTATGAAATATTTACAAAGGGAAGGTTAAATCAATACAGCTTTAAAATTTGCACTCCAGTCTTCTGAGAGTTATATCATCTTGATTTGATGAAGTAAAAGGAGAGAGAATGTTGACACACAGCAAAAAGTATTTCGTTTCTCCTTTATTGTACATACAGAGGGTATTAAAGTAGAATTTGCTGGTGATTCATGCTGTAATTAATTATTACACCTTTTATGCTCAGGCTATTTATTTGTTTCATCTGCAAAACACAGAAACTAACTATTAAGAGTAAGATAAGAAAGAAATGAGATGCATTCTACAGAAAAGGAAAATAAATCTTTAATCAATGTTGATTATCAGTGGATTTAACATTTATATATAAAAAATAATAATAAAGGAAAAAGGAAAGAAAGTGTATACATATTAATATATGGCTTTATCTTGTTGCTTTTGTATTTGGGGTCATAAATCAAATCAGCATAAATTATTGTTGCACAAATTGTTCAGATTAATTACACAGCTGGAGAGGAATATATCCATTGCTTTTTATTGTCTCTCACTTCACCCATCCAAGAACAGCTAGCTTTCCTCTTTAACCATGAACAAAGCTGAAAGAAATATTTACAGCTATCATTTATTTGTTAAACCTAGAAAGAATAGAGCTGTTTAGGATTGTTTTCTTCAAAGAGAGCTAGATTTTTTGTAATAAATAAATAAATAAAGGTTACCAAATAGGTTAAAATAGAGTTTTTTTGGAAACTAGAGAGAGGCCTTCATTGTGGGTAGGGATGGTGGTGGGAGGATGGTTGGACTAGATGATCTTGTAGGTCCTTTCCAACCTAATGAATCTATGAATCCATGAATCTATGTACATTGGAAATATACCTAATGGGTATATTTCATGGGTTCATTCTGTAGGTGAGTGAAGGAAGCATAGAGTGAAATACACAAGTTAGTAAAAGCAACTGAGAGATAATTTAAAAGATTTCCTGGCCTGTGTGTTGTCCACCTACACACACCCTTTAGCAGTTCTTCCAGCCACACCCTAGCCATTGATGTTCAATGGATGCTAGCAGTTCTCCCTTCCCTACCAAGGAAAACTACACAGAAGATCAGCTCTCTATTTGCTTCCATCGTATTTTCTGTCCATGCAACTCAAGGTAAATGTTTATTAAAAATTTAGGAACATCAGACACAGTTGCACATAGTATATTAATCTAGTCTCCTGTAAATATGCTCAGAGTATTAACCCATATTACAGTTATATTACATATATACTGTCAAGTAGTAACCAGCCATGAAATTCAGAGCTTACAAATGACCACACAGGAGCTTTTTAGGAAAGACAAAGATATAATTTGATTAATATGGTAATTACACCTTTTCTCTTCTGCTAGTTCTTTGTCTACTCTAAAATGCTTATTCCAAATTTTACAGTGAATGAGGTAAGAATGCTATTTACATTCTTAATAAAAATTTTTTTTTTTTTTCCCATGGGTAATAATTTTTGGGGAAAAAAATGAAACATAAAAAGTAATTAAAAGAAAAAAACACCAAGAAAACTTTTATCAGAGAAGAATTATTTAAGAAATCATAATATTAAGGATGTAGGACAGTGTAAAGAACTGATTTAGTTGGTATAAATAATTTTAATCTAGGTATTTTCTGATCTCCAAACACTTTTTCTGTCAGCCTGATTTTATTTAACTACTTTTTTTTTTAATAATATAAAACATGACATGTCATCTATGTTCAGTCAATAAACATTAATGTGAATGTGATGAAATGCCTGCTAGGAAACACTGGCCTGGTCAACAAGAATTTGCTATTGTTAGCAACTGAGAAATGGAAATGGAAGTATTTGAATAGAACAGTATAATACAGTGCAGCAGAATAACTAATTAGTTTTAATCTTTAAATTTCTACATGCAGACATATCCTTCTCACTGTACAAGGAATGAAGAAGGAAAAGGCAGGAGGATACTGGTAAACGCATGCTGATAAACATGGAACTACTGGACAACACCTGTAGAGGCTTTTGCTGTGTAGCACAAATGTCATTAAGATTTTCACATACAGTATCACTAGATATAGTTCTTTCAGCTCATGCAAATCACAATCAGAAGGCTGTGAGTACACAGTGAAAAGCAAACCGCAGTCTCTTGACATTACTGTAATTGTGAAATATGATTAGAGACCATGCTGTGAAATAATAAATTAACACTGAACTAATTTGACTCTATTTTGTGTTTTATTACTCATCATACACAGTGAGTTGTCTTGAAATACAAAAAAACCCCATAGGTTTGAGGTAAATTACTTCTGGTGATCAAATTTAATCTATAGTCTTGTAAACTGTTATGATCCTCATTGTGAAGTGTGTGCTTCTACTTTTTACACTACTAATTACCACCAAACATTACAATGACACTGCTTACACATATTCAGGTGGCAAGCTGAATATGAACCAGCAGTGGGTGCCCACACAGACCAGAAAGTCAAATGTATCATGGGCTGCATCAAAAGAAGCATGGTCAGCAGGGTGAGGGAGGTGATCCTGCCCCTCTGTGTTGGTGTGGCCACAACTGGAGTGCATCCAGATGGGGAGTCCTCAGTACAGTACACTTGTAGAAGAAGGGCCACAAAAATGATTCAAGGAATGAGACTCAGAGCTGGGGTTCTTCAGCCTGGAGACAGGAAGGCTGTGAGGTGATCTGATAACATCCTTTCAGTATCAAAAAGGGAGCTACAGGAGAGGAAAGACACCTAAGCAGAGCCTGTGGTGGTAGAAAAAGGGAAAATGGTTTCAAGATTAAATAGACTCTGATTATTTAGGTTGGATATAAGAAAAATATCTTTTACAAGGAGGGTGGTGAGGCACTGGAACAGGCTGCCCAGAGAGGTGGTGAATTCCTCATCCTTGGAGAGTTCTGGAAGGATGGGGCTCTGGGCAACCTGGTCGAGCTGTAGATGTTTCTGTTCATTTCAGTCAGGTTGGACTAGATGACGTTTAAAATTCCCTTCCAACTCTAAAAATTCCATGATTCTATGAAACTCTCTGAAGTGTTGAGTAGTTTAAGAAAATGAGTTACAGGAATAAAATTTTTTGAATATTTTAATATGTATAACTTTGAGGAGTATCTCAGCCAAAGTATATTGTTAACAAAACATTCATAGTTTTGTCTTAGGAAACAGTCTATTATCTTCTGTCTGGGTAGTCTTACATTTTCTGTTTAGGGAATATTTGCATTAGGTACCGCCAGTTAGCTCTAAGAAAGCCCATATTGCTCTATATCTTAGTAAATGATCCAAAAAGAATAGTTGTAAGTCAGTGAAAGGAAAAAAGAAGCATGTAGTCATAGCTGTTGCATTTGTTCTGTTCTTCTTGACCGTTTGCCGAAGTTCATACAGAAATTTAAGACATTCTACATCCTTACCTATGCTCCCCATCTTGTGACTTTGTGGAACTTCACAAAATCTGAATTCTTACTTAAAACAACACAAACACTACTTGTTATCTGCCCTTTTCTGAATGTGTACAGCTCAACTATTATGGGTACAATGTTGTGCAAGTACAAGATAATATTAGCTGTAACGTTGATTATGCAGCTCAGACATCCAAACCATAAGAAGTAATTGAAGAAAAACAAACTGTTCCATAAAGACAAATGGAAAAATTATAAATAGTTTACAGTACTAAATAAAGTTTAGGTTTCAGTGAAAGTCAAAATAGTCCTGCTTTCATGTGAAAGTATTTTCAATGGGCCCACTCTCTGATGAAAATAATTTATTCAATATTGCTATGACCTTTCCAAGCTTCACGGACTGAAAACACTGATTCAGATAAGAAAGTGTAAGTCTAAAAATCTAAGTAAATTTAGAAAACTCTCCAGATTTTCTAGTAATAAACGTGATATTCATTATTTATTCATTATTATATTATATTATTCATTTCATTATTCCTTTTCTATTGTTTTATAGTTTTCACACTGTGGCAAACCCCTGGATGTTTAAGTGTTGTACAGAAAAAATTGATTTAATTTTTAATTTCACTCATTAAAACTTAATCCAAGGCAAGCAACTGGGGGGGTTGCCATTTATAGATGATGAATATTGTGTCACAGGATGTATAATGAAAGAGGATAAAGAGTAATATTCAGTGAAATAATACAAATAAACACCTGTGGTACAATACACTGATGTGATAAACAAGGATTGCTGCTGTCAACAGTGGTATCCTGATGCTACTCCACTGGCACTGAGCTGAGTTGTTTGTTTTCAGAGAATCAGAAATTAAATAAATGGAAATATTTCACTGCACTGATTTTGTCTTTAAAACTGCAAGTCAAATGGTAAGGAATATTATTTAAGATTAGTATGGTGAAATTTTACTACTCATCACTATGTGAAACTAAAACACTTTTCCATTTACTGTAATTTTGAAAAGTAAGCTTTAAAGAAATGACATATAAATAAAAACAGACGAAGAGCTGGGATTTAAGTTTTGTGGGTAGAGTTAGTAGGTCTTCAGAGTCTGAGATTGTTAAATACTTTTGATAAATATGATGTGAATTAGCATTTATCAAAAATGCTATTATTATATTTACTGAGCTGTAGACTTGTTAGTCACCAGGCTAAAGTATAGAATAGTAAAAACACCAATAACAAAAAGAAAAAAAAAATTAAGTGAATAAGAAACTTCCACCAAATAGAGTGCATCTTGAGAATGAATTTCAAGGCCATCCGCTGAATTTTATGAACAGGAGAATGAGCTGCTCAGCCTGGTGGTGGAGCTCAGAAAGGAGGTGGAGAGATAGGGAGCCAACAGGGAGTGTGAGTAGGAGGTTGACTGCTGGATTGCGTTACTGGAGGGCCAGAGGGAAGGGTGCCAGGGAGATAGGCTCAAAAAAGTGGTAGACTCCCTCTCCTGTCACAGTCAGACAGATCTGACATGTAAGGAGGGTTGGAAAAGAGTCCTGGCTTGCCATCAAGAATGCAACCTGTGCCTGCCTACCTTTCTTTCCCAGGTCTCCCTCAGTAATAGGTTTGTGGTGATGGAAACTGATGAGGAGGTGAGTGGGGAGGTGATGGAGGATCTGCCTATTACGGCAACCAGGGCAAGGCAGTTGTCCCTACAGCTTGAGACTGCCTCTGAGAGGAAAGACAGAAGGGTAATTGTGACAAGGGATTCCATTCTCAGCAGAGCAGAAGGCCCCAACATGTAGGGAGATGTGCTGCCCCCTGGTGCCCCTGTCGGTGACATAACCAAAATATTTCCAGGTCTGGTTCAACCCTCCAGTTATTATCCACTATTGATAGTTCAGGCAGGCAGCGATGAAATTGCTCAGAGAAGCCTGTGGAGCATCAAAAGAGATTTCAGGGGTTTTTGTGAGGTTGGCTGAGGGAGTGGGAGCACAAGTGGTGTTTTTCTTTCTGTCTTCTGGAGTGGTGAGGGATATGGAGCAGCCTAGGAAAACTCAGGCTTTGAATAAGTGGCTTAAAAGCTACTGCCACCACAGGATCTTCAGGTTCTTTGATCATGGGGAAGTTGACTCTGCACCTGGACTGATGGCTGCAGGTAGGTCTCGCCTGTCTCTGAGGGGAAAGCGGATTGTAGGCCAGGAGCTGACAGGGATCATTGGAGAGCTTTAAACGAGGTACGGGGTGGGGATTGGGCAGATCATAGTTGTCAATTAGATCTGATAGGGGAAGAAAGTGGAGGTCAACAGGACAGAGAAGGGCTTGGGGATGTTGTTTTGGTAGGAGATTGCAGGGAAATACATGTGGATTGTCCTGTAGGATCTTGTGAGGACTCCCCAGAGGAGTTACTGTTGCAAATTCCCCACCTGAAATCTTCTTGCATCCCTTTAGGGATACCGACACATTCTGATTCCCCAAAGTGTCTGCATACTAATGTGCACAGGATGGGAAATAAACAAGAAGAGTTAGAGGTCTGTGTGTGGTCACAAGGCCATGATCTCTATGATCATGGTGAGATATGGTGGGTTGACTCACATTATTGGAGTTCTGTCATGGATGGCTACGTGCATTTTAGGAAAGACAGGATGGGGAGGCGGAGTGGTGGAGTTGCTCTTTATGTGAGAGAGCAGCTAGAACATACTGAACTTCACCTGGAAGAGGGTGATGTACCAGTGGAGAGCTTGTGCGTGAGAATTAAGGGGCAGGATAGTGTAGGGGACACTGCTGTGGGGCTCTATTATAAGCCCCCTGACCAGGAGGAGGAAGTTGATGAGACCTCCTGCAAGCAGCTGGAAGTAACATCTTTGATCACTTCCGGGACCTTCTTGGAGGTATACTGTGGGCTAGGGTGTTAGAAAGTAAGGGGGCCTGTGAGACCTGCTCAGCATTTAAGCTCAGGATCAGTGCATCCCTGGCAAGGATGGCAGGAGACCTGTATGGATGAGCAAGGAGCTCATGAATAAACTCAAAGGGAAGAGGATGGTCCAAGAAATGTGGAAAAAGGGTCTGACCACTTGGGAGGAGTATAGGAATGTTGACAGGGCCTGCAGGATGTGATGAGGAGGACCAAAACCAACCTGGAATTGGATCTGGCAAAGGGGATGAAAAATAAGAAGAAAGGGTTTTTTAAGTATGTCAGCAGTGAAAGGGAGACTAGGGAAAATGTGGATACCCTACTAAATGGGGGGGGAGAGGGGGAGAGTGGTCTGTTAATGGGGTTTGCTGAGAAGGCGGAGATACTGACTGCCTTCTTTTCTTCTGTCTTCACTGTGGGAACTCCCCCTCAGGACTCCTGGACCGTGGGAGTAAGTGAGAGGGTCCGGGGAATGGAAGGCTCCCCTTTGGTGAGGGAGGTAATGGTCCGAGAGCATCTAGGTAACATCAATGCACGTAAATCCATGGGCCCAGAAGGGATGCATCCGTATGTGCTAAGAGAGTTGGCAGAAGTGATTGAGTGATTGCTGAACTGATCTCTATCATCTTTGAGAGGTCATGGAGAATGGGAGAGGTGCCTGAAGGCTGGGGGACAGCCACTGTCACTTTGGTCTTCAAAAAGGTCAAGAAGAAGTATCTGGGGAACTACAGGCCAGTCAACCTCACCTCTGTCTGTGATGGAACAGTTTGTTGTCATCTCTAGGCAGTTGAAAGAGTAGAGAGATATCAGGAGTAGTCAGCATGTATTCACCAGGGGGAAGTCATGCTTGATCAACCTAGTAGCTTTCTAAGATGTCATTACTGGGTGGGTGGATGGGGGAAAAGAAGTGAATGTAGTCTACCTTGATTTCAGCAAGGAATTTGACATTGTCTCCCACAGCATCCATGTAACAAAGCCGAGGAAGTGTGAAATAGATGAGTGAATGATAATGTGGGTTGAGAACTGGCTGGCTGGAAGAGCTCAGAGGGTTGTGATTGGTGGCATAGAGTCCAGTTGGAGGTTTGTACTTAGTAGTGTTCCTCAGGGGTTGTTGCTGGGTCTGGTCCTGTTCAACAGACTCATCAGTGATCTTGATGAGGTGATAAAGTCCACCCTCAGTAAGTTTGCTGATGATATAAAGCTGGGAGGAATGGCTGACAGGTCGGTGTTCCAGCTGAGCTACCATTCAGCAAGACCTGTTGTCAACGGTTTACCGGGCTGGATTGGCCCGGTTCCGTGACGATTGGTGTGGGGGACCCACAGACCCACGCCCCAGGAAAGGGGAAGGGGGAAAAGGGAAAAGGAAAAAAGGGAGATGGGCCTAGAAACAAAACAGCGGCAACGATCTGAGGAGGAAAGCTAATTTACTAAATAAGATATCAGAAAGCAAAATAACACAATATAATACAATATAATTGGAATTGAAGCTAATAAATCAAATAAAAGGAGCAAGAGAGAGTGTCCGATAAAATGAAGGCCTTACGCTAACGCTGAAGGCGATACGGCAGCGAGCACCCACTGCTGAGTCGATCCCGAAGGAAAGAGAGTGTCCCGTGACCGCAGAGGGTTTTTATCTTTTCCCTCTGAGCGGAAAATACGTAAAAATGTAAAGCATCGCAAAGTCCTCTGGGGAATGTAGTTCTCCTCTTCTGAGACAGGTATACCCGGAAATATCAATGATCTATGGAGTTGGAGTATTAACTCTTTAACTCTTAATGCACTACGTGTTGTTATGATGTGGAATACCAATACCAAAAAATCATAAAACCATGACATTCCACCCCTTATTCCACATCATTACATCATACTTGATACATATAGAAGAACAATGATTAACATGCATTATACACACACACACAACATATATATATATAGATGTATATACATGGAATTACTGACTGCACTCCCCCAACATCAAGTTCCCCTGTGGTACACACTGAACATCCCCATTCTTCTGCATCACCCACCAAGTGGACCCAGGTCCCTGAGCAAAAACAGTTCCACGGAGAGGTTTGCCCTTTCCAGAAGCTGGAAGGACCCAAACCGCTTTCCCCAACATGTTCTTTACATGCACTACAGGGACTTTATCTCCCTCTACAGTAGGTAGAGAGCTGGATTGGGCAGGACCATCGCGATTGATGGATCCTCGGGTGTTGACCAACCAGGTGGCTTCTGCCAAATGCTTCTCCCAATGCTTAAATGTTCCGCCACCCATTGCTTTCAACATGGTTTTTAACAACCCATTGTATCTTTCAATCTTACCAGAAGCTGGTGCGTGATAGGGAATATGATAAATCCATTCAATGCCATGATCTCTGGCCCAATTATTTACAAGAGAATTTTTGAAATGAGTCCCATTATCTGACTCAATTCTTTCTGGAGTGCCATGTCGCCATAGGACTTGTTTCTCGAGACCTAGAATGGTGTTTCGGGCGGTAGCATGGGGTACTGCATATGTTTCAAGCCACCCAGTGGTTGCTTCCACCATGGTGAGCACGTAACGCTTGCCATTGCGAGATCGTGGCAAGGTGATATAATCAACCTGCCACGCCTCCCCATATTTATATTTTTGCCATCGCCCTTCCCCCCAAAGAGGTTTCATCCTCTTGGCTTGTTTAATTGTGGCGCATGTATCACAGTCATGGATAACCTGTGCAATAGCGTCCATAGTTAAGTCCACCCCTCGGTCTCTAGCCCATTTATATGTTGCGTCTCTTCCCTGATGGCCCGAAGTTTCATGGGCCCATCGAGCTAAAAATAATTCACTCTTATGTTGCCAGTCCAAGTCTACTTGAGCCATCTTAACTTTGGCAGCTCGATCTACCTGATGGTTATTCTGTTGTTCTTCAGTTGCCCGGCTTTTAGGAACATGAGCATCTACATGGCGCACCTTCACAACTATATTCTTTACTCGGTCAGCAATATCTTTCCACAGTTCAGCAGCCCAAATAGGTTTACCCCTCCGTTGCCAGCCATTTTGTTCCCATTGCTGTAACCACCCCCATAAAGCATTAGCCACCATCCATGAGTCAGTGTAAAGATAAAGCACTGGCCACCTCTCTCGTTCAGCAATATCTAAGGCCAGTTGGACAGTCTTTACCTCTGCAAATTGACTTGATTCTCCTTTTCCTTCAGTGGCCTCTGCAACTCGTCGTGTGGGGCTCCACACAGCAGATTTCCATCTGCGGTGCTTTCCCACAATGCGACACGATCCATCTGTGAACAGGGCATATCTCTTTTCATCTTCTGGTAGTTCATTATATGGTGGGGCCTCTTTAGCACGTGATACCTCCTCTGCTGGTATTGTTCCAAACTTTTTACCTTCAGGCCAGTCCATGATCACCTCCAGGATTCCTGGATGACTGAGGTTCCCCATCCGAGCTCGCTGTGTAATCAGCGCAATCCACTTACTCCAAGTGGCATCAGTAGCATGATGGGTGGAAGGAACCTTTCCTTTGAACATCCAGTTCAGCATTGGCAGTCGAGGTGCCAGAAGGAGCTGCGCTTCAGTTCCAATTACTTCGGAAGCAGCTCGAACCCCCTCGTACGCGGCTAAGATCTCCTTCTCAGTTGGAGTGTAGCGCTCCTCAGACCCTCTGTATGCTCGACTCCAGAAACCAAGGGGTCGGCCTCGAGTCTCTCCAGAAGCTCTTTGCCACAAACTCCAAGTGGGACCTTCCTTTCCAGCAGCAGTGTAGAGGATGTTCTTTACATCCTGTCCCATCCGCACTGGCCCCAGGGCCACGGCACAGGCTATCTCCTGCTTGATTTGTTCAAAAGCCTGCTGCTGCTCAGGGCCCCATACAAAATCATTCTTCTTCCGCGTCACCCGAAAGAGAGGGCTCACAATGAGACTATAGTTTGGAACATGCATTCTCCAAAAGCCCACTACACCCAGAAAAGCTTGGGTCTCTGTCTTACTGGTGGGTGGAGACATGGCAGTGATTTTGTCAATCACATCTGTAGGGATGTGACGACGTCCATCTTGCCACTTTATACCTAGGAACTGGATTTCCTGTGCAGGCCCTTTCACTTTGCTTCTCTTAATAGCAAAGCCAGCTCGCAGGAGGATCTGGATTATTCTCTCTCCTTTCTCGAAAACTTCCCCTGCTGTATTGCCCCACACAATGATGTCATCAATGTATTGTAAGTGCTCAGGAGCACCGCCCTGTTCCAATGCAGTTTGGATCAACCCATGACAAATGGTTGGGCTGTGCTTCCACCCCTGGGGCAAACGGTTCCAGGTGTACTGAACGCCCCTCCAGGTGAAAGCAAACTGCGGCCTGCATTCTGTGGCCAGAGGAATTGAAAAGAAGGCATTGGCAATGTCAATAGTGGCATACCACTTGGCTGCCTTTGACTCCAGTTCGTACTGGAGTTGAAGCATGTCTGGCACAGCAGCACTCAGTGGGGGTGTGACTTCATTCAGGCCACGGTAATCTACCGTCAGCCTCCATTCTCCACTGGCTTTACGCACTGGCCATATGGGGCTGTTAAAAGGAGAGTGAGTTTTACTGATCACTCCCTGGCTTTCTAGCTGACGAATCAGATTATGAATGGGGAGCAAGGAATCCCTGTTAGTGCGGTACTGCCGTCTGTGCACCGTTTTTGTAGCAATTGGTACCTGTTGCTCTTCCACTTGTAGCAACCCCACAACAGACGGATCTTCTGACAGGCCAGGCAAAGCAGACAGCTGCTTAATGTCATCTGCATCCACAGCAGCTATTCCAAAAGCCCATCGATACCCTTTGGGATCCTTAAAATATCCCCTTTTGAGATAATCAATACCAAGTATACATGGAGCCCCTGGGCCAGTCACAATAGAATGTTTTTGCCAGTCTTTACCAGTGAGGCTTATTTCAGCTTCCAACTTGGTTAGCTCTTGGGAACCCCCAGTCACCCCAGAAATATAGATTAATTCTGTCCCTTGGTGACTCGAAGGCATTAGAGTGCATTGTGCACCAGTGTCCACCAATGCCTTATATTTTTGTGGTTCTGATGTGCCAGGCCATCGAATCCACACAGTCCAATACACTCTATTATCCCTTTCCCCCACCTGGCTGGGGGGCAGAGGCTATTGTGGCTGGTAGGTACCTCGCCCAGTTCTGAAGAAGTACTGTTCAGACAGGAGGACGTCTTGCTCAGACTGGAGGGTGTCTCTTTCAGGTTGGAGGGCGCCTCGTTCAGACTGGAGACCATCTTGTTGAGACTGAGGGTTATTGAATTCAGACTGGAGGGCATCTCGCTCAGTTTGGAGGGCATCTCTTTCAGGCTGGAGGGTGTCTTTCTCAAACTGAAAAGCAACTTGCTTGGTCTGGATGGTGTCTTGATCAGACTGGAGGCTGTCTAAATTGTTCAGGAGAGTCTGATTGTCAGCTAAAAGACTCTCTTTCTGGATCTGGACACTATCCCTTTCGGCTCGGAGACTCTCTCGCTCTATTTCAGAAACACTGTGCCTCTCTGGGATAGTACTGAATAAGGTCTGATTGGCATAAGCCAGACTCCAAATAATTTGGGCCTCCTCAGATCTGTTTGAGCCGCAACATCCCTGTCTCAAATATCTGCTCAAGTTCTCAGGATCTTGCAGGTGCTCAGGGAAAAGGTCCCAGTACGTTTTGAGCATTAAAAGGGAAAAAACAATGAAATGCAGCCACTTTAAGAGCAGTTTAAAAAGCGAGAGCATTTTTTTTTTCTTTTTACTAAAACAAGCTGGCAGCACCCAAAAAAGTTTACAAATATCCCAGAACAAATGGCAGTATGCCCAGACTTCAAGGTCGTGTTATGCCGTACAGTACCAGCAGTACAGATAAGCTTGCTAGCAAGAGACAGAGATTCCCTCTAAGAGTATGTCTCTGCCCGGCTAAGGCAGCTGCTTTGCCCCACGTTGGGCGCCAAAAAATGTCAACGGTTTACCGGGCTGGATCGGCCCGGTTCCGTGACGATTGGTGTGGGGGACCCACAGACCCACGCCCCAGGAAAGGGGAAGGGGGAAAAGGGAAAAGGAAAAAAGGGAGATGGGCCTAGAAACAAAACAGCGGCAACGATCTGAGGAGGAAAGCTAATTTACTAAATAAGATATCAGAAAGCAAAATAACACAATATAATACAATATAATTGGAATTGAAGCTAATAAATCAAATAAAAGGAGCAAGAGAGAGTGTCCGATAAAATGAAGGCCTTACGCTAACGCTGAAGGCGATACGGCAGCGAGCACCCACTGCTGAGTCGATCCCGAAGGAAAGAGAGTGTCCCGTGACCGCAGAGGGTTTTTATCTTTTCCCTCTGAGCGGAAAATACGTAAAAATGTAAAGCATCGCAAAGTCCTCTGGGGAATGTAGTTCTCCTCTTCTGAGACAGGTATACCCGGAAATATCAATGATCTATGGAGTTGGAGTATTAACTCTTTAACTCTTAATGCACTACGTGTTGTTATGATGTGGAATACCAATACCAAAAAATCATAAAACCATGACACCTGTACAGGACGGAGAGTTGGGTATGGGGGAACCAGATGAGGTTTAACAAAAGCAAGTGTAGAGTCTTGCACCTAGGGAGGACTAACCGCATGCACCAGTACAGTCTGGGGAGTGACCCGCTGGAGAGGAGCTCTGATGAGAGGGACCTGGCTGTGCTGGTGGATGACAGGTTGGTAATGAGCCAGCAGTGTGCCCTGGTGGCAAGAAGGCCAATGGTGTTCTGGGATGCATTAAAAAGGGAGTGGCCAGCAGGTCGAGGGAAGTGTTCCTCCCCCTCTACTCTGCCGTGATGAGGCCTTACCTGGAGTATTGTGTCCAGTTCTGGGCTCCTTGGTACAAAAAAGACAGTGATCTCCTCAAAAGAGTCCAGAGGAGGGCTACATAAAGGGCCTGAAACACCTCTCTTATGAGGAAAGTCCTGAACAGACCTGAACAGACCTGGGTTTGTTCAGCCTTGAAAAAAGATGACTCAGAGAGGATCTGATCCATGTCTATAAACATCTAAGGTGTGGGAGGCAGAGATGAGTCTGGACTCTTCTCTGCAATGTGTGGTGACAGCACAAGGGGAAATGGCCACAAACTGAAGCACAGGAAGTTTCTGCTTTGGGAAAGGTTTAGACTCAAATACCTCTAGATGTCCCTTCCAACACCCACACTTCTGTGATTCTCTGAGAATCTGTAGTATTTCTTATGTCGGAAGTTTTTCTCAGTGAGAGATATATTTATTGTATCTAGATATATTGGAGGGCAGACTAAAAGCTGTTTGCAATGTAGGTGAAGCTAAGTGGCTGTACAAACATCAAGATAAATTTGTACGATGTAGCTGATGGTCATTAGGCGGCAGATTATCTACCTCTAACTCTCATCTTTACCTTTTATCTGTGAAGTAGATTTTGTTACAACACTATTGTTCAGATTTGATATGGGGCCCAGTTTAAAGTAGAAATAATACATATTTCGTTTCATATTATTCTATCTGTATATGGTCCTAGCTGCCTTGTTCCGTCTGCTCATTAAAGATGTGCTGACTCAAAGAATGGCAAACATAATTCATCAGAATTTCTTGCTTGCCTCATTTCAAATCAAAAGCTAACTTAATTAGCATTGTTTCCTACTCAAACAATGAATCTATTCATATCCATTAAAACCTTGGCATAAATTTCTAACAAACTGTATCTGAGCATGCTCTCACTTTTTTAAACCATTAAGCATCCATAAATGAGTGTCATATTGGCAGTTAGACAATAAACTATGTTCAGCTTTGCAATTTTTCTAATTTACGTAAGGACAGATTTTTTTTATTTCTAATTGTTAAAATTTTTTCATCCCAGAAATTTGAGTTATATTATACTAATAATAGTATGAAGTTCGCACAGAAGGAAAGTATGTTGAATCTGGAGCATGTTCCTGAAAAAGTAATATTTCCTCAGTATTAGAAGTATTAAGAGAAAGAAAACAAATAGTCAGTAATTTTGATTGTGTCATTTGCCTTGTGTTTTGCTTTATTGCTTATTTTAGTAATAAATATAATTTCTAAAATAATTCAGAAAGAAAACATAAGACTTGATCAAACAGATCTTCGTACTTGTGAACCATAAAACAACTTTTGAGAGCTTATAAACAAGGATGTAAAGAAAATGTGTAATGGTATATATAGGGGAACTTTGATGGTTTCTGAATGCTCATGACAGAGATTGTAATCAGACTTCAAGTGCAATAAAATTTCCAAAGGTCAATTCCTGTACCAGCTGGAGAGTTCAGTGTGTGAAAGTACTGACAACCTTCCTTTGCTGTCTGCTGGAAGGGATAAGAGACCCACAGAGCCCCTGGTTCAGGGTGGAAATGATCACATTACACCCTTGAAGCTGCATGGACTGTACAATGCTGTCTTTGACAGGCAGACACAAAGTAGACCATATGACATATTTTTATTCATTTTCTTTCTAGTAGAGCAGGTTCTTTTTTCTCAGCGCAGAGATACAGGAGGGAGTACCAAACAGAAGAGCAGAATTCTGCATATATAAGGGGAAATAATTCTTTTCTGCAGTAAGAGCACTCTTGGGAGCAAGATGTAATGAAAAATGATAACCTACTTCTGCATTTCATCATCTTCCACTAAAAAGCCTTTATTGAAACATATCATTTCCTAACTCAACTTGAAATTCAGTCCAGCTCAAGCTCCACACAGTGTAAAAACTATACAGATGAAATCCAGTAAACATTTAAAAACAGCAGAAAGTAAATAAGCAACTTTCTTTTTTTCTGCCTTCCTACATTTATTCATCTCAATTTTAAACTTTATTTGATGCAGACAGATGTGGCTGAAATCCATGAAGAAAAAGTACACAATCAGAAGAAAAGGAGAAATGTTTCCCACCTATACATAAGTGGGAAACAACATAAAATAATGCCTTTAGTGTAATATTTTTGTGTAAATATTTTTGTAGTTTTGTTTTAAGCAATATTTTAATGATAAATATATAATCTGATACTGGAGTAGCACAGACGTCATTCAATGGCATATAAAGCTGGCATTTTTTGTTTATGTATATCCCTATATTTTTGGAGTGTTTATGAAATAAGCCTTCACTTGTAGGATAACTATTTCGTATCTTTTGTACTTAGGAGTTCCATATCATAAGGTTTTTGCTGGATACAGTGCTGGATAGTAAGCTCATCACTAACCAAGATGAGTTATGAACAAGGAAATAGGTTTGTTGTGGTTCAGGTACTAGAGAGATGTTTTGTCTCTCTTGATGCATATATACGTATGAAGGAAATGGATTAAATTCAAATATCACAGCCAGAGTTTTACTTCCAGTTTTAAGTTTTTATTTCAGTTGTTTTCAAAATCCAGTTGACATGTATAAATAATATATAAATAAATATATAAATATAAATAAATATAATAAATATAAATAAATAAATAAATAAATAATCCACAAGCTTGTTTTAGTGACAATTGGATAGATTTCCTAAACAAAAATCTGGGGAAAATCACATTAACTGTAATAAATAGGTCTTATAAAAATTTTAAATGGCAGTATAACTAATCAGTTTGAACAATACATTTAAACAGTAAATAGCATTTAAAAGTAAACAGAGCTTTACATAAAGTGACAGCTAGTATCACATTTTCTGTTTCTAAGTGTGTGAAAACCAATGTACCAAGAAAGTGCCTACTATTTAAACATCTTGCTCCAGACATTTTTAACAAAAATTTGCAGTGGGTGGACTACTGAAGTGTCTCATCATTAAATTACACAGTGTGTGATAGAAACAGATGTACCTTAAGAAAGTTTGCATGACAAAACTGTATTGAAGATCTGCCAAGGGTATTGCTAAAACAAAGAACACAATGTGAATTACAGATTAGCCAGACTACCCAAGAGGAGAAAACACAAGAAGAAACAAGCGAAAAACTAGACAAAGTTAAATTTTTCTCTTACTTTAAGCTGCAAATTTTAAAAACAAGGTAGTGGAGACATTTTTTTATATAAAAAATAAAAAAGACAAAACATCATTTGATGGTACAGACTGAAGCATTTCCTGAGGAATTTCTTAATTGTTAAATAATTCTGTAACATAACATATGTTTCTCAGAATTTAATCTTACTAATGTACAGATTTTTATATGAACAAAAATTTTAATGGAGAAATACAGCTGAGTGAAACTATAAATTTGTGTATCGAGTTTTGAGAGGAGTAGTTCAACTGTTATGCTTTGAGACTAGTCAAGCTAGCATTTTCTATTCATTTATGTATTTTCCTTTTTTCTTCCCTTTTTTTTTTGGGGGGGGGGGGGGGGTGAGGGGATTTTTCTTCTGTGTTATAATTAGGTAGCAAAATATCACTTAGTGATGTGGATTCCAGTGATTTTTTATTTTATTTCTCAGATCTTTTCTACACACAGATGGTAGAATATATGTATTTTAGAAATATAAACTTCTATTTCAAATCAACTAATTGTGTAGCCCTGAACTTTCCATTATTTCTTCATGAGAAATGGCTAAAGCATATAGAATCTTCCTTGTAAATATGGAGTAAAACCAATAGTTTCTTTCTAAAGATAATCAAAACCAGGCTGGATTAGTCATGACTTAGTGGTCTGACCCAATATCTGTCATATTTCTCCATGTTCAACAGTTTTAGAATGATAAATAGGCTTTACACGAGACAAGAGTTTGACTCAAATTGTTTTACTCTTTGCATGTTTATAATTACACGTACTATAATCTTCAACAGTTCTGATGCCATGGTCTTCAGTCATGGGGAAGAGTAAATATTCCTGAAGGGATGATATTGACATTGTTCAGCAGTAAATATTCTTTGGAAGCTTGGTAAATTCTGTCAAGAAAAATTGACTTGTTGAATGAAGATTAGTAAAATTGCAGTTAATATTTCTGTCTCTATGATACATGATGCTTGTACAGTTTTCCCGGGGAAGATGTGAGTGTTCTAATAGTATATGATGTATGTGCCAGGGAGAGAAGAACTTGACACAAATGCATACCCCACACTATTAGGCACCAGCTGGATGCAATCTATTGCCCAGGTCCCATGGGGCTGCTGCTCTGTCCCAGATAAACTAAAGTCATGGTTCTGTGAGATTGCTTCTCTCACCGTGACAATATTTCACTTTTCTTTTACACCTCTTTCTTTAGGTTTGACTACTCCCCTCTGGATTCAGAAGTTGATTTCATGTTCCCTGATTACTGTTTAGCCCAGATGACAGTCTTTTTTTTTCTCTTTGTAATGCATATTTTTGTGTAGACACTGTGTACACATATCTTACATATTTTTTCAAGGCTGCTTGCAAAGGGTTATTCATATATGCAATACCTGAGAATCGTACTTTGAGAATCTTATCTGGAAGCCATGAAAATAGAATGGAGAGACTATTCAGTGTCTCATGCAAGTATAAAACATTTAAATCAGTTTTTCATCTGTACAAATAATTTTAAACTATTGTGATAATATTTGAAGCACATTAAAGTGATAAATGTTTATTCGTAATACTGTTTCAAGGCTTCTTTAGTCCTCTGGAATAAGTATATGAATTTTATCATGGTTGAGAAATTACAGATCAAATAACTTACAATAAAATTGACTAAAAATAAATGTACTGACAATGAGTCCCTGAAGTTACTGTCATCTGTTCTTACACAGTCACCAATGACTACTTTCATAATTCCTAATTTACATAATCTGAAGTATACAGTATCCATCTAGCAGAAATCAAGGAACAGAAGAAGACTTCAGGGCCTCACACCCTACAAAGTAAATCTAGTACTGAATTAGGACAAAATCCTTGTTGCAGATGAGAAAGAGCAGGGTATTCATAAATGTCCAAGAGCTGTTATTGTGCCTTTTTTACATGGTGGTTCCTATTCCACAGCACTGTAAGTTCTGCATTTACTCTGCATACTGTTTTTATGAGCCTACTGGTGAACCTACTAGTTTTAGTAGCCCTGTGGAATATGATATAGTTAATAAATACTTTAATATATTAACTTTCTCTTCTCTTTGTTATGTATCTAATTTCCCCGAGATTTGAGCAGGTTTTTTTCCTAATATCTGCCAAAAAATATCCTCTATGTATATTTATTTATTTTTAATTCATTCTAATGAATTCATTTAATTAATTTAAATTCAATTCAGAAATCAGAGATTTTAGAAGAAAAAATGAAATAGTGAAACATAAAATGAACTGCAAGCAGCAGATTTTGAAGAGTTATCAAAAAGACAACACAAGCCTATCATCGAGGTTCTTCCCATTGTTCTGCTGGATATCTTTCTACCTATACTTTGATTACTTTCTGAATAAAGATTTTGTCTCTAGTCAAATCATGCCTGCTCTAAAAAGTATAGTGATGCCTGATTTCAAACAAAGTTGATGTTTTATATAAACATATTCAATTAGCAGCATCCTTGTAGTAAACCATGGCAGACAATTCAATATTTGTCATCTCAGCATGGCAAAATTCTTAATGCAATGGAAATTGTATCATTATAATAATACCTTGGATAATCATCTACAGATTATTCTATCACATATAAATATTAAATCATATTTTCCTGATAAATAAAACTGTTTGTTTTATTTATTAGTTTGTTTGTCAAAGATAAGACTTTTGATTGTGGTCTAGCAGAAAATAAACTGTAATATGCTGCTGATGGGCTTAGTTGTAGTCAGTGTGTAAGTATTGGATATAACAAGTTCACAAGTATTCCGGGCTGTAGTGATACCCCACAGAATTCAAAGTAGTCAAAACATAGTCAAGACCTAAAAATTAGAAAAAAACTTTGGGAGCTTAGGGCTCTACTGTGTAGAATCCTTTGGAAAAGTGCTTTCATGGTTTTATGATTTTTCTCATTGGTATTCCACATCATAACATCATGTAGTGTAGTGGGAGTTGAAGAGTTAATGCTCCAGTTCTGTGGATTATTGATAGTTCCAGGTGTGCCAGTCTCAGAAGAGAAGAACTATGTACCCCAGGGAACTCTGTGTTGCTTTGTATTTTTATGTTTTTCCGCACAGAGGGAAAGATAAAAACTGTTCACATGTCATGAGACATTCTCTTTCCTTCGAAGATCGACCCAGCAGCAGGTGTTCACTCTTGTCTCGCCTTCAGCATTTAGCATTAAGCCCTTTGTTTTATTGGACACTCTCTCTTGCTCATTTTATTTAATTGATTAGCTTCAATTCCAATTATGTTATATTGTGTCATTTTCCATTCTGATATCTTATTTAGTAAATTAGGTTTCCTCCTCAGATCATTGCCACTGTTTTGATTTTAGGATCATCTCCCTTTTCCCTTTCTTCCTTCCCCTTTCCCAGGAAGTGGGTCCATGGGTCACCCACATCGATCATCATTGTACCGGGCCGAACCAGCCGGTAAACCACTGACAAGTTCTCAGAGATAAAGGAATGGATGAGAAGATTTATTTAAATATATTTTAACTAGTGCACAAGAGCTCTCAGTGTTGTCATACAAGAAGTCAGGAAAGTAAGGAAGGAGACTAACTGCTAGATCCAGACCTTTTAGCCAAAACAAAATACAAGGTAAAATGCACAAGCAGTGAAGACAGGGATACACATTCCTGGAGTGCAGGGAAGGGAACGGGAAAGTGGAAAAACAGGAATTGAACATGCCTAGAAATGTAAAAAACAAGAAAAATGCATTCTAGTACATACAATAACAAAGGAAGATAAATAAACTATGTGCCCTGTGATCAGTCAGACAGTGGACTTGACTGTTACTAACATGGAAAAAGCGGAGGTAGTTGATGAATTCTTTGTTCATTCTTCAGTGCCAAGTATTCTAGCAACAACACCAATACAAAGAATCAGAAACAGAGATTAGGAGAATTATGTAATGTCCGGTGTAGGAGATCATGTTTGAGGCCATCTAAAGAGCCTGAATATGCACAAGTCAATGGAACCCAATGATATGCGCCTGGAGTCCCAACGAAATCCTCTATGGAGCACTCTTTCAGCAGATTAAGTAAAGCAAGAGTCAAGTAGGCTAACAGCTACCACAGTGTTGCTGTTAAGAAATTGCTTAAATAACTGAAAAAATTGAAGAGATATCTGAATAGGAGAGAGGTAAGTAAAGAAAGAAAAAGGCATACGTATGATCCAAGAGAACCCAGTAGCAGCAAGACAAGTAGGCTAGAAAAGGAAAAGACAAAGATGGAAATAAGGCGACTGTTGTAAACTTAGATGATTTCACTTCTCTTAAGCTACACATAGCAGCCTAAGTCTTACTGCAAACAACAGAAAGAATTAGGACTTGCTCTAGTAGACTGAACTTTTACTATGGTTACTGCTATTCCACTGAACCTTTGTAATGCTCCGATTAATAGGAGAGAGAAGAAATTATTTTGATATATGTGTGTAACCAACAGTGAGATTAAGACACAACACATCAAATGTTATCCCGACCAGTTTGCTACAAATTCTAATTGCTCAGGGAGATGGGGAAGGGAATATGGGTGATAGGGAAGAGGTAGGAAATAAAAGCCAGTGTAGCTTGTCAGATGCTGATCTCCAGTAGCTATGGGTCCTTGGGTCACTGGAGATTGTGTTGTTCAGTTGACAACTTATTTCAATTTATTTAAGGAGGGTTCAAACTTATTTATAAGTCCTAAGTGGTCGAGTCAGCTCTTTTTGGAGTGACAGCTCCTGACTTTTGGATCTCAGCAGAACAATTTATTTGTTCTCATCTTCTGGGCCTTGCCAGCAGATAAGAAGCAACAGGGAGATACCAAACTGTGTCTTGCCTTCACAGGATACAGTGGTATAATCCCCTTTTGAAGGCAAACACCTCCAAGCAAACACTTTCCAATGTAAAACTGTCCACAAAGTGATGCCTGGCACCACCTGGCAACACCAACCACTCACTTCTCAGATAAGTCAGTCTTATCGCAAAAAATGCCTCACAAGGCAAGTTTTGAGACATGAGGGAAAACAACTGTTGTCTTTCATAACCTTTTACCAAACTGGTCTCCCTCCTGGATGTTAAATAGAATATTCTCTGTGCTGGTAGTTCTATGTTTGCCTTAGGAAACGGTCTCCAAACACAGCATAGGATCTTAGGATGCTAGAGTTCCTGCTGTCTTCCCAGAAGATGATGTCCTGGAAACAGAAAAAAAGACTTTCTGTCGAGTCTAATTTTACAAAGAAATTATTTGTTCACAGAAAACCTAATCCTGTCATTAGGAACAGCTGGTTTTTAATATTATGAAAAGGTTCCTCACTAAGAGTGTGGTCAGGCACTGCAACAGTCTTCCCAGGGCAATAGTCATCACTTCAGGCCCCCAGGATTTCAGGAAGTCAATAATCTCAGAAACATGGTTTAATTTGATTGGTTCTCTGTTGAGTCATGAATTGGACTTCTTGAACCTTTAAGTTCCTCCTAACAGGATATTCAGTAATTCTATGATTCTAAAATTTCCTTTCCTTTGGAAGATCCTGTAACAGGTTACTTACACATCATCATTAGTGTATCTTTCTCCTGTGATTTCAATTCAAAGATCGCTAAAAGGTATATGCATCTTCCTGAAGATCTGGAAGGAGGATCCTCCTTCCTGAGGAAGATCATGGTACATCCACCAATATTCCCAATTGCTTCTTCATAGCTATACATTCATCACAGTGTATTATTACTGGGAATTACCTTGACCCTGCTGCAGGACCTTGTACTTGGCCTTGCTGAATGCCGTGAGGTTTGCATTGTCTAATCTCTCAAATTTGTCAAGGTACAGAGATGGCATACCTTTCCTCTAACTTGTTCACTGCACCATTCATCTTGGTGTTGTCTGCAAACTCGATAAAGCTGTACTCAATCCCATTATCTATATCACTTATGAAGATATTAAATATTATTTTAATCCCATTATCTGTGTCAGTTAGAAAGTTATTAAGTATTAATTGCCTCATTATAGACTCTCGAGGAACATTTCTCATTGCAATTCAGGGCACAGTAATTATAGCAAAGGTTTTTTGTTGCATATTTAAATGCTGCTGTAGTCTTTTTGTTGAAAAAGAAAAATAACATGACATTGAAAATATTTTTAAAATGCAATCATCTAGAAGGATAAAATATTTTATCTGAATAGTTGTGTAAATATCTTGTGAAATCAAAATCTAGCCAAGATTTTAAATTCAATCATCTTATCTAGGTGTCTACAGTAAAAACAAAAGCTTTAGATCAACCTAGATTTTTAATACTACTAAAAATATGTTTCCAAATTGTACCTAGCTTGCTGCTTTAAACAATGTTTATTACATATATTAAACACACACACACACACATATATATGTTTATATGTATATATATTTTTTTGCCAGATCTTTTTATCGAGGTGGTAGAATTCATTTTTCTTTTTCAAAACTTTTACAAATTTTGTGTTTTGTTGTTGCTACAAAGCTTGCTAGGCCACACACTCATCTCAAAAAGAAAAGTGAAACATTGTCTATTACCTCCAAAGTGATTTTAGATGCAGAAGTCTTTAGGATCTAACATTACTCTAGTTATTGATAACTATGTGACATTCACTGACTAAGTGACCTTGAAAGCATATAGGTTCAATGCGTATTTTAGTAAGAACTATATATTTTTTTTGTTCTTTTGTTTAACTGTTAACATGTGTAGCCATTTCTCTGAATTATTAACAGTGCATTTATTAAAACACTGCAATACTAACTATTAAATATGCTTACCTAAGTATGTGAGATGATTTGCTACCAAATAGTAGCTACAACTTCTAGATGTTTACTTATAAAGCAGTAATACAAACTATCTGTCTAGTATGTGCACAAGGAATATTTAGAGATTTCAATGTACTAGATGTTGAAGCAGAAAAAACAGGTTATATGAGCATAGTTACTTTGAAATATTTCTTTTTTCAATAGTTTTAATAACAGATAATATTTTCCAAATCTTTTCAAATTTAGATATTTTAATAATCAGTAACACTTATATGGGTTCATACACTGCATTAAAATATAGGGAAAATGTAAAGCATGGATAATAATTCTAAGAAATGCTACCAGCTGATATCTATACAGAATATCACTTCTTAGAACTATTTTTGAGGGACTTCTATACAGAAACATATATGTATGCTCAATATATCTGACGTGTCTTCATGTACTTTCTGAATATTGAGTAGATCTGATCAACGTTATATAAATAACAGTTCCTATGAAGGGATTACACATTTAATACGCATGTTGAAGCTTTTTTGGAATTTTGTAGAAGTGTCCAAAGCTTTTATTTTTTACTGGGGAACAGCCTAGATAGAGTTGTGAGAAACAGTATATTTTCATTGCTTGTGGTTCAGGAATTTTCAGTTCCTCATGGCTTTTGCTGCAGTCCAGAAGACAGCTGACCTTTCAGTCTACAAGTGGACACTGCTGGCTCATTTGAAGTCTTTCATCTACCAGGAACTGAAAGTCCTTCTCAGCTGGACGAATCCCAAGGAGTTTTCCTATTCTGTACATTTATCTGGGATTGCCATGACCCATATTCAACACTTTGCACTTGGCCTTGTTGAACCTCATTAAGTTCACATGGGCTCACCTTTCAAGCTTCTTCCTGTTTGTGGCATTTCTTTCTTCTCCAGCACTAACTACACCTACAGATAGCTCGATGTCATCTCCAGACTTGCTGAGAGTATGCTTGAGGCCATTGATCTATGTCACTGATAAAGATTTTGATGATCACCTGTGTCAAGAGAGACCTCAGCAGAACAGCACTCTTCACCAGCCCCTACCTGGACATAGACCTACTGACCATCTGTTGGGACCTTAAAACCAGTACCTTATCCACTGCATAGTCCACCCTTTGAAACCATCTCTCTCCTATTTAAAGATAAAAATGTGGTGGGGGACCATGTCAAAGGTCTTTCACAAGTAGATTACTGTAGGTAAGTAGGTAGATTACACGAGCTGTCCTCCCTTCATCCACCAGTGCTGTCACACCATCATAGAAGGCCATATGAGGCTTGATCTGCCCTTCATGAATCCATGCTGGCCATCTCAAATAACCCATTCATTCCTCATGTGTCTTAACGTATCTTTTAGGAGATTCTGTTCTGTGTTCTTCCCAGGCTCAATATAATTTCTATCATAACTTAAAAAATGATAATTTTTTGATATTGATATATAATTGATATTTTCCTTTCTCTGGTTACTGAGGTCTTTGTCTGACAGACACAACCTAACTGTTCAGTAGCATACTATATCTGTCTTATCAAAACCCTTTTGTTTCTAATCAGAAGAAAAGCAAAAATGATATCATGAAGTAATTGACACACATATTTTTAGGAACTGTAGAAGAGATTTCACACATAGTGCTTGTGAAATGTTTCCTATGGAATAAGCAAGCCTGGAATACTTTTTAAATTAATTTTTGTGACTGTAAACATCTACTATATATTTTTTTTTGTATGATTTTGGGCTGTGTGTTTTCTTCTAACTCTCATTTCAAAAGTATATATTTTTTATTTTATTATTAGCATACAACTTAACAAGTTTATGTCCAGTAGAAGATAGCACACTTTTTCTGAGTCCGACTTGTTTTTTTATCAGGTGATCTGCATCTCATATTTAAAAAAACAAAAAGCAAAATAATAATAATAATAAAAAACAAACACTGCTTGTTTTTTTCTCAACATTAAACAACATTCTAAAATATTGCTGGTTTTTTTTTTTTTTTAATATCTGTAATCAGAGACTTTTCTTTTGCACTGACAATTATAATAATATCCATAATACTACATTGGAAATGTTGGATTTCCTTAGCTTGTTTTCTAATGATTACAGCTGATGGAGTAAGCCAGGTAATGAATAAGTGTACATCAGGCTGGAGCCACCACAGGATCTTTGCTTTTTTGACCATGAGGCAATTTACTCAGCATCTTGTCTAATGGCTGTAGATGGGTGTCACTTACCTCTAAGAGGGAAATGGATCCTAGCCCAAAGGATCTGCAGCTTGAACTGAGGGAAAAGAGAGGGAAGTACAAGAAATGTAAGCAGGGTTGTGTAGCCTGGGAAGAATACAGGGGTGTTCTCTGACAGTGCAGAGATAAGATCAGGAAGGCCAAGACATAAATGGAGCTGAACTTGGCAAGGGAAGTGAAAAAATAATAAGGGATTCTACAGGTACAGAGGCAGAAGGAGACATACCCAAGAAAGTATTCCCCCTCTGATAAATGAAGATGGAAAACACTACCAATTTTTAATAAAAGGATAAAGGATGACCCAGGGAACTATTGACCTGTGAGCCTCACCTCTGTGCCTGGGAAGATCATGGAGCTGATATTCCTGGTTACCATGTTAAGGCACATATGAAATGAAGAGGTAATTCAAGACAGCCAGCATGGCTTCATCAATGTCGGATCTTGCCTGACCAATCTGTGGACCTCCTATGATGGAGTGAAGGCATTGGTGGACAGGGGAACACAGGTTGACAGGGGAAGAAGGATCTACCTGGATTTCTGCAGAGCCTTCTCTAAATTGAAGAGGTATGAAATTGAAAGATTTTTTGCTGGAAAAAGATTGTTTGCTGGATTAAGAACTGGTAGGCTGGTCACAGCCAAAGGTTTGTGATCAACAGTCCTGTCTGGGTGGAGGTCAGTCATGTCCCCCAGCGGTCAGTCTTGGTACCAGTGCTCTTCAACATCTTTATCAAGGAAATAGATGATGGAATCAAGTGCACCCTCAGCTAGTTTGCAAAGGACATCAAGCTGAGTTGATACCCTGGAGGGAAGGGAATCCATTCTGTGGGACCTGTTGGCCTGTGTGAACCTCATGAGATTCAACAAGGCCAAGTGCAAGGTATCGAACTTGGGACGGGGCAATTCTAAGTATTTATACAGACTGGTGGAAGAACTCCTGGAGAGCAGCTGTGTGGACTTGGGATCCTGGTGGATGAGAAGCTAGAAATGAACCAGCAGAGTGCACTTGCAGCCCAGAAGGCCAACTATGTTCTGGGCTGCACTAAAGAAGGGGCAGCCAGCAGGGAGAAGGGGGTGATTCTCCCCTTCTACTCAGTTCTTGTGTGGCTCCATCTGGAGTACTGCATCCAGGTCTGGTGCCCTCAGCACAAGAAAGATAGAGAGCTCTTTGAGCCTGTCCAGAGGAGGTCCACTAAGACAATCAGAGGGCTGGTGCATCTCTCCTATGAAGAAAAGTTAAAGGAACTGGGCTTGATTAGCTTGGAGAAGAGAAGGCTCCAGGGAGACCACATTGCAGTCTTGCAGTACTTGAATGGAGCATATAAACAGGAGGGGGAATTACTGTTTACATGGGCTGATAGTGATAGGACAAGGGGAAATTGTTTTAAACTGAGACAGGGGAGATTTAGGTTAGACATTAGGAGGAAGTTTTTCACTAGGAGTGTGGTGATGCACTGGAATAGGTTGCCCAGGGAGGTTGTGAATGTCCCAGCCCTGGAGGCATCCAAGGTAAGGCTGGATGTGGCTCTGGGCAACCTGGTCTAGAGGCTGGCAACCCTGTCCACAGCAGGGTGTTGAAACCAAATGATCTTTGAGGTCCTTTTCAACCAAGGCCATTCTATGATTCTATGAGTTGTGAGTAGAACTGCAACATTTTAAAGGAAACGTATCAAATTTCCAAGCTGATTTATGGGAATAGCTTCTTTTTCTGCTCTTACTATGCAAATTTCTCTGCTAGAACAGAAATGTGGAAGGACATTAGCCTTTTAGAATTTCAAAATACATTTTGATTATTTGCTTTGATAAAAATCTTTTAAATATTTGATAAAAATTGAAACAAAAATATTTGATAAAAATTGAAACAAAAATATTTACCCCTATTTTTGCATAAACTCTTTAATTGTTTGAGACTTAAATAGTGAAAAAAAGTAACAGTACAGTAAGGATAATGTGAATGGTACTGTTAATAGTAATAGTAGTGATTTCAATAGTAATAATAGTAAAATAATATTGCTATGCAGCCCTGTATAGGAATTTAAATGCATGCAAGATTATGATAATTTTCATTAGAGATCCTGACTAGCACTAGCTGAATAATGTTCCTTGATTTTGTTTGTCATGTTTAACCAGGAACAGGTTATTCAGTGTTTCTCCTTTTCCAGAAAGACATCTTTATGCTAGTGGGAATATAACTTTTGTATGTATGCATATTTCATTTTAGTATTCTTCATTACATTGTTTAGTGAAACAAACAGATGAAGAGGTTTCTGTTTTTTTAACATGCTGATATATGTGATTTATACTTCATATGTTTTTAATTTACTAGGCCAGTACTTCCCATTAAAAGATGGTTCTCATTAGAAGGAATTTTGTTATGGAACTATGTATTATGTTTAATTCTTACTCATTTTAAAATAAATACTTTGGAAACAAATACATCAAAGCATGGAGAAGTTGTTAGTAGCTATTTTTTTTTTAAACATACAAGAAAATCAACGTGATGACTGAGGTCCTAGGGCAAATGAAGCAACCAGATCTCCTGTAATGGGGTTGTAGAGTCTGTGTAAATGACCCCTCTGGTCTATCTGCAGCTTTTCTTCTTTTTAGTGACTGCCTGTTCTTTCCCTTCTCTGAAGAACTGTTTTTTTGTTTGTTTGTTTGTTTGTTTGTTGGTTGGTTGGTTGGTTGGTTGGTTGGTTTGTTTTCATCTAAAGTCAACCATTTAAATGGATGAACTATGCTTTGTTCTTCCTCTCAATGATGGATACAAAATACATTTCAGTATCATAAAAAGAAGTATTCATTTCTAAGGAGTATGCTTCCCAGAATAAATTCCCTATTAGTTAGGAAACAGCATTCTTAGTGTCTAGTTCACATCTTATACTGATCTTCTTATGCAAAGAGCTAATTTCAGGTAATATCAATTTCAGGTATGTGAAGTTAGTTTGTTAGTCTCAGTCTGGTTTCTAGCATAAAATGCTATATATCACAAATAATAATCTCTGTAGATACCATCAATTTTTTAGAACTTTAGAAAAGGTAAAATTAAAAGAAGATTGAAGGGCAAGCAAACAGAACTATGCATTCATGCTTCGAAATAATATATTCTGGCAAAATGCAGTTTCATCTTATAAGGTACACGGAGGTTTTTTGACTGATGAGTCACGATTCATTTACTTGTAAGAACATAAATGAGTTTCTTTTACATACTCATGGGTTTTATTTGCACATAGAAGTTGAGAAATAGTTCAGTGATTACTTTCTCTAAAATGTAACTGAAAGAAGTTTGGAAATGTTAGACATTTTGTTCTTCAAACCTTCTCTCTCTATATGTCATGGTTTTATGATTTTTGGTATTGGTATTCCACATCATAACAACATGTAGTGCGTTAAGAGTTAAAAGAGTTAATACTCCAACTCCATAGATCATTGATATTTCCGGGTATACCTGTCTCAGAAGAGGAGAACTACATTCCCCAGAGGACTTTGCGATGCTTTACATTTTTACGTATTTTCCGCTCAGAGGGAAAAGATAAAAACCCTCTGCGGTCACGGGACACTCTCTTTCCTTCAGGATCGACTCGCTGCCGTATCGCCTTCGTAAGGCCTTCGGTTTATCGGACACTCTCTCTTGCTCATTTTCTTTGATTTATTAGCTTCAATTCCAATTATATTGTATTATATTGTGTTATTTTGCTTTCTGATATCTTACTTAGTAAATTAGCTTTCCTCCTCAGATCATTGCCGCTGTTTTGTTTCTAGGCCCATCTCCCTTTTTCCTTTTCCCTTTCCCCCTTCCCCTTTCCTGGGGTGTGGGTCTGTGGGTCCCCCACACCAATCGTCACGGAACCGGGCCGATCCAGCCCGGTAAACCGTTGACACTATACATACATATTTGTAAATACACTTCTATTTGAATGTGGGGTAAATGAACATTTGTAGTCCTAGTCACTGATTTCGCAGCTGATTTAGATGAAGCAAGTGTTTAAGTGTTACAAGAAACTGGCTCACTTCAATAGAACAATTAAAGAAAACACTGTTAAAGAAAAATCTGGAAATCATGTGTACATAAGTTGTGATGTTACATCCTCTAGCCTGACCATCATTGTACAATCACAGAATCATAGCATAGAATCATAAAATGACTTGGGTACAAGGAAACCTCAAGGATGATGAAGTTCCAACACCCCTGCCACAGATTATGTGGTAGATAATATTGCCCAGGGCTCCATCCAACCTCATTTTAAACAGTTATGGGACGGGACATCCATAACTTCTCTGGGAAACCTTAATTTTCTCTTTTTGCTTTTTCATATCTCCTGAAAATATATACATTTTTAAAATACATAAGAGAAATTTTATTTAAAAAAGAGGAGAGAGTATCTTCTTAATAAAAAATATTTCCATTAGTCTTCGAATTTTAAAGCTGTATTAAACATTAAATACAAGTAATGCAAGTAATCTAAATTCCAAAAAGAACAAAAAGATGTCTTCTGCAGGCAAAAATGTACAAATTGTCAAGTATGTTGTGAACATTACGATGATTTAAAAAATAAACAATTCACTTAGCAGTTCATTCAAATTCTGATGAATAAATACTAAGTTAATGCTGCTAAATAAATTAATTCATGATTAAAATATAACTTAAATACCTATAAATCTTAGTCCTGCATGAATATCTGTTTCTGAGGCAAAAAATATCTATTAGACCTTTCTGAATTTTAAATTTCATAAGTAGCGTAATTTCTGATCATTTAGGCTGAAACCATCAATCTCTTCATTACTTGCATTTTAACCTTACTGGCAATTCTGCAAGCCTTTTGTCTGTATGTGACAAAACCAGTCATTAATGTCCAAGCAACTTGGACTGTAAAAGCAGGCAGAGCTTCCCAGCTGGTTTGTCCATACTTAGCATCTGCTAGGTCTCCAAGTAATTAGCAATTTGACCCCTGTAAAAGAATTTCAAATAAGAAAAGATGCCTGAAAAGACAATAAGCCACTGGCCTTCTGTTGTCATTTAACCTGGGAGGCAGCTCTACACCAGCAGTCATCTATTCAGTCCCCTACTTCCCAATGGCATGGGGGAGAGAATCAGAAAAAACAAACAAACAAACAATAAATAGTAAAACCCATGAGTTGAGACAAAAACTAAGACAGAATACAGTAATAATAGCAATGATAAAATACATATATTTGCAAAATAAGTGATCTACAAAGCAGCTTCTCACCACCCACTGTTCAGTGACCAGCCAGTCATCAATCAGTGGCTGTTTTCCCAGCCAACGACTTTCAATTAAATAGTTGTTGTTGTTGTTGTTATTGTTATTTTTTTCCCCACATTTCATCATGTGCTATGAAACATTCCTTACACTAGTTTCGGTCACCTGTCCTGGTTCTTTACCCTGCCAGCTTCTTGTGCTCTCCCAGGTCCCTTGCTGATGGATGGTAAGAGAAGCTGAAAAACTGAAATGTTCTTGGCTCTGTATAGTTTTTGCTCAGCCAAACCTAGAACATTGGTATGTTATCAACACTATTTTTCTTCTAATGCCCAAACACTGCATCTTACTAGGCACTATGGGAAAATAAATAAATAAATAAAAAGCCTCACATGAAATCAGGACACCCTTTCCTACCTTTGAGCCTAATTATTGTAACATGATATATGGCACACATCTATTTGTCCACCTTTCATCCCTAACAAGTCCCATGCTTCTAGAGAGCTGACCAAGGTCCTGAGCAAACGTAGTGGTTAGTAGAAGTAAAACAGATAAAACTTATTGGAAAAAATCTAAGTGTCTTTGCACCGAAGAGAGCAATGTGAGCTTGAGTGGAGGAATGACGTCTAATTTTGGAATAAAGAAGCATACCACTCTACCACCTTTTTAGAAGGGATACGTTAGGTAGGAAGGGTGGGTGAGTTGACCTCTGTGTTAAAGAGTGGATAGACTTTGACAATTGCCCTCTGATAAATGGTGGGGAACAGAGTGAGAGCCTATGGGTTAGAATTAATAACAGGACTAACAAAGAGCACCCAGTGATAGGGGTCTACTAAAGGCCACCTGATCAAGGGGAGCTAGCTGATGAGGTCTTCTTCCTTCAGCTGTAGGTGACATTGCACTCATAGACACCTGTCCTGATAAGAGATTTCAACCACCCAGATATCTGCTGGAAAAAACACACAGTTTACAGTAAGGGATCAAGGGATTCAGTGCATGGAGGATAACTTTCTGGTTCAAATATTGGATAGACCAATCAGAAGTGAAGTGCTGCTGGATCTGATGCTCACCTATTCAGTAAAGATCATTAAAGGTGTTAAGACTGAAGGAAGCCTAGGCTGACCTGGTTGAGTTTGTGATCTCAAGGAACATGGGCATGGTAAAGAGCGGGGTCAGGACCCTCTACTTTGGGAGATCAAACTTCAGGCTCTTTAAGGAATTGTTGGATGAGATCTCCTGGGAAGCTGACCTTAGAGACAAAGGAATGGAATAAAGCAGGGTACTCTTTAAGAATGCTTTTCTGACAGTACAAGAGCTCTCCATCCCTTAGAATATACATTGGGCCGGGGAAGCAGGAAACCAGCATGGCTTACCAAGGACGTGCTGGACAGACTGGGGGAAAAGAAGGGATTGTGTCAGATGTGTAAACAAGGGCATGTCACCTGGGGAGAATTCAGGGATGCTGTCCAGACTTGCAGAAAGGGATTAGGAAAGCCAAGGTGCAGACAGAACTGAAAATGGAAAGGATGTTAAAAACAACAAAAAGGGATTCTATAGGTGCCTGGCTCCTATATATAGGTGCCTGTCTGAGAGGGGAGATTCTTTGATATACCTGGACTGAGGTTGATACACATGCGAGATCAGATGTCTTCCAACCAGTTCATTATCAATTACAGTGATGGGGAAGGGAGACTGGCCATTATTATGAATTATGGCAATGGGGAAGGGAAGGTGGGCAATAGGAAAGATAGGAAAAAAGCAAGAATTACATAAAACAGGGATAGTGACCACAAAAGATGTAGCAGTTTCTCATTGTCCACTGTTCCAACAGCTCAAGGCCAATGAAAGAGTGAGGGCGCAGGGAGAGGCAGTGGCAGAATGCCTGGCCTTAGGCAGCAAGCTGGTAAACAATAAGCAACCAACAGCAGTTCCAGGAGAAACCAAGAGGTCTCATGTAGAAGGCTTAGGAGAATCAGGCAGCAGGCAAATTTTGTACTACGTGATGTCCAGTATCAGACACACCATTCCTTGGCTGTAGCTGCCTTCTTCTGTCCTCTAAGCACAGCATTCCTGGTCTCTTTGTTTAGAATAGTGTGCAGCACCTGTGGGCATGCAGGTCCTCTGGGTAGTTATCTGTCATGAGATGTGCCCACAAAAGGCTGCTCATCAGCCATATTGGCCATATCACTACTGCTCATCTCTGGTGTCTGCTTATCTCTCATTGCCCCCGGCCTGCAAGTCTTCACACAAAAATTTTCTTGGATATGTTCAAGACTGTCATGAACTTGTCCAAGACGTGCCTGGATTTGTCCATCCGTTGAAGCTGTCCAGTAGAAAACTTTGTGACAAAGATGCAGAAACTGTTTCTTACAATACAATATTGACCAGAAGAGACAAGCCAAAGAGGGCATATCTCTGGTAAATGAGAAAAGAGGAATGGCTACAGGAGATATGGAGGAGGCTGAAGTATAAATGAGATTTTTACCTCAGCCATCACCAGGAGCCAAGATTCTCATATTTCCCTGGTAACTGGAAAAAAATAAATGCCTCTCCCATTTACAAGAAAGGGAGGAAGGAGGACCTGGGGAACTACAGGCCAGTAAGCCTCACCTTCATGCCTGGGAAGATCATGGAACAGATTCTCCTAGAAGACAGGTTAAGACACATGCAAGATGAGCAGGTGATCCAAAGTTTGCCAAGGGGAGTTCATGCTTGATCAATCTGGTGGCCTTTTATGATGGCGTAATGACACTGGTGGAAATAGGGAAGGTGTCATCTACTTGGACTTGTGCAAGGCCTTGGACATGGCACACCACAACATCCTTATCTCTAAATTGGAGAGAGACAGATTTGAGGGGTGTACTAGTGTGTGGATGAAAAGTTGATTGGAAGGTCATAGATAGAAGGTTGTGGTGAATGGCACTATATCCAGGTGGAGGCCAGTGACAAGTGGTGTCCCTCACAGTTCTGTCTTGAGTCTTGTGTTCTTTAGCGCCTTCATCAGCAACATTGATGATGGGTTTGAGTTCACCCTAAGCAAGTTTGCCAATGACACCAAGCCAAGCTGAGTGGTGTGGCTGACACATTACAAGAAATTGAAGCCATCCAGAGAGGAATATCAACAAGTTCATAAGGTGGGCTCATGCGAAACTAATGAGGTTCAACATAGGAAAACAAAAAAAAAAAAAATTGCACTTGGGTTGTAGTACCAGATACATATACAGACTGGGAGAAAAACTCCTTGAGAGTAACCCTGGAGAAGTTCCTGGTGGCCCTGGTGGATGAAAAACTGAACATGAGTGAGCAGCATACTCTTGCAGCTTGGAATTCAAATGATATCCCAGGCTCCATCAGAAGAGAAGTGTCCATCAGGGACAGGGAGGTGACTGTCCATTTCTACTTTGCCCTTGTGAGGCCCCATCTGGAGTACTATGTTCAGGTCTGGGGCTACCAAAACGAGAAAGATGTGGAGCTGCTGTAGAGGGTGTAGAGGAGGACCATGAAGATGATCAGAGGGCTGGAGCACTAAGAAGATGGACTGGGGGAGCTGGGCTTTCTTAGCCCAGAGAAGAGAAGGCTACAGGGAGACCTCACTGCAGGTATACTTGCAGCCTTCTGGTATTTAAAAGGAGATTATAAACAGGAGGAAAATCAACTTTTTACAACAGTAGACAGTGATAAGACAAGGGGAATATTTTTAAGCTCAAGGAGGGAAAATTTAGATTGGATGTCAGGGGGAAGAGTGGTGAGTTGCTGGAACAGGCTGCACTGAGAGGTTGTGGATGCTCTGTTCCTGGAGGTGTTCAAGACCAGGTTGGATGGGGCTTTGGGCAACCTGATCTAGTGCAAAATCTGGAGGTTGATGGTCCTGTCTGTGACAGGGAGGTTGGAACTTGGTGGTCCTTGTTTTTTTTCCAACCCAAGCTGTTCTGTGATTCTATGATTCTATGATAAGAGAGGACTTGCTCTTGGTGATGCCATGCTTTTTGTGTGACATCACCTCCCACTCTTGTGTCTTGACATAGCTGCCAGAAGGATATGCTACATTATCTTTTTGTTTTTGTTTTTTTTATATTTTCTGGTCTTATCCTCTCTGTTGCTGAGCTTCCATTCAATCTAAATTTTAGGGCAATGTAGCCCAAAAATACATATTTCATCACTAGATTTATGGTACCTGAAAATCTTTTGATGTTACTGGGAGTTCTGTGTTGGGAGAATTTGTCCTTAAGTGGTTTCTTCACTGCTCTATATTATTGTGAATTTTCTCAAACTATTACAGGATAATCCTTGTCTCTCTTTCAAAATACAGCATTGCCACCCAGATTTCAAAGGATTTTTCTAGATATTATTCAATGTGGAATTTGGAAAAATGAAAGATTTACATGTACACAATAGAAGTATAGCTTCCTTGTAGGAAAATTGCTGTTGACATGCTTGGAGGGTGGGAGGATTAGACAAATAAATTTACAAAGTACTATATGATACCACAAACTATGTCCCCAAATCACAAGTGTCTCAGAAATTGTGAAGTGTATTGATTGCATATTATTAGAATCAAAAGAAAGAAGACAAATCAATGTTTTCCACTGATCAACATTAAAATTACTTTACAGATAGTAAATCTGTTACATATAGATCCATTTAAACTCATTGGCTTAAGTATAAAGTTGCTATTTTAACAAGTCTTGAATTACAGTCTGTCAAGATAAGCTGTAAGGCACATGTACTGTATACAATTATCAGTCCTGGTTTGGCTTCACAGACTATGGTTTGGAAGATGGTCAAAATTTTTTTTCTTAAGTGTTTTAATTAGCCTGCTGCTACAGGTTTTCTCTAGTAATGTAACTGACTTCCAATATTATTTATTTGAACATTTCTCATCAACTGTACTACAAGTTTTTTGTAGAACCTATTATTGTATCTTTTTTTTTTATATATTATTTTTTAATTTTCCTCCCCCAGGTGGTGATAGGAAAATACTTATTTTTGTCTTGCACATTTTCCTTTCTGGTATGATTGCAAATCAGTATGTAAGAATGAATGTAGTACTTAGAAGAAAGCATGAGCTCAGAGTAGAAATTCTTTTCTGTCATAGAAAGATAAAGATTGAATAAAAGGCAGCATAGTTTTTGATTACTGGATTGTGCCATAGATGAGGGGAAAGAAAGGGTATGTCTAAGACTGTTCATAATAATATGTATACTTGAGTTAAGAAATATTACTGAGTACTTATCACCATTTCAATTAAATTACAAAAGAGATAGAGCTGAGCTTAATTTTCATATTATAAAGGATTCGTGTATCCTTGTTGTGAACTTACAGTGCTGTCTTCTGCACTAAAATAATCTCATTCTTTTAATCCCAACTTGTGTGTCTATTTAGGATCGTGTATCTTCTTGGTACTTCACCAGTGACTGTGAGACTGTGGAGCTGTTTTATATTTTCAAGATTCTTTAGTAGCTACATTTGTAATACTTTCTCTTATGCTGTTGATTCCTGTTATTTTGTATCTCCTTTTAAAATTCATTGTTTACACAATATTTTGAATACAAAGGAACTCAGATGCTTTTGTGATTCTAACAAATATTCAGTATTACAGAGCAGATAGGGATAAGCATTATGGAAATGAAATCCCTTAATGAGAATGACTGAAATATATCAGGGAAAGGTTCTTCTTGATTTCTGCCAGACTTTACTTTTTCTTATTCCAGTTCTAATAAATGTTTTCCAGTTTAAAATAATTCACAAGTAAACATGATTATTTTTATAGTTAAAGAATATGATTTCCCTTCCCTTCCCTTCCCTTCCCTTCCCTTCCCTTCCCTTCCCTTCCCTTCCCTTCCCTTCCCTTCCCTTCCCTTCCCTTCCCTTCCCTTCCCTTCCCTTCCCTTCCCTTCCCTTCCCTTCCCTTCCCTTCCCTTCCCTTCCCTTCCCCCTTCCCCCTTCCCCCTTCCCCCTTCCCCCTTCCCCCTTCCCCCTTCCCCCTTCCCCCTTCCCCCTTCCCCCTTCCCCCTTCCCCCTTCCCTCTTCCCCCTTCGCCTCCCCATCCTCATCCCCCTCCCCCTTCCCCTTCCTAAATGGTGTTTACAGAAATTGTGAAGGCCATAAATTCAAAGATCTTAATACAGTCATTGACTCAGAAAATATAATAATTCATTCTGTCAGAAAATAAACGAGTGATATTCCTTCCTTTTCATATACTCTGTTAAATATACACTCTTGGTTAAAGTTAAATCTTTCTTATTTAGATATCTTTTTGATCTCAGTTCATACAGATATTCTGTTTATAGACTTGTTTATATTGCAGAGTGCTCCCTGCAGTCAACCTGAAGTGTTGCTTAAGATAGTAAATATCATGTGTGTTTCACTTTCAAAAACACTGAAAATGGCACTCAGAAAACACTTGTATTTTTAATGGTAGACATGAACAGCATAGCACAATAAAAATACCAGCATTTGCATTTCTAGAATCAAATCAGAAAGTATGCATGTAGTTTATCCAGTAAATAATTGTAAACTTCTCAATCAGTTTCTGTGATCTTTCATAGAATTATAGAATTGCTCAGTTTGGAAAAGACCTTAAAGATCATCAAGTCTGATTACAAGCTAACCATACTACCTTAACTCTAACAATCCTTTGCTAAATCATGTCCCTAAGCACCACATCCAAATGGTTCTTAAACACATCCGGAGATGGTGACCTATTCCAGTGCTTAATAAGCCTTTCTGTTAAAGAAGCATTTCCTTATATCCAACCTAAACTTACCCTGGTGCAATTTAAGACCATTTCCCCTTGTCCTGTCACCAGTGAGAAGAGACCAATCCCGCTCTTGCTTTCAGTTACACCTTTCAGATATTGGAAGAGAGCAATAAGGTTTCCCCTCAGCCTTCTCTTCCCCAGATTAAGCAGCCCCAGCCCCTTCAGACTCTCCTCATAGGGTGTATTCTCCAGGCTCTTGTTGCCTTGGACACCATTCAGCATTTCAATGCCCTTTCTGTATTGAGGTGCCCAAAACACAGTATTCAAGGTGGGGTCTCACCAGTGCCAAGTACAGGGGCAGGGTCTGCTCACCACATTATTCCTGATACAGCCAGGATGCCATTGGCCTTCTTGGCCACCTGTGCACACTGCTGGCTCATATTCAGCTGATTGTCCACCAGCACACCAAGGTCCCTTTCCATCAGCCAGCTTTCCAGCCTCTCCTTTCCAAGCCTGTAGGCTTGGAAATTGGGGTTATAGACAGGAATAAGCTTTTCTTCTTACATAATTAGTTTCATTTAAAGTACACAACAGATAGATACTGAGGCTTAAAAATGAAGAATTTCAGCCGGGGAGGTGTCATTTGTTGTTTTTGTTGTTGCTTATTATTTGTTTGTTTGTTTGTATGTTTATTCATAAAACCTTCAGTTAGAAGGGACCCACAAGGATCATTGAATTAAACTATTCAGCTCCTGGCTCTGCACAGGACTACCCAAAATCCGAACCATAATTCCAAGCATTTCTCAGTCACATATTGAATAGCTGGGTCAGCCTGTTCCTTTCAGTATAGCTCCTTCCTACTGAAAATTCTCCTTGTTTTCTTATCTCTCTGTTATGAACATACTACAGCCTGAATATCACATCAGAAGCATGAGGAAATCTGGATGAGTAGTTAATTTGGGTTAATGTTCTGTTTTCTGCTTTGCACTAGCATAAAGGCAGTTGAAGTCTTCCAGAATCAGAGAAAAACAAAAGAAAAATAAAGAATTTCCGGTTTTAGTGGCTGCTCAATTACTAATAAAGCAATATGTTGCATGCTACTTGGAAGACAAAACAGTTTTTGATGAATTCCTGACAAAAATTCTTGACAGGAATCAAGTAAATAGTTCACAAGAGCTCTTTATCTTTTCATTTGCCCTCTTTTTAAATTTTTTTTCCTTCCTTCTCTCTTTCTCCTTCTTCTCTCTCTCCCTTCAGCTCCCCTTTTTGTTACTGGAGCATTCTGTTTCTTTTACAAGCTAACAAGTTTGATGTGGCCTTGTGTCTCATTCCCTTCCAGGCTTGCAGCTGTTTTGGCAACAGAAGAAAATATCCCCATAACAAATCAAATAAAAACCCATTCTGTGAAGAGGAATTGAAAACAGCAGGCCTCAAAGAGGACTGCACATGAGATGCCTTGTTCTGGCTTTCAACACAACTCAAATCAGAAACACATTACCATAATCTGAAACAGCCCCTGTTAACACAAGACAGATGGTGAGTAATAACCCATGCATCATTAATAAATAAATTCCAGCATTAAAGGCTTTACAAAGTACAACAACATTATCCAGGCAAAATTACTACCCTTTTCCCTCCCCAAAATTATTTCACTACGTTGTGGGTCTATTTCACTCTCTTTTTTTCCTTTTTAAAGTGATTGTCCTTTGAAGGAAGTTAAATGTGGTGCAAGTTTTAAATAGATGAAACCCATCTTAGTGTACAGATCTGCAAGTCCAGGGGGATAAATAAAATAGCTGCCAAAGTGTAATAGCTTCCATGTACTTCTATTGGATCAATAAATGACAATTTATTGCATAGCATTACACTGGCTCTCTTTGCTGTCTCTGGTTCTCTACTGTTTTTATGTTTCACTACAAATTTCAAGCAAGAATTTTCCACTAATTGAGAGATTATGTATAATTTCTTGTTTTTCCTTCCACAAACAATACTGTTTTCTTCTCTTTTTTACCCTTTTATTTCAGAGAAAATTTTGGGCAAAATATCCACCTTTTTAACTTAAAATTTTTGGAGAGCATTGAAAATCTAACACAGTGAACTCACCTCAATTTGTTTGTGACTGACCAACGTGGGTATAGAACTTACAGGGGAGGGAGAACAGGTGAGATGAAATTTTGATGGAGTGTGACACAATTAGAAAGAGGTACAGAGCTTGAATACCAGGTAATATTCAAATATGATGTGTTACCAGTGTGTATGATGTTACACTCAGTGCCAGGGTGTAAATCTATCATAAAGACAGGACTGGGCCTAAATGTTTCAAATGTGAAAACTACCATGATTCTACAGTGGAATTTTGATGGCGGAATATTAAAAGATGGTGTGCATGGGATGTGTTTTGCACTCAGCATTACCTTGACTCCTGTGTTCACCAGCAATTTGGTCTGCTGTTTCAGTAGTGATGCTATTACCTATTAACGGAGCTGAAGAAATGACTGAAGTATGGGTGTCCAACAATTGGACTTGCTTGGGATGCACTGAGTGTAGAGGAATTGTCTTGGACTGCACATTAGTTATTAGTTATTTTTTATAAATAACAATTTATATATATATATATAATATATAAAATTAAAATGTTAGAATAAGAGACTAACAAAAGCATAAAACAAGTAGGATATTCAACCTGGTTTATGTGCAATTAGTGCATTACCTTTTGGCTCAACAAAGAGGCTATAATTCTTAATAAGTTTTCAAAGTATTTATTTGAGACTTTTGATTAAGTACTACTTCTGCCATACATCCTTAAAAACAGTTGCTTACATACATACATACTTACAAATAGTGAAGATGTGAATTAGGTTTGATTGTGAAGCTCAGGATGTATTTCTCTGGTGAGACAGGTCTGATAAAAGTCCGGTAAAGAGATATGATCAAATTTTTGAGTTGAATATCTGATTACAACTCTACACAATCCTCTTGAATATTTGCATGTTGTGTATTCATGCAGACTGAAAATGGAGTCACAAACAAGACAATTTTTTGTTTTTGTTTTTATTTTTGTTTTCAGAAATCCTGAGATTTATTCTCAAATTCCTTTATTAAAACAGAAAGTACAGTTGCATATTTTTTGCTATTCACATGACTGTGTTTAGCCAATGTATTAAAATGCCTAAAATTATTTGCCATAACTTGAGTTGGCACTGCACCGTACCCTTCCTGTGTCCCACTTTCAGAATGGACAGGACTGACTGTACACCAGTGTCTGTTTGTTGCTGAGTGATAGGAGTGTGCGTGGGGCTTAGCTGAGTCGCTCAGTAGGTCAGAACTGCCACCATGATGCTTCAGGGCAAGGGGGACCACATTGCAACTTGTGCTGGGCTACACACTTTGGACATCTCTGAACTACAGCATCATAACTGGGAATGGTGTATCGGCAAAACTGCAATCTCAGTAAATTCCAGTGTGTTTATTTATGTTTTGAATTACTTAAATTTAATTAGATAGTCTATATTTATTACAAATTTAATTATTGTCATAAATTGTTCAGTTATATTCAATATAATTAGTCATATGCAATTGTAACAATGATTGAAATTCTTCCCTGCTTTTATAATTATTTATTTCTATGTGGCAAAAGAGATTGATGCTTTTATTTTATTTCATATTTCATTCAATTTCATTTCATTTCATCTTTAATATAACAAAATACTCTGAATGAATGATTTTCTCTGCTAATTTCAGAAACTGTGACTTTTCTCCAGAAGATTCTAGCATGGTGATGCCAGTAAAATAAAATAAAATAAATAAAATAGAAAAAAATAAATAAAATAAAACAAAACACTATAATATTATTATGATATTACTATATTTCTGTTTTATTATCTTCTAGTTAATGGACATAAACTGGAGCACAGGAAGTTCCACACCAATAAGTGAAAGAACTTCTTCATTGTGAGGGTGATGGAACCCTGGAACAGGCTGCCCAGTGGGGCTGTGGAGTCTCCTTCTCTGGAGATATTCAAGACCTGCCAGGTTGCCCACCTGTGCAGCCTGCTGTAGGGAGCCTGATTTGGCAGGGAGATCAGACACAATGATCTCTAGAGGTCTCTTCAATTCAATTCCCTTCAACCCTACCATTCTGTGATTTTATAATCTTTGACTGTAACTTAGTCCCTTATTCTCTATAAAAGGCACTACACGAACAGAGTAGAGTACTTATAGCCTTTAACTTCCATAATTCAGATCAGAAGTTACATTGTGCACATCTTTTACTTTACTTTTTGCTACAGGTTTAAAAACACTTCTGCTGACTGTGTTCTTTCTAGTCTTTCCACAAACTTATTATTATTTCACTCTGGCTTGTGTAAAATGATTTACACCATTCCCCTTTCAGGAATCCTCTATGGAGTTCCATTCTTTTTTTTCTGCGAAAGATTGTCTCTTAATATAACTACAAATTCTTTTTTCACCTTTGAGGAAAGACAGGGCTTTTGGGTGGGTAAACTCCTAATACTTGTAAACCAATAAAAAAAAAACGCGTTCCAAATTGTAAACCAATTAAAAAAAAACGCGTTCCAAAACCTCCAAAGCATTTATATGAAGTGTAAGCAAGAAATACTCTGACTGCAAATCAGAGCACTGAAATAGCTCAAAATTCTCACTGTTTCAGAGGACTTGGAGAGAATTACTAACTAAATTCTGAGAATGAGTAGTTTAGAACTGAGGGAAAATTTTATGTAAAAAAATTTAATTCAATCTTTTTACAACAAAATTTTCCAAGTATTTACTTTTAGAATAATCACTGAATGGCTTCAACTGGAAAAGACTGTAAGGATTATCTATTGCCAGTTCTCCAACCATGGACATGGTTGCCATGTGATCAAGTAACCTATGACAACCTCCAGTGTTGGGGCATCCACAGCTGTTAGGGAATTGTTAGGTCATGGCTTGAACTGTAGATTGAGCACCTTATGAAGGAGTTGGGCTGGCCCAGGGAGCACAGTCAAATTGTTTGCACCTGTGCTCCCCATGCGACAAGAAGCAGTGGATCCAGGTTGGAGCCACTCTGGGCTCATATAAGGGGACAGCCACTGAAGAGAGAGCATCTCGTGGCCCTAGACTGCTTCCTGGGAAAGAGTGATGCATTGCTAAGTATCTACTTCATAAGCTGGCTGATTTCAACTCCTCTTTCTGCACATGTCTGTTAGCCTGCCTGTTTTGCATGGTATCACTAGGAGTCTGTCAGAAGCAATTATGTTTCTTTGTGAGCAGGGAAAAAAACAAACAAAAAACAAACAAAAAATAACAATCTGATCTGGGCAGCTTGCTCCAGTGCCTTAACACTGAGTAATAGATGTTTTCCTAACATTTAACCTAGATCGCCCCTCTTCTAGGTTAAAGCCAGCAGTGTGGTTGATGCCCTGTCCTTGGTGACTTTCAAAGTGAGACTGGATAAGGCCCTGGGCAATTGGATCTAGCTGTAGCTGTCTCTGTTCATTGTGGAGGAGTTGGACTAGATGGCCTCCAGAGGTCCCTTTAAACTCTAAGGATTCTGTGTTTCTAAGAATGTTGTATCTGTGAAAAAATGTGCATATTATTGTCAGAAAGGGAATGAAATCTGCTTGTTGCTTGATGTATTTTTAGTTTATTTTTTGCTAGAAAACACCAGAAGCCATATGCACTGCAAGTTCTGTTAGCAGTAGAGTGAAAATTTGTATCAACTATGAAGCTTGCCATTCAGATAAATCCCAGTCTTGGCTTTTGCAGTCACTGAATTTATGTATTTATGTTCAAATCAGGTGTGGATATCTTTTTTTTAGTTCTATACTACAGATGTAAGGTAAAATGCTAAGTGACTATGTGACTACTTAAGCAACACTTGATTTATTCTGGTGGGGACCAGAATACAACATAATAAATGGTGAGGTTCAAAGAAGTCTTATGGACTTCACTTGTGCTGCCATTTTATTTTTCACTTTCAAATACTTCTTCAATGTTCATTCTTTTCAGCTTTTGGGAGAGAAAAAGATTAGTAGCTGTGGTAGAGAAGGAACAAAATATTGGTTGCATACATATGAATTTTTTGCAGAATAAAAATTTATTTGAAGTGATTTATTTTACCTTGTGAACAGTTTATTGACAACAACAAGAAAAAGGATCCAATGATGAGTTTGTAACAGATACAAAACATACCTATTATTCTAAAATTATAAACGCCAGCACAGTAAGCAAATTTTCAATTTGTTTTCATCTATGAAAATACTTTTCTATGCCTGCAAAACAAACCACGTTATTTAATAGTATGATTTTAGTTCATTGATTTGGAGTTTTCACTTTCTATAGGAGAAGCAAAAATTTTGAAAGACCCAGTACCCCATCTATGAAGTATTAAGTTCATTTCTACTTACAATTAATTTTCAAAATGTGTGTTGTGGTAAGTAAAAGAATACAGTAGTAACTATACAAAGATCAATTCATGTAAGATTTTTTTTGATAGTTACGTTACTTGCAAGTGACCACTGATGTCTTATTCCTCAAAGGTAGTTTACTGCAACAATTCAAAATGAATATCACTTAAATAAAGGTATGCCTGTCCTAGCTGTGTATAGGAATCACTGAACTTTTGCAGACCTTATTGTATTAACTTGTGACCTTAAAAGAAGACCAAGGTGCAAGTGGAAAAAAAATGTTTATAGCAACATTTTTATGACTAAGAGATCCTTTCATAGATTTTGAGAAAAGTAGGGACAATTAACTTCACTCAGATACCTCTTTTATTTGGAATAAAATGGCAGTTGTGAAGGCTAATTGTACTTTGCCTCTGCTACCTAATAAAATTTTGTATCCATAAGGGTTTTCATATGACTAAGATTCATCATTTCTCATCATCTTTAATTCTGAATCCGTGGAAGCCCATGCAAAAGCTGGCAGTATGACCTAGGTTTGTCTGATAAATCCCTTAAGGAGTGAAGAGGGCATTTTGTTTTAGTCAATCAATTTAAAACTGGCTTATACTTTAAAGAGCATGGGGGGCGGTTTTAGGATTAACTGGTTTTACTATGGAAACCACATTGAGCACTGAGAGGAATATTCTAACTATTGTAATCAGGGGAACAAAATCAGGACAAGGGGAAATTGAATAATATAATAGATTATTCAGCAAAGTCTTTTGGGATATAAGCTCAATAATGATAAACTCAGTATTTGTGCACAAGATTTTGGTACTTTTTTTACCCAAAACAAAACAATACATTTAGCCTTAACTAACATTGTGGTCTTTTCTAGAACAGCATTTTAAATACTACATGAAAAACATTCCTTTTTTTTTTTAATTAAAAAAGAAGCTGAAGTTAAAACAAATGCTAATATCCTTCCTCTGTTATACTTTGTTTGGTATTTTCAACACTCAGCACGTGTCCCTTGAACCTACATGACACTGACTTCAGCACAGTTTGTACTAGATTTCTTTTCAGACATAAAAGAGAATCCTCGGTAACAGTGACATGTAATGGCTTGCCTTTACTTTATGGGGGATGTTAGTCATATGACAAATATGAAAAAGGTCTGCTTCAGAAAACACTACTGTAAAATATGCCAGAAGAAGGAATCAGTATGGAATAAAGGACCAATTTAAATTATTCACTCTGTGAAACTGTTCATGAGGTAAACGGCTTTACTCAAGTGCATTCTAGAGCCTTCAATTGAAGTACTATGAATAGCAACATTTTCATTCTGATATGGGAATGATGTCACAATGATGACATACTTTTTGCATTTTTAAAATGTAAGAAGGGTTTTGCCTTCCTATGTACTTGTCCTTTGTATAATCTGTAAACTTCACCACAAATAAGCTAACAGACAAATAAAGAATGTTTTGGTGTTCAGAACAGGACATTCTGTATGTTTAGGCCTTGTCAAGACTTTGGTTAGTTTGTAAAATTACAAACTAATATCAAAATACCAAATTGTAAACTGGGGGGTTTGATTTTTATAACATTTGCATAGCTACTGTTTTGGAAATTACTGTGATGATTCTCAAGGCTCATTACAGGGTACAACATCAACTTCTATTTCCAGCAATTAAAGTACAAATCTCCATGAGTAACTAAATTTTCAGCTTATTTAATAAACTGAGAAAAAAGAGAATACACTGGAGAAGGAAAACAAAAATAAAAAAAATAGATATCAGACGTTTTCTCCTAAACTTGCTCAGTCCTTCAGGATGCACATTTCTTTTCCACATTTCCTAAGGAGATGTTTTTACACTTTCTGTCATCTAGTCCACCTATTTCTATGCCCCTCCACGTCATCATCAGCAAGTTACGCACTTTTCATGTGTTGTTCTGTGTATGCAGCAGATCCTGTGCAATCTGAACTCTTCAGAGTAATGTGACCTAAGCCTTGATTCTTCCTTAATCCAGCATACAAGACTCAGGAAAGAATGAATACGTGTATGTGGATATATAGACAGTAAAGGCTGGTGGGATTCCATGCTGGGAGTATTTCTGGATTGCGTACAGGTAAACATAGCTGAAGGATAAAGAGTAGGGACTTGCTAAAGGAGACATGCTTTGTGTCATTCTTTGTGATGTGTATGGCTAGAAATGCGTGAGATGAGGATAATGAAGAAAGATTATGTAACAGAGTCATCAGTGTCTCTCGTGTTCACTCCATGGCTTGATACTCTACTCTTCCCCACAAGTAGAGTGAACCTCCCTCCAGTGGCCCCGTCTCTAGAGAGACTTTATCAGTTCCCTCAAAGTCTTTAGGAAGCCGTGCTTTGTAATGAAGACATCATCTTCCCGTGCCTGTCTCTCACCATTTTTTCACTGGCAGATTGCATTCTGGAGATCATTTTCCACCAGATATCAACATCTTCTTTTTTCGAGGTGCATTCTCTCGATAAATAGATACAGTGAGCTGTGATTCTGGTATCTAAATCTTGACTTCCAATAAATACAAAAGAATATTTACCTGATAACTTTCCAGGGCTTTCTACTCAACTACTGTAAACTATGTATATGTAGACTATATGTTTTATAACTGAGAACATGCTACTGCTTAATTTTGTGTTTATATAAAGCACATCTTCTTTTCTTTATTTTATGTTCTGAAAGAAAAGTTTAAATTCTTTTCCTAGGTTACTTCGTTTCCTTCCATGTTTTGGGATTTTCAACTTTTTTTCCCTACTTTGTTGATGTAATTCACTGAGTCATTCCTTTTAATGTATGAATCTGTCCTTTACTGACTTCTAATCCAAAGGAGTCATAGAAGTATATGATTAGAAGGCTAAATACAACATACCTGCATATGTGTTAATAACTGTTTTGAATATGAAAAGAATAATGGAAACAGATCATTTCAGTATACTTTCATGTAACTGTTGGTGTGAAATAACAGAAATTAGGGATTTAACTTGCACAGTTCCAGGTAAATGACATTGTTTGCCTTCCCTTTGTCTACCAAAGTCATCAATCCACCATGGAAGGCCACTCGATAGTTTCAATCTACTGTGTTGAGATTTCATTCATGAATTGGCATATTCAGTATTAACTTATTACTGTAGTTTTACACTACAAACCACTACCCTGTAGAGTTTATTTTCAGTTTATGTTAGGTTTTATGTTAAGGTTATATTTCTATGAGATTTTACTGCATAAATTCTAAACTTTAAATACTTCTGAACTTACAAACAAAAGTTGTTTGTTTTTCCAATGAAAGGATACTAGTAAAGAAGTTGAGTTGCTGAGGGCTCCATTTTGCTAATGCAGGCTGTCTTCCTGGCAGGAAGAGAAGGCAGTTGTAATGAAATAACATGTTATGGATGTATGATATTAGAATCAGTTGCAGGACTTCTGCTGTGTTTTATTGATCACTGATCACAGGAACATTCTGAAGAAATACTGAGATAAGATCCCAGAGTAGGTGGGAGAATGCAGTGTTCGGCTGCACTGACCCACTCCTGTAAAGTTACAAACCTGTTCTGAGCTAAATTTTCATGAGAGTTTTGCCTCTGTTTTTCCATATGGTTGAAACTCTGTTGTGAAGAGCAAAATAATAACTAATGGGAATGAAGGCAAGGATGTGCAAATTACTTCTGAGGTAGAGCCATTCTCAGTTCTCTAATTGAATGAAATGAGTAGAGTAATTACTCTCCCTGATTGCTAAAATATTTCGCTTATATTAAAGCACAACTTCAGTAGCAAATGTTTTCTAAGAACATAGGAGAGCCACTTCTGGTGTTTAGGTATGTACTTCATAAAAACCCTACAGTTTTTATTTTAAGCAAACTTTCTGACTTTTTTTCTTTAATATAAAAAGTATTGTTTATATTTAGAGAAAAACGCTAACTATTCCTTCTTCATCGCTTCCATCACCCTCATAATTTTATACAAATCTAGCTTATATTTCTGTCTCCTATCTGCTGGCTTTTTTTCCCTAAAGCTGAAGGGTTTTTAGATAATCAATGCATCATCTCATGAAGGCCATTTGTTTCTTTGAGCATTACTATCATTTACTGCTGTGCTTTGATAGTTCTATGTCTGATCTAGACAGAACGACCAACTGATGTATTTTAAATGTAAATTCCTGTAGTAGCGGGGTGATGTGTTCTAATTTTCTTTCAGTTCTCTGTTTCTTCCTAATATTCTATATGACAGTTTTAGATGTTGTTGTGGTTTGAACAATCTACTATGACATTTTTTTAAAGTAATAATTTATCATTGTCTGAGTATGGTTGAAACAATTTTTTTCCATTTAAATTATTTTGTGTTGACAAAGATTTTGTCTCAGTGTTCAGCATCAACTCACTAGAGTCATTAGTGGACTAAAGTTCTGAAACATCCTCCCAAAAAGAAGTACTGATTTCAAGATGGAGATTAATAAGTTAATGACTGGAATCAAATGACTTTTTATTTAATTTCTTTATATATTTAACAAATTGAGATACGGAATGGAAAATTCCTGCAATTTCTATTTTTTTTTAATACAGACATTTCTTCCATCCAATAATATACATATTGGCAATTTTCACAAATTCTCTCTGAGAAGAAAAATTAACAATGTAGTACACTTGTCATCTACACAATAGCTGCACATAATTATCTGTTTTCTTTTCAGTAAAGTGAACAGAATGACATTGATTTCAGTTTTCAAAACACATCTTTGTTAAATGTTACTAGCTTTTTTTATAGGAGCTTCATTAAGCACTTCTGAAAAAAAGGATGAATATTTAGCCATTATTGAATATATTCAGATATACCGTATCTACATCTCAAAGATTAAATAAATTTTAATGAACAGCTTCGTATGTGTATCTTCATTAAACTTCATCATGAATTAAAATCTTTGTGTAATCATCCTTTATCTTGAGAAATCCATTTCCCACATACTGTTCTAAAAATTTTTAAGTACTGAAGTATCTCTATTGAGTAAATTCTCACTTTGTAAGGCGCAGCTGAGTCTAATATGCTGTTGGAATTTCAGGCATTAGTGGCTGTCTTTCATGATTTAACTAAATCCAGACTGTAGGCCTTTGTAGAATTGTCATTGACATTTGTGGGCTCACTTTTACAGTTAAAACTACTGTAACTTACTATATCTCTATCACTGTGACCCAAAGCTCTTCTTGGGTAGAATGACTCAGACTATCTAAATTAGGTTTACATTCTTTCTTTCATTATGAGTAGACTTTCTTTCCGCTTGCTTTTGGTATAATCTGTTTCCTTTGAGGACAAAGGAAAAACAGAAATTCTCTTTCTCTGTTGCCATAGAGTTCATTTAGCTCACACCTAAGCCTGAGTTTTCTGTGCAAACTCAAAAATTCACATATGATTCTGAGCTGTTTAAAATATTTGGTTGAGGGACAAGTTTCTTTAATGCTTCCTTCATAGATCATGCAAAAGTTCCCAGTTGTCACAGGGGAATAGTATCAACACCAGCTGCTAGTCACCCAGTTTAATCTTGTTCTTAGTTCAAAGATAAGATCTAAAATTTATTTCTAGCACATTCTTTGGAAATAATTGTTTAGAAATATTAATACCTAGTATTGTGGAAGTGAAGCTATTAGTCATTCTGCGACTTTCCAAAGATAGTGTCTGTTGAAGTGTTTAAAATATAGGAATATAGGAATAGGGTGTAATGTGCATGTAACTCTGTTACTATGTGCAAACTGAGTTCCTTGTGTCCACCTCAAGTATCTACCAAAATAATGTCTATTACCTATTCTTCCACATAAATCTTGAGCCTCCTCCATGTATAGAAAGCAAAGCAGTTGTTGAGGCTTTCTTCGTTGTATAAAAAGCACTGGTGCACACTCGTGGAAAAAATAGTGAGTGAATAAGATTAAAAAAATCTAATGTAGATGAGGACTGCCATTTTAATTTTAAGTGAATGTGATAATAGTAGTGTTGAAGCAAAACACTATGCTATCACGTTAATTGTAAAATATGTGAAAGAAGTAAAACCTACCTCAACCTGTTGGACTATAAGAAGTATAAGAAGTAGCTTTGTTTGTAAGTATACAAATGCTTTTGTAGCAGGGTGAGACTTGCATGAAGTACTGGAATAATCATTTAAATGATACTAAATATGTTGGTATGCCTGCTTGAGACTGATTTCACTGGCAAATATTTTTAAATTCATGGAATTTTAGAGGTACAAATCTTTGATCACTATAACATTTGAAAGTCCAATTGTACGGAGGGAAAAATAAAGATATTTGTAAAGCTTTTATCCAAGTTAAGTGATATATTTATTTTTCAGTTCAGAAACACCTGTGTTTTCAGAGCAGCTGGTGAGTATTGCAAATATCTAGTGGCAAAAAATACCCCTTTCAAGTTAGCAGCATTAGAACAAGGAATGCATCAGGGTGATCTACACCATCAAACAATTATTACTATAGTTGGTTTCAAAGCAAACAAACAAACAAAAAAGACTAGCTAAAGCTCTATATTCAGCTCAAACATTTATTTATGTCACTACTAGATTGTCAACTGTTTCAGGAAATGGACTGAAGAATTTTTGCCAAAATTCTTTAATAGCTTTTCTGAAGATAAACCTTAAGGATCACCATAAAAAAAATTTGAAAGTGATGCAAAAAAGAACATATCCTGAAAATCTGTTCCTAGAAATGTTTCTAGTTTCACTTTTTTCTTGTTGATGATGTCTTTGTGGTATTGTGATATTATGAATGTAATTTAAAATTTGGAATTCTTCAGTATACAGACTGAAACCTTCACCTTAGTGCAAGTGTGTGCTTTACTTTCTGCAGAAGCATAATTATAATGACTTCAGTAAAAGTACACTCAAACAAAATGCAATCATGACACTGAAAGTCATACTATAGGCATGATACTGCAAATAATTTTCTGTTCTTTAATGCACAAGAAATTTAACACAATGTATTCATATGTACTGAAGTTTATAACCACTGAAAATATGACTTATTTGAATGTAAACAAGAGAACTGCTGTTTCTTGCAGTATTATAATGATATTAATTCACTATATAATACTAATGCTATTATATAATTTTACAATATTGTTTTCATTTTTGTTCATTTTGGCATGTTAACTATTCTTAGTACATTTATTAATTTTCCCTTGTGGCATTTTCATTTTTCTTAAGCCAAGGAGAAAAAATCAACTTAATTGCTCAGTAAATAGTTTCTGGTTTAAATTTGTGTGTATAGTTTTGAGCATTTTTTCCTTTCTCCATTTTCATTATCGGTGTGTGAAAAATACAGTGGCTTTAACTAATATTTATAAAAAAAAAAACAAAAAAACAATAGTTCATATAGTCAGATAGTTTTAAAAAGTAATTAAAAATTAGGTTGATGTTGACTTAGAAAAGTTTTAAGCATGTACCTGCATTTGTAATGTTATAATGCTCATGTATTTCCCTTATATAGCCCTTTTTGGAATCCACAAAATTTATTTTTACCATGACAAATCAGAAAACAGTTAAATCCTGGGCTTCTGAGCAGCTACTCAAAAAATGATTGTTGAAAAATGGCATTTTAACTATTTCTTCATACAGAAGTTTAAATATTTCAGAGAAAGGCAAAAATGTGTTTTTATCTTCAAAAATAGGATTGTCTAATATTTAATTTGGAGCAAACCTTTTATCAGTAAAGTAAAATTTCAGTTTTCAGAGACGGAAATAATACTATTTATACCTTGAGATCTATAGGGTTGTTGCTAATAGGATCTTGTTATTGTCTGAAGGTCTGTAAAAGTAATGGAACACTGCAGCAACAAGAATAGTCATATTTGTGTTGTGCAGATTAGGATAAATTCTATACAATTACAGAGAGGTGAATATGATAGTACATTGCCACTCCGTGTCAACAGATAATATCACAGAAGAGCAGTTTATCTATGATTTAGCTCTGTTTTGCCACGTGAAATATGTGGCTTTTTTAATTTTTCTTTCTAAGGTTCATAAGTTTATAGACATACCAAGACAGAGAGTCTTATTATTAAGTATAAAGATTGCAAACATGACACCAGTCATGGAAATGCTAAGTAATTACCATAAACAGTGATCGAGCACCTAATAGGGAGGCAAGGCCCACCCAGGGGAACTCAGGTGCATTGCATTGCGCCTGAGTGACCAGAAGGGGTGGAACCAGGATGCACCCCCTTCCCAGACTTCATGTAGGAACTGACAGTGGCAATGATGGTATCTGTTTGGAGATCCCTGTGTAACTGAGGTCTTCTGCATGTAAGCAGCTTCCTTTCCTTATTTTTGTACTTACTGCTGTTGCGTTTAAGTGGATTCTCTCTTGCTGCAGCTCTGATGTCATTGTCGTACTTTTTATTGTGTTACACTACCATAAACAAGCTAAGAAAAGCTAAGGAGTGGTATTAATGCCTTATATTGTCCAAAGTTCTTACCTAGAACTGAGTTTCATGTATTTAAAAAAGAAAAGATACGAAAAAAATAATGTTATTGGAAATATTATTTTCCTATGAAAATAAGATGAACAGATGTAGTAAGCTGGTTAAGAAAACATTACCTGTAACATATTGTCAAAGATATTCCTTTTAAGATATCTGTTGTGTCTAATAGAATATACATTATATACTTTAAGAAATACTTAGATAAAAGACTATTTTCCATTCTAGCTTACTTTAAAGAAATTATTTGATCACATCTTTCTCAACTGAAGAAGGCATTGTGGATGTATTCTGCAGAAAAGCAATAGGACAGCTAATTTTAGCTAAACTGTACTAGTAATGTCAAAATAATAAAAATAATCCGACTATGGGATTTTTTTATTGAAAAGTTCAAGTATAAATGTGAATGTAATTCATCTTCCTGTTATAAATACTTGGAAAGTTATTCACTAACTAGGTGTAAAAACCCAAATATACTATGATTCCAAATACTATACACTGTCATGTTCCATCTTTCTTTCCATTTTACTTATCTGAGGATCTGGTAATTGTTGTGTTCAAAGGAGAGATATCGAAACACAAAGACAGCAGAAATACCTGCTTAGGTAAAATATTTTCAGATACTGATGCACATCAGTATCACCAAGTAAGCCTTCTTAATGGTTCTATCCTGTACATTCTGTGTTATATAATACTCAGTTATATATATTTTTATTACTTTGAAAGTACTTTGTGTTCATCTAATTGATGATATTTTTAGACGCAATTATTCCTTGTATATTTTCGATGTTACTTACAATTGTATTGTTCATTAGTGTTATGTTTGTTACAATTTCTCATAAGGAAAAGGTTTAGAGAGCTTTAACATAGGGAAAAGAAGGCTAAGAGGATCTCTCTTGGATATAGACATGAAGGAAAAGTACAAAGATGATAGAACCAGGATTTTTCCTGTATTGAGCAGTACCATGGGGAGAGTGAATGAAACTGTTTCCTGGTTTAAAAAAAATAAATAAATACAAGAGACTCCATCCAAACATCTAGAAATGTTTTTTACTGCATAGGTTACTAAGTATGGATTCCTCAGAGACCATGTTGGATTTCTGTACCTCAAGATTTTCAAAAGCTAACTGAAAAGTCCCAGGCAGTCTGTTGCATGTGGCTTAAATTGAGCAGGAGTTCTACCAGATGCCCTATAGATATCCCTTCCAACTAGTCTACAATCCCTGCAATTCTGTGATGTAAAATCTTTCTATTTGACTAATCTTTTCTTACCACCCAATTCTTTTATCAAGAAATAAACACCACATATTTTTCAATATGTATGATAGCTTGTCTTGGTAAGAGCCACACACGTTCTTCACTCAAATTTCTAATGACTGAGTCACTTTTATTTTCTGATGTCATTCAGCTGACTTTTATTTATTTATTTATTTATTTGCTTTTTCTTTTTTACTTTCACTGCCTTTACATCAGTGATTTGCTGTTACTGAATCACATACTGGGCCCTTCTTTCCATTGAAAATCTTTATTTTCTCTTTATTCTTCCTTGGATTTCATTTGTCTTTGATAGGGTCATTTCCTACACGTGTTTCTCTTTGCATTACTGTAAGTTACAATTGTATCTCATTGCACATCCTTTCAAATCAAATTGTATAGCTCTTCTACTTTTTTTTTTTCCTCCATGGACAACTTTGTCTTCTGTTATTTTTTTCAACCCTGAGAACTCCAAAGTAATGCACTTTCTGTTACTGTATTTTCATTTGGCTCAGTCCTTGGGAAGTACTAAATTTCTGGTTCTGAAGACAATTGTAATATATCCTAATTAGGTTTAACAATCTCAAAGGCAAGGTGCAGCAGAGGCATGCATAGAAGCAACCTTGGACAGCTAGTAACATGGCCCCACAAGGTAATAGAATTCTAACAATATTGTGTGATTTTTAATGATATTTTTCATGACTTCATTACATATAGCTCATGTGTAGACATGCTTGACACAGGCAACAATGGAACACTGTGGTAGGGAAGGCACAATGTAGTGCTACATCTGCTTCACACACCTGTCATCCATGTTCAGTCAAATTGAAACCCATGCTTGTGCCACTCAGGAATAAAACACAGTAATTATCAATATTCTGTTGTGGATTCAGCTGAGACAGTGATAATAGCACTCTTATGTATTAGTTGTTTCTGAGTGAATGAAGCACATCCAGAGCTGAGTCAGATGGCTGTTAGGGAAGAGTCAGTGCCTTTCAGGTTCAGCAAGAAGGGGCAAAGTAGAACGAGAACAGCTGGCCTGAATTAGGCAAGGGGTTATTCCAGAGCATCATGCAGAAAACAATGAAGCTTGAGCAGGGCCTGTTATCTGGGGATTGTCTGGACATCAACTGGCACATGGTAAGATGCAATGGTAATGGGGTATTGGATGGCAAGTTATCTGGATGAGGAATTGTATTGCAGGTGTACATATATATGTGTGTATATATATATACATATAATTCTGAAGTAATATCCATGGATTTATATTAGAGCATCTTTCTATGATATTTCTACTCTTATTTCTTGAAGTTTCTGCCAAATCACACTTACTGAGTGATATGGCTGAAGGGCTCTGTTGTCCAACCACTCCACAGCACCATGATCGGTATATAATATAATTCTCATCATTGTACTAGCAATTACTTCATTAGTATGGAATGTAACCACAGAAAATATGCAATCTAAATAAAAAATATTTATTAAAAAAATAGGAAACAATAGAATATCCATGCTTCTTGGCCATTTGTAGCCAGGAAAACTACCGTGCAAGCCAATAAATCACAGTGAGATGAGTAATTTGCTTTACCTAAGGCTAGAGATTGGCTCAAAATACTTAATTTAGAAGAGGTACTAATAAAATCTTGGATGTCTACCTTGGATTTTTATGTTTTCCTGTAAAAGACCTCCTCAGTTAAAGTTCAGTTAACTATCTGAAGTGTAAGATGAAGGTTCATAAAGACAAATATTTAAAAGAATTTTTTAGGACTGAAAATTGTCATGGTATATAATGAATAAAAAATGGAATTTATTAAAGTCATACAAAACAATTTCCATTGTAATGCCTTGTTTTATAGGAGAACGTCAGTCGCTTAAAATTTTTTGAAAAAGATGTAGATTTTAATGTATCTCCTTATGCAATCTTCTCAGTTGACTCTAAATGTAGGATAACAGTGACTCAAAAATCCTTGCCCATTTTTCTCACTGGGTTGCTTTATTCCTTGTGCTGATACTTCAAGATTTTCACAGGGAATTCTGAAAAATCCAGCAACACAACATGCTGTAGAAATAGTACAGTTTACAACAACTAGTGATGATTTGGATGTGCTTAGTTATGGGAGAGGGAAAAAAGAATAAAATAACCTGCAGTTTTTCTCTGATGATTTAATTATTATCAACAGGCTGCATGGTTCTTTACTACAGATCTACAGATCCTTAGTTTAAAAAAGTTGATATTGAAGTCTTGGTGGCAAATGCACCTTATTTACAGCCATGTTTATTAAAACCCGTAACAATCATTCCATATGAGAAAACACATTTGAAGTTATTGTAAAGGGAATATTTGTTACCAAGATAACAAATAATATCTGTAATACTATTGTGCATTTTATTTTCAGTGAAGAATTGAATTCTTTTCAATTATTGGGTGGGATGTGAAAGTAGCAAACAAGGTTATAAATCTCTGAAATTTGCTTCATGGTAATAGTACTTTAAGCAGGCAACAAGTATTCTCCATGCACTGAAGTAGAACTACTTTGACCCACTACTTTATAATTATATGAGAATTATTAACACAACAGGAGAAGGAAATTGGCTACTCAGCACAAGTACCACTCTGTGTCTTAGCTAATTGCATATATAACAGGTTAGCTGAACCAGGCAGATCTCCCATTGTGCATGAAATAGACAGGAATATATACAAATAGTAATAATTTACAAGGCAAAGTTGGTGTTGAATATTATACAGATTCTCAGAGGATTATTTAAATTGAGCTGCTCACTCTTGCCATTCTTTTTCTTTAGTTCAAATATCACTACAATAATAAAAATTGAAAAAAAATATCTCTAGAATATTTAATTTTGACTTATCACTGTCATGATGATGCAAACCTTTGCTGTTTTAATAGATCACTCTCTCTTGAGAAGTTAACAAAAAGCTGAATGATGACAGTGAATGATTGCTTACATTTAGAAGTACATATTTTCTATTTTATATGTATGTATAATACATACATACTGTACTAATATAAACAGTTTACAGACTGTTTTGGCCTACTTTCGTCACAATTAGTGTGGGGGGAGCCATGGACCAACACCCTGGGAAAGGGAAAGCAGAAATTGGAAAAAAAAGAAAATGGGAGATGGTCCTAAAAGCAAAACATAGAGGACAATATGAGTAGGAAAGCTGATTTACTGCAAAAAGATATAAAAAGGCAAAATAACGCTATTTAATACAGTATAATTGGAAATGAAGCTAATAAATAAAATAAAATAAAATGAGGGAGTGTCTAAAAACCGAAGGCCTTACACTAAATACTGAAGGCAAGTTGGCAGGGGAGCACCTGCTGCTGGGTTGATCCAAAAGGGAAAGAGACTGCTTCTCATGACACATGAACGGTTTTTATCTTTCCTTCTGAGCAGAAAACATAAAAAATGCAAAGCAACACAAAGTCTTCTGGGGTTTGTAGTTTTATCTTCTGAGACAGGTGTACCTGGAACTATTGATGATACACAGAACTGGAGCATTAACTCTTTAACTTCTGGTGCACTGCATGATGTTATGATGTGGAATACCAATAACAAAAACAATAAAACCATGATAGTAGTCTCAATTAAAAATGAAACTAGGAAATGTTACAAAGTAGAGGGTTTTTTTAATGCATGTGTACATAAAATTTTGATTTTATCTTTCTTGTTCTGGTTTCAGATTTTTTTTTAAAATAAATTTAAATGTATTAATATATATGCTACCATGAATATATATATATATTTATATTTATTGTATGTATGTAAATATGTATTGCTCATGATGAGAATCTTTACATATATATTGCTGTGATTTTAGGCAAAGAATAGTAATATGAAAGAAATACATAATAGTTTGCAAAAATGTAAGAGCAATGCATCAGTATTTTATGAATGGTGATGCTAAATATTGCAGATTCTTACTCTGATCCTTCAGACAGTTCCATGTGAAAAAAATATTTCATTGATAAGTTCATGACATAATTTATAGGAATACCATACATGAGTACCATCACACCATCCTTACTTGATGACATGCCAGCAATAATATTGGTTTTAATAACTTCACATTCAGATGACTGTATTTTATGAGATTGCATAGGAATTTTCTGATTAAAATAATATAACAATCTGTCCATTTTGGGGAACTTAACCTACTTGTATTTTCCTTCTGGTCCAATTTTATTAAGATATGACTGAATTTCCTGCACAGCACCTTAGAATATGCTAGCCTAAATTCAGTCAGAATTTTTATTACTCCAAATACTTAAAGTACACTTACGCTTTGTTGAACATCAGTCATTTCTGTTAAGTTTATTTGTCAATAGTTATATATACACATGATTGTTTTCAAAAATGTTACTAGAAAATTAGTAGTTCTGTCTTACTACTGCTTTATAGACCTATTCTGGGCATTTGGGATTGTGATCCCTCGCCTCGCCTCGCCTTGCCTCCCCTCCCCTCCCCTTCCTAAAAATATTGTTATAGCAGCTGTTATTCGTATAAAAACCTCCCACAAGAAGACTCTTAGACATGAAAATCCCTGTTTTCCATTTTAAAAAATAGAAGTGAATCCATATTGTACAGTAAAAAGAATAAACCTAATGTCACCTAGTGGACATAAACAACATATGTACTTTTATTGTGAGAATACTACTACTTTACTTTAAGAACTCTTGTTTTAGAAGTTCTTATTTCATAGAATAATATGTATAATATCCAGTTCTGACTGTATTTGTAAAATCAATAATGAAAGTCAGAAGTTAAAGGAAAATACTCCAATAGTTTCATAGCCTTCATAACAATCTTTATTTCTTGTCCTTAAGGAATAAGAAAAGAGCCTACTCAATTTGTTTTCCATGAAATTACTCTCCAGACTTTTCAAATGCACTTCTTTCAGAGCTGTTCTCTTGAAGTAGTAATTTCATTCTCAAAGCAGCATTCATCTGATTTTGCCTCTGCAAAATGTTTCCAGATGAACATACTCCCATGAAGAGATTTAAAAGCACTAATGCTGTTTCATCTGTTTGAAGTGGTCTCCTCTTTTATCAATATTCACTGAATATGATGGCCAAAGCTGTATTTTTCAGTAAGTACCACCTAATTTTTATTCAGTTTTCGTAAGAGTGCTACAGTTCTGTGTCTCAACAAGATCACGGAAGGTGCCTCAGAGCAGCTAAAAAAAAAAGGAAAAAAAAAACCAAAACTCCAGGCTGAGGCCAAAACCAAACTAATAAACCATTTTATTTGCTTGAATCTCTGAATAGATTATGCAAATGAGTTATCAGATTAATCACAGAAGGAAGATTCCTTGGAAGGTACAGAACTCTTCCAAGCTCTGCCAATATTTTGCTGCTTTACTATCAGTTGAGAATGCAATAGGGATTGGCTGTCAGAAAACAATGTATAGGGAGGAGTTTAGAATCTTAACTGATGTCTTTGTCTGATATATAGTAACCCTAAGGCTGGTCCCAGAGTTTTGAAGGTGATAAACTAGAAGTGTCCCTCTCCATTCTTAGAAATTTTTGAGTTTGTCTCCTATCACTATTGAGAAGTATGCCTCTTCATTATAACTAAAGTTAGGAAGATAATAAAATGTATTTTACCACTTTTTTCTACTCTCCTTTTCCCTCCATGAGCTTTTGCTGGTTTAATGTGTTGTCTTATTTTGCTATTTTTTTAAATAAAATTTTCTTGTTGGCTGTTTCACAGTTATTCTCTCTTCTATCTGTTTATGGTCTGTTTTCATCCAGTGTCCTTTTCACAAAGAACCTTTCTTGTTATTCGTCTTTTGTTTCTTATTTGGGGCAACAGTTCTGCTTGGGTGGCAATGCAGCTTGTTAGGAAGGTAAGGCCGAATTTTTGTTCAACACAAGATCTCTAAATATGGGCAGAAATATTCAGTCACATAAGGAAGAGTTTAAGTATGGCTAATTTACCACTGGTGGAGCTCTTTAGCAGTATGTGGCAGATATATTCTGATGCGACAAAAACCATATATACAACTCAAATACCATTTGAAGGGCAGTGCAATGATACGTGATGTCATATTAATGGTGGGCTTTCTTGTTTTCACTGCTTGTTTTTATTGTTGTTTTCCTAACAATTCCCTGTTTTTATTTATTTATTGATTGCCTGTTATTGCTTTCACAGTATTATCTTTCATAATTAAGCATTGATTTGAGTTACTTTGGAATACATCCCTTCATATGTGAAGTTGTGATGGGTTTTGCCTATGTGTATCATCTGTTTTAGGATTATTAAGTTTAGAATCAGGAGGACATAGTATAACATCTGAGTTAAAATTCTTTGTATATCTTTGTTGTCACTGGAGAAATATGAATACTCTCTCAATGGGCATTTATTCATGCAAGAAAAAAATTGTAAGGGACAATTCCTATAAGATAAATTACCTTTTTCAAAATGTCCAGCATTTATTTGTTGTATATGACTATTCAGTATGTATCTATTTGATCTATACATTTATATACTGTCTGTATACAATCTGTGAATGGATTTTCCTGATTAGTTCAGGCTCTTTCCCGAAATTCATGAGATAGTTTGAGGGAGGAATACAGTGGACTTCACGACAGCTCTCTAAGAGTCATAATACAAAGACACAGACTTCACAATGACTCCATGAGAATCATAACATGAAGAAACTTCATTCCAAACATGAACAGTATATATCGACAACTCTTGTAATAAACTACTACAGATTGGGCCACATCATCCAAGTGGCTACTTCTTATTTGTTGCTTCTCTCTTTCTTGCTCCTTCTCATTGGTCCTACTTCAGCCCCTTATGGTCCCATCTACTATCTCATGGATCATCTAGACAGCTTCAAAACAAGTCTCTTGACCTTCATCAGTCCTTGTTTTCTAGCTAGAGGTGACTTCTGCTAATGTAGTCATCCACCTTCCTTTATATAACTTTCTATGTAATATTCCACAATAACTAAACAGATTTCAGTCCACATCATCTAATGCATCTCCAATGTCATCCACCTGCTTCCCAGAAAAAAAAAATATGTATATATATATATATATTTTTTTTTTAGTTCTCTGTATGAAAAAAAAAAAAAGAGGTGGAGGAAAGAAGAAGAGAAAGGGTGAGGTTGATTAATTTCTCTCTCTCTCTCTTTTTCTTTTTCCCCAAGCAGATCCATTTAGAGTTTCTCTCTGACTCCAGTCTTTCATTCAGCCCTGCATGGGCTCCATCAATATGTAAATGGTGTTTTCACTTGGGAATACTATAACAAAACTGGTAAAGAAGGTTTTGAATCATTTCCTCATTCTGACTTTCTTTTCTCACATAACATTTATGTACTATGGTTTATTATACATGAAAAACAAAACAACTTATTTTTTCTGTTTTATTTCTGGTTCCACAAACATGCACAAGAGGAGGAAGAGTGAGCTGATGTGCAGAAATTAGAAAAAGAATAGTATGAATAAAAGGTTAAACAGATTGTATTAATTTTAATTAACTGATACTATGTACTGTACAAATGTTTCTGTGTTTGCCTTTTGGTCCAAAAAAGACACATTCTGTTTTCCTTACAAGCATCTTACTGAAAAGTTTAGAATTAGGTCATGCACAATACATGGAATGCTATGGGACATATTTTTATCATTTTAGACATGTCTCAAATCAAATTAGCTGATGACAGCTGAACAGAAGAGTGATTCACAACAAATACAGTTACAAACTTTGGTAAGCTATTAAATTTTAATGCACAGCATAGAACACAGATTTGTTTAGATAATAAAGCACAAGTTTAATTATGATTTCATTCTTACTTTTTATTTATTTTATTGTTAAAATGTGCTTTGATTGCTGTCATTGCTTTCCTTCATATATCCAGTATCAGTTTCTTACTTGAACAAGAATCTTTCACACTGCTAATTAATTTTGCCATCTTGTTTAAATATGCATTAGGAAGTAATTTAATACTGAAAGGATACCTGGCCACTTCATCTATGTAATACTATTTAAAAGGGTAAAAAGTGATGATTCTACAAAATTGAAATCAAGCTCATGGGCTTGAAACGTTATGGTAGCAATCTTCGAATGATCAGCAGCATTTATGCTGCCCCTCAGCTGTCAGGACTGAATGGGTTATTAAATAATTGAGAAGTATACCAGAAATACTCTGGAAGCAGTATTTTTGATATAAAAAATATAAAAATTATTATGAAGATAAATAGGCAACATTTAGATGATATGATGGCGACTACCCTACCTCTCTTCTCTTTTTGCTTACTTATTTTATTATTTTCCATATTGTAGTTTGCAGAAGAAACAGAGTACAACTGCTAAGGAAATCATTTGTCTGCCAATTTGTAATCTGTACTTTTATTTTCTAGGAGATATAGGAATGGTGCTATTGTCTTCCTTAGCCTAAAATTTTCTTTTTTGGATAGGCATCTTCCAGTTTTATATGTCCCAACATCCCTTTTCCTCAGTCCCCCTGGATACTCTAAGCTAGCATAGCACATTATGAGACATAGACAGGGGAAAATAAATTTAATTCACTCTTTGTATCAGAGCCAAAGCTGAATTTGAGCAATGTATGAGCAGGAGGAGCAAATGGCTGACAATGCTCAAATAACTTCCCTTTAGGAGGGTGCTGCCATAAACACTCATTGCCTCAGTGGTTAGCTAAATATAAGTCCTATTATCAGTGACTGCATGTATGCTACATTTTATATGCTAGAATCTTGGGGGCTGAACATCAGCTGAAGTTTCTGACTACTATATAAGCTTCTTTCCTTGATTGTCACTTTTCAAGGGTTATTCTCATGTTCTCACATGGACCCCTGTTCATCATTTCTCAGTGATGCTGAGTCCTTAAATAGATCTTAATTTTCTGTTTTGTGCGCTTCATGTGTATTCTGAATCCAAACTTTTTTTATGCACAACGAAAGGATATCATAGCCCTTTTTTTAAAGAAGAAATTCACAAAAAGCACAGATGATTACTATGAGGTCTACCCATCTGGTAATGGGAAATTTTCCTGATCTGCAGGGCTAACAGAGGTATTCAGAAGCTCAGGAAAGGGTTTTAGATAAATGCAATTGATGATGGAACTGAAGAGTCCTGATTAATTCTCTATTAAACCTGCTGCTGGTTTTGCCTCCACAATATACTTGATTCTTCTCAAGAACCTAAATTACTTGTTATCATATTTAGAACTAATCCTGAGCCTTTTGCTAACTCTTTCAGCCTTCTCTTGGCTAGACTCGTCTTCTCTGTGGCAGCTTGTAAAGTTTATGGAAAGAAATCTGGTTTATTGCCCTGTACAACTTTTGCCAAACCTCAGAGCAAACTGGTGTACACTCTGAGCCCTAGTGAGGCCTGCATCAAATTGTGTAACATATGTACTTTTTAGCGCTAGCTCTGCTAGTGTTTCATTCAGCATCATATTGCTATCACCTTTTTTTGCTTCCACCCTCATTCCCTACTATCACCAGCAGGTGTTTGTTGCCTGTGACAAGAGTTCAAGATCTTGTAAAAATGAAAACAGTAGTGGTATGCAGGAGATGGGGAGAAAAGCTAAGCATAATTGAATAAAAATGCTTCCGTGATCCCTGAAGATGGAGAAACACTTCAGTTGTTACTTAGTGGCATCAGAAACAAACTTCTGTCCTAAAAAAAAAAAAATTAATTGAACCCAGCTGCCTGGCAGACATATAAACTTTCTTCTCAGGGGAAAAGTAGATGAATTACACAGGAGTTTTACGTTTCTCAAGCAAGAGAAATAGCCTACAAGTATTTGTTTCCCCATTTATGATTACATGTGATAAAGATACAAGGTTTAAACTATATACATATAGCAGAAGGTTTTGCAAATTCTGCATTTTCAAAGTGAAGATTTAATTCTGTGTCTTCTATTGCCAAGTCTTCTGTAAAGCAAGTTTTAACTAATTGTATGTATGTATATATGTATATATATATATATATATGCATACATACATGTAAGTGCTATAATTTTAGTGTGATTCTAAAATAAGTAGACAATGAGAGCCCTGTTTGTAGATATATGGAAATTCCCTCACCTTCAAAACAAAGTCAATTTGTTAACTACCTGCATTTTTTCTTTCCTTTTTTTTTCATCAGGAAAAGCAACAGGAACAAACGTCTTAAAATATTCCTATTGAGTTAAAGAAATAAGAAATCATTGGTGTACATGTTCTCTCTTCTGTCACTTTTGGAACATCTGATGCTACAAAATAAACACAAATATTCTTACAAATGAGCAGCAAGGCTTCCTGCAGCAAGAGAGAGATCCCCCACAGGTTGCTTTGCTGAGGATAACCTATTTGCGTTGTACAAAAGAACACTGCTCTCTAGTGGAATATGGAAAAAAATTCCACAACCTCACCAGTTACCTTTCTCTGCTTTCTTAGCTGTTTGCAGATGAAAGGCAGCTTAACTTTGTCCTAGAGTTATGACATGATACATGGCTACAATTATTGTGATGTAGTACTGTGATGTGGCTTTGCTTTTGTAATCAAGTAAAGAAAAAATGCTTTTTTCCATTAAACTCTCTTGTAAATCGAATCCAGTCATTTTTACCATGCCCTTTTTCTTTCCTCCCAGAGTGCTGCTATCTGTATCAAGACAGTGGAACTAATAACTATTTAATTTACACAGGAACTTGTGATAATTTAGCTGACATAAGGTTAATTTGGGAGTGATTAATAGCTGCATTTATACAGTTGAATGTTTTAATAAGACTTCTCTCGGGAATTTGTAGTATTAATACTTTGTATTCAAGGTTTGGTTTTATGCTGTGGTCATTGCCTCCTTTGGAGTGGGAAATGTTTGCTGGAGCAGGAATCGAGTTGAACAAATTGTTCAATACGTTGCTGCCTGTCTCAGTGGGGGGACACTATGAAAACACATGCACAGACACCAAATGTTGTGCTTTGAGTTTCCTTCCTCCAGGGCTAGTTGTAGATCTGTCATCTGTTTGGCTAGACTTGATGGGATCAGGGCACCTTTGACAGCTTTAATCGCTATCACTACTCACAGCAAGCCTGCGAGCTAGTGAATTGACATGCTGGACATACTTAAAATGGGCATGTAGTGCAGGACTGAAATGAACCCAGTCTGGAATGTGCTGTAAGTGTGCATTCAAAACAGGAGCACACTGCTTTGAGGTATTACAATGTTAAACCTGGAACCAGCTGTTTTCCTAAGATTTATTTTCAATATGCCCTGTCCCTTAAGGCAATGGAAATTAACTTAATACATCATCTGCAAAAAAGCTGGTTAGTCTTTGCCCAGAGTGTGTTGTTTTGTTTTGTTTTGCGAAATACAGATGGTCATGTTAAGGATGATAGAGGGATTTTCTAAGCGGTTACTTACCAAAGAGCTATTTAGGGCATTTAAATTTCAGATTGGTAGCGTAGGCGTTTTGAAATTTTGGATATTGTAATAAATTTGAATCTGTGACAAAATCTGATTTAAAAATAAAACAAACAGCAGGAGCACAAACAAACCTCTTGAGTATTAGAGGAAAGGAAATTAAGATTACGTTAGTACAAATGGACCTTAGCAGTTTTTCTCCTCAATGCTCTGCAGAATATCCTCAACATACATGTGATGATGTAACAGTTCAGAAATTCGGTGGATTTTACAGTTGAGAGCAACTATACTCAAACCAATACTGAAGAAATCAAAGCATTTGAAACTTTCACTGTTTTCAACTGTTCATCAAGCATTATCAAATGTGGTAATATTTCTGTAGTGGTAAGTCTTCTGAATAGGAGTAATTTTCAACAAAATTTTATTTACTAGTGTGGTGTATTTCACTCAGGGAAATCTGCAGTCTTGATAAGATTTTAAATTTATAAATTTGTCTCCATTGTCATGCCTTTCTATTGACACAAAAATGCTGAAAATTAAGTATTTAACTTAAGCCAGCCTTTAAAAAAAGTTTTATATATATATATATATTTATATATAAAAATAAAGCAAGATTATTGCTATCCTTTATTAGCAAGGAAATTATGGTAAAAAGATGTGAAGATGACATGTTAAAATTGCATGATTTATATTGGTTTGGGGAACAGAACCCAAACCTCTTGCCTCTTACTCTTGTGCATTAACTAAAGTATGTTTCTTTGTAAATACTCCTTCCCTGGAGTATTTACAGCTTCTCATCTCCACTGGTAATGGATAGTTTTCCTAGGGGTAGGAGGAAAAGCTATAAAAGGAGAATACAAATCAAACCATCTGGAAGAGAGGAAAATAGAAGACTAAATCATCTACAGAATCTGATAACGTGAAATGGAACAAATAGTGAGCTATGCCTCACGTGCAATAGTTTTAATATGTATTGAAACACATAGAACAGGAGTGCTTCTTGGTCGTACTCAGATGTCTTTAGCACTCAAACTGCAGGTTGCAAGCCACAGGGATTTATTCACATGACACGATAACAAGGGTTTCCAAATTATATGTTAAGGTTTTCATCATGAAATGTACAGAGATAATTAAGAAGGTGTATGGGCTGCTTCTGAATAAGATATATGTAACTGTTATTAAAATTGGAAGTATGCTTTTGTCTGTTGTTATAGAAATGTTTCCTTCTGAGAAGAATAGGAAATATTGATGCTTTTTTATTGGATTAGCAGTAGCCATTAATTAATTACAATGTTTATTATGAAGCACATTAAATGTAGAGAACACTATTTAAGTGATGAGTAATATTATTATTGATTTACAACACCTTTCACAAACTGAAGGCATTACAGAATAAAGAACAGTAACAAGTAGTAGTACAGGACATGTGGTGATTTTTTTTTGTCATTATTTTGGGTTTTTTATAAATTGAATTCCATGGGTAGAACAAAATAATTTGAGAGTAGAAAGCTTTCAAGTCGAGATTCAAAAGAATTCCAGAAATTGGTTGTTCATGTTTTATCTTAGAGAGTAAAATATAATCAGAAACAGAGAAAAGCCATGTTCCCAAAAACAGCACATAAAAAAATATGATAAAGATAAGTATCAGAAACCTGAGCGTAAGTTCATAGAATCATTGAACTATTGAATATCCTGAGTTGGGAGGGACCCACAAAAGCCACTGAGTCCGACTACTTACGTCACAGTTGACTACCTAAAAATTAAATTATCTGTCTAAGGATATTGTCCAAAAGATCAGCCTGAGGGTGGCAGTGCATTGGAATCAACTGCCCAGAGACACTACAGAATTTCCTTCTCTGGAAATATTCAAAAACCTGCCTGGATGCTTTCCTGTGTAATCTACTCAAGGGAAACTATTTTATCAGAGGGGTTAAATTAGATGATCTCCAGAGGTCCCTTCCAGCCCCTCTGTGATTTTATTCTCTAAAATGCTTCATAAATTCTGGCAACTGACTGCTCAGGGGAGCCAGTTTCATGCTCACCTCCATTTGGTGTAGAACGTTTTTGTAACCCCCAACCTGATCCTCCCCCTGACACAGCTCCATGCCATTTCCTCAGGTCCTGTCACTAGAAAGCAGACATCAGCACAACTCTTCTGTTCCTCTTACAAAGAAGTTGTCGGCCACCATAAGGCCTCCCCTTAGCCTCCTCCTTCATATACTTTCTTACTGATCATTTTGAGTGTGAGTGTGACCTTAGCAAATTAAATATAATGAATGAAAAATAATGAGAAGAACTATCTATAAATACCTAAGGAGCAGGAGGCAAAGGGATGAAGCTGGACTATTCTCTGCAGTGTGCGGTGATAGGATGAGGGGAAATGGCCACAAACTAATGAATAGGAAGTTCTGCACAAATGTGAATGGGAACTTCTTCACAGTGCAGTGACAGATCACTGGCACAGGCTGCACAGAGAGGTGGTGGATTCTCCTTCTCTGGAGACGTTCAAGACCCGCCTGGATGCCTACCTGTGCAACCTGGGCTAGGGAGCTGCTTTGACAGGGGGTTGGACTCGATGACCTCTAGAGGTCCCTTCCAATCCCTACAATTCTGTGATTCTGTGAATACTGCATAGACATCTGACTGGTTCTTTTATCTAGTCTAATATCTTTGGGAGATATTGATTTCACATTTAGATTTTCAGTTTGGAACAGATTGGATGCTTTCAAACGCTTTCCTGAAAGTGTCACAAAAACAAAATTTGGCCTTGTGCTAAATACAGTGGAAACAACAGGTTCTTAATTAAGAGGTAGTTTTTGACTGTACCTTCAAGGTATCCCAATAATACTTTTGCTCTTGTTAGCAATAATCAGTATTTGCTATCCAGGTTCTAAACACCATCCTCAGAAGGGGAAAAGGAAGAGAGGAATAGGCAGGAAAAGGTAAAACAATACAGTAAAGGAAGTGATAAAACAATACAGAAATTCTGTTAAAATCCTCTGAGTGGATTGACTCTTGACTATCCAGTTAAAGTCTCACAAAAGGCTGTTCAGGGTTACTACAGTTCACGCAGTACTTAGAAGTCATGCTGGTTTTCTGTCCTGATTACAATTGTATTTGCAATAGCAAAATGGAGATGGAGCATAGATTACACCTTTGTATTGGTTTACAATCTTCTTTTGATATAAAATATGACTCAGTACCCTTAGGGCTTTTAGATCCATTTGTCTGTGACTTTGAGGTACATGGCTGTGATATTATACAGACTACTCTTTCATGAGGAGCTGCAGAGTCCATCTCAGATTGTGTAGGTTGACAAGAACATCTACTTGTTTTATTCAACTTTATCAGTTCTAGTATAAGCATTACACAAAGTTTAAATTTGAGTGGAGATGGAAATAAGACAGATGTTTGGGCTGAGTAGAAAAATGTGAGGAAATAAGGATTCTGTTTGTCCTTCTTTAAATAATTATTTATTTATTTGGTGAGCCTGAGTAGTCATAGCTACTTTAGGAGCCTTCTAGACCAAGATACTTAAGTGCTGCTGATTCTTTATAATATAGATCCTGACTTACCCCAAATGTCTGTTCTGTGTCTAGAATGGGTTAGAATTACAGCTGAACAAGCAAACTATTCACATTTCGACATGTTGGCTTTTATCTTAAAAGTAATTCGCACTCCAGAGCTTTCCATATACTGAAGAACTGTCAATAATTAGGAAATACTGTCTTACAGATGGACAATGCCCAGACAACCCCTGATTTTTTGAAACAGAAGCAGATTCAGAGAAAAATTTCTGACTTGAATGTTCTTCAAAATTCTACTGGTTAGGTGGTTAGGCGGATAAAATTTCATATTGAATATTTATGCATTATTTTTATAAACAACTCAGAAGTATTCCAGAAATCTGTATCTTAGGAGAAAAGTATAGATTTACTCTAGTTTGTATTTTTCTATTTGTGTTGCTGAGTACACTGACTTAAATGGCTTGCATAATCCATGCAAAGCAGAAGCTTATAGAAGACAAAAGATAGAATGGTTAAATATTGAACCACGCTTTACTATGTTTGTTTAAAGGCAGGGTAGATAATTGTCATAGCACTCATATGCAAGGGAAATGAAGGAAGCAAAAGAATAGCAGATATTGTTTTTAAAGCCAGTGTCAACACTGCTAAAAACAATGATTTCAGATATTAACTTTGATACTCCTGACATTGTATGACGAGGAAGAACATGCAGATACACATTGTAATTTTGAGATCTATCAGATTAAAAGGAATGAGTTGGACTCTGATTTGTAAGAACAATAAAAGCTTTTGATGCTTTCTCTATTTTGTCTATTAACATGCGTGACATTGCTTACTTGGAAACATGATATCTTTTTTGAAGACTGTTAATGTCTACTTTTTGTTTTAATTCTTATAGTAAAAATTAGTACAGATTTGGTATGTTGGAGAAGTTTGTCCTCCAGAAAAGCTCCTGAAATATCCTTCTGTGGATGTTGTTTAAGTGTTTGGACTTAACTTCTAGGAGAGACTTAACCATGCCGCTCAATCTTTCTGAAAAAGTCACTGTTTTTTGGATTTGCATTGAAGGACCTGACTGGGGCTTTGAGGATCCAGATGGTACACATGCTTGACAGGTCCAAAAAAGAAGTTTAAACAGAATAGATGTTATACTTTCAAATAATGATTTTAATTTTTTACTGTAACTGATTTAAAAAGTTAATAATGAATCTTAAATGAGATTTGGCAGAGGAAGCCTCTTTTTTTTTTTTCTGTTTTCACAGATCTTTCAGTTGACTCTGAACAGATTCACTCAACAAAATGTATAACTAACTCGAGAAGTGTTCTAATTGTCAGATTTAGCTCTCACATGAAGGATAATTTCATTTAAAAACTAAGCCATTTGATGAGAAATTTAGAGTAATAATTTATGGACAAAATTGCATCCTGATCCTTTCCTAAACTTACATAGTAGAATGGGAAAAAAAAACTAATGGGCAAAATTAACAACAGGTTGCTGTATGAATCATCCTGCAAGTCATACTGTCTAACATATGTGCTCAAATATTGCAACGAAGATTGTATGTACTTTTACGCAACTGTCTCTCCTATACGTATTACCCAAGCCTGTTTATCTGCGTATTGGCAAAACACATCTGCAGGAATGAACTATTGCAGCACTGTGATGTTTTACAACAATATCAGCTGTTGACCAGTTTCCTGTTTCTGTGTGTGTGCTCCTTCCCAGCTCTAGCAAGTACATTCCAGTTTTTCTTCTAAAGCTGATACTGAGGTATGTTTTGATGTGAAATCTTTGCAAAATGGCCATGTCCACTTCATGGATAAACCATCACAGCAGCAGTTATGTGAATATAGATTTTCAAGCTCAGTAAATATGGTTTGTTTCTTTGATTTTCTTACTTGGACAACTGTGTGACTTTGTTGTATTTCTAAAATCTTGTATGTATAGAGTAAAAAAACGTGTGAGTTGACACCTGTGACATTGGTTTTTCTGAGATATTTTAACAACTAGACAAATGACCTGCACTGCTGACACTGTAATATGTTTTATACAGTTTCAATAAATTTATGTCTGGAGATTTGAAGCATTCAAGATTAAGAACGTTGTGTGATGATCTAGTTGTTGCTTATTCTTTATGCAATGTCATCATCATGATTTCCAACATACTTTCAATCTTGATTCAATTCTGTTCCTGAGAACTAAACAAAAAGAATCTTGAAAGTAAGCAAACATGACTTAGAAAGCAGATGTTTGCTGATTCAGAAGTAACTTCAAAGAACTGCAAAAAAAGTTTTGTTTCTTATTTGTCTTTGTTTTTCCACACTGGATACTTTGACAAGTAACAACTCAGTAAAAATGGGATTATTGTCTCATATCTATTTTCTAGAGGATTGCTGCATTTCTACATAATATAAACCTACGATGATGAGAATGCGATGCTAGCAATAAAAGTAAGATGCAGGCATTTAAAAATTTCTTTTTGTGTACAGTCTAATGACAAGCAGAATATTCAGGGCATTGGTTTGGAATTAAGAACATTAATCCTCTTCCTGGATTTGCTAACAAGTTACAAACACTGAGCAAATTACTGAATTGTCAGCACATCCCATCTATTAAATTGGAATAATTTACATCTTCTGTAGCTTGCTTTGAGATCTACAATGGTAAAAAGCAATACAAGATAGTGACATTCATTTTATTCAGATATTTCATTCTAAATTCAATACGCTTTATCATGGGTACTATATTAAAATAAGATATGTGTTTTAAATGTTCCTATAACTTTGAAATGTTTTCTTTCTAAGAAAACTGTGTCTTCACTCATTTCTGCTCCTTAAAGGCAGGTATTTTTGTTCTTCAGTAAACCTACAAACTAATTTTAAAGTGACGAAAATGCATTTTCCCTTACAAAAATCCTGAATTTAAGCTTGATACAGAGGTACATACTTCAATGCCAGTTCCAGATATATGTACTAAGTAATTGGTTAAGTAATGATTCACTTCTTAATATTTTACCATTGTAAAACAAGGAGAATATTAATAATGACTGCTTCACAGTGGTTCATTCTTTCTCTTCAGAGCACTGCATCTTATTGAAGTTCAGATTCTAATGTTAAAAAAAAACAACTGATCACAGTTGTCTTTTTCAGCTTTGCAAAGTGGAAATACTAGGAGTTAGAATAATCTCACTGCCAGATGTAGCACTGGAGGAAAGGGAGATTTGAAGAAAATTTTCACATTGTAAAGTTCAGAGTCATCTGAGCAGGGTTCAAGGTGATATACAGCTGATACAATGTTTCCATGCTGAAAAAGAACGTGACTATAACCTCTACTCTTTAGGCTTTGTTCTTTGCACTTGACTGCTTATTGCCAACTCATGTTCTGCTTTACGGCTGAAGGGTATATCTCCTCAGCATTATTTTGTGTTTTCCAGCCATGTCAAATCTTGGAGAAATAAATCCACCTATTTTCTGCACTTCCTGGGGTCTGCTCTTTGATGTGGATGTAAGAATGTGGTGAAAATGAGTTTAGTAATAACCTGAAATGTTGAGATGGTAGTACCATACTCAAAATCAGTTTTGCCTGATTTCTTTAAGACCTGGGAAATATCTGCTTTGACTATTCTAAGACACAGAAATTTTCCAACTGGAGTTTGGACCACAGCTTCCAACTCTCTGAAAGTTTCTATTAAAAAAGCTTTGGAATGTGTGTATTGAACTTGTCTAGATTCATTCTGATAGTACAGGAGTTCTCAAATGCATTGTTAGGAAACAATCTAATTTGGGTTTTAACCAGTACGTCTTTTCAACTGCATTCACAGTGAAGAATGAAGAATGAGTTACAGAAGATAGATGATTAAAGTTGTCAGAGATGTTCCATATCTTCCCTCTGTGCGAGGGACATTTCCCTCCCTACTCTCCCAAATACCCACTGCCCTGTTATAACAGTGTAAAGGATGTACTTAGGGGATAAAATTATTTTGCTTAATCTTGGTACAAAGCAAATAAATAAATCTGGTGGAGTTAAATGTATTCCAGACACTCACTGACCTGGGTTTCTGACAGGGTTTTGAATGCAAAAAATATGACAGAACTACAGTTCTGTCTCTGGTTAGAAGTGACTCAACTTGTCTAGATGTGTGCTCATTGCTAAATATCTCTAACATAAGAGGAAAATAGAAACGGAATGGTTTTTGTTCTTGTTGTTGTTCTTAATGTGCAAATACAAGGTACAGAAGGCTCTAATTTTTGTTTTTGTCTTCTGTTGTTTCTTTTTATTAGAAAAGTAGATTCAATCTATCTTTGTGACTCTGGTGGCTAGAGTCTAATAAAATGGCAACATATGATAAATTTAGGGAAATTTAAAACAGTGCAGACTACAAGCCTTTCCAGTTCGTGGTTTCTTGGCTCAGTGACCATTAAGATCTAAAGAGAATAATGCAGGAAATGGGCATGCACAGCATGCATATACTACTTTTCCCTCTCCTTGAAAGTGAAATAGAGGAACTTCATGGTCTGGATTTTGTGCTTAGGTTGATCAGATGCCAAAGGTGTCCACTCTTGAGGCTTGCCTGGGCTGTATTGACCAAAGAGGTATCGTTTTGGACTATATATGAAATATATCATATGGGCAATGAATGTATGTGTAAAAGTAACAATTAAAAAAAAAAGTTAATTCTAATGTTTTTAAATATAAACTCTTTTTCTTGTACTTTATATTTGCTTTAGATTTTGTTGTAAATCATATCGATTATTGTATTACTTTCACATGCACACTAAAAAGGCTACTAACTGCACAATTTGCTGAATTTATGAATTTTGAGAGAAAGTGAATACGCCTGGATTTGCAAATTGACATTTGTCTGTTTAAGAAATTATTATTTGTATATTGCCCCAATGTGGTCAGAAAAGAAGAAACATTAATCAAATATCTATCACAAAACTAATTGAAAAAATATCACACATTTTATACTTTGTGAGCTGTTTAGATTTTGAAAATTATGAAGTTTGTCAGCATTGCATGAGTACTGTGGATTTCTCTTCCACAGAAAATGTGCTAACATATAATTTTACAAAATAACACTTCCAAGATTAATAAGTAAATAAGGGAACTGACAAGTCTGCTTAACAAAAACAATAATAATAAAAAAAAAACAACACGTCTTCACAGTCACACTTACATGTAAGTAGGTTGAAAGATTTTGAGGCCTTGGATCACGTCCAAATAAAGGCAACAAAGCTGGTGAAAGGTCTAGAGCACAAGACTTACTGGGAGCAGTTGAGGGAATTGGGATTACTCAATCTGGAGAAGAAGAGGCTCAGGGGTAATCTTATTGTGCTCTACAACTACGGGAAAGGAGGCTGCAGCAAGGTGGGGGAAAGCCTCTTCTCCAATGTAACTAGCAGACGGACAAGTGGAAATGGCCTTTGATTTGTGTTAGGGGAGATTCAGAGATTGAATAACTAGGAAAAAAAGTATTCTCAGAAAGAGCAGGCAGGTGGTGGAGTCATCATTCCTAGGGGTTTTCTAGAAAACAGTAGGTGTAACAGTGAGTGACAATATTTAATGGGCTTGGTAGTGATGGGTTTATGGTTGGACTTATTTGGCTTATTTGTCTTACCAACCTTAATGATTCTATATCAATCCTATTTATTTCCATGGAAACTGCAATGGATACAAGGAGCCCAATAATGCTACTTGATAATTTCTCAGCTACATGCTTTTTCAAACTAACTCTTTTAAAAATAGTCACTACCAGTAGTCATAACATTTTCTCCAGATAACACACTTGTACAAGTCTGCAACAGCAGAGATGAATCACTGTTGCAGTACCACTGTTGAAACATAAAACTCACCAATTTTTGGTCTCCATTAATGTTCATCAAATACTGACAAATGTCAATGGATGCAGTTTTTTCCACATGGAGAAATTCAGCGATGCACATTTGCTTTATACACACTTCAGTGTCAGACACCATTTTGTCAGACAGCTCCTCCACAGTCATCTGCCACATGGCAGCAGAACGTAACAAAATATTTTCCAAGGCCTTATGCAGCCCCTGACATTTGGATTGAACACACCTGATAAAGGTGACTAATACTGCCATAAGAACATCTAAGACAGGAAACTGCGGAATTGGCTTGTCATAGCTCACTAACAGAAGAGATGCTGGAGGTACAATTTTTCCTTTCTCTCAGTACTGGAAGTATGTTGGAAGTGAAGAGCAGAAGGTGAACACACTCGGAGTTCTTAAATACTGATTTGTATACAAAAAACTATACTCTGTTTAGGGGAGGGTGGATGCTTGAATAACTAAAAGCAAAACTAAGGATGGATGTTGACATTTTTTGGCTAAGTTGAAAAAAAGAAACAACAGCAAAGCAGTTGAAGTAAAGTGCATGTGAAAAAAAAAATAAATCTAAAGAATAATAGAGTAACTAATGTTCTGCAGCTTTTCAGGAAGAGAGCAAAATGGTACTTGAATATCCTAAATCCCATATTATCAAGATTTTCAGTGCCACAGTCTAACCACATTAAAAATAACTTGAAAGACTTGTTGGGGCTTAACATTTAGAGTCTGTCTATAGGCAAAAAACTCCTTGTTTTTCAGACTTCTCCTTCAGCATTGTTTTTTTGACCTTCTGCTAAAGAAGAAACTGCAAATCTGGATAAGTGTTTTCCCAGCTAAAACATGAAGTGCATCAGGAGGAACAGACATACTACAAGTTCCAAATTTCCACCCACGGTTTGCAAATTAAATACAAATGTGAACAGCAGGAGGCTGACTTTTAAAATAGACAAGTGTTGCCACACATTTAGAAAATGTCTCCTTTTCAAATCTCTATATTGGCTTCTCTTCACCTTCTGCAACTAATTTAAACTCCTAGCTTTTGATTTATTGTTTCCCTATGGCCGCTGCACCATGGCACTATAGAAAAAACTTACATACACTTTCTGGAGGAGACAACACAAAGGAAGTGTGAGTGATACAATAGTGTGCAGTCAGAATCATGTATAGATGAAACAGGCAACTGTAAATGGTGTGATTATCTATGGATGGGAGTGAGTCAGGGAAAGTATTCCTCTTTGTAAATAAAATGACCATCCTTTGTGTTTTCATTAACCAGTAAGTAATTACCTAAACACTTGAATTCACATATATAATGTGAGTGTATAAATGAGAAAGTGAGTTAAATTCATATTTCATTACAAGTGATGAAATATACTTCATTACAAGTATATATATATACATATATAAATATATACAAGTATATATTTTTGTATACAATTTCTATCAGGAAGTGGGCACAAATGCATAGATTCATCAAGACATTAAGGTTGAAAAAGACCACTTCTATCATCAACACATCACCAACTTGGCTATTAAACCACTTCCCTAAATGCAACACCTACCCTTTTCCTGAACATCTCCAGGGACAGTTACTCCATCACTTCCATGGGAATTTTTTTCTATCTATTAGATAAATTGTACACCTATCCATCCAGTAGCCATCATGATAAAATGGCTGCTCCAAAAGTAATGTCTCCTATTTTATTATGTTGGCCTATGACATCAGAGGTAGATGTTGCTGGTATGGCTGTACAGGTTGAACTTTCCCACCAATATACCATCACATTTTATTGCCATATGTCAGTTGGCAGCAGAGGAACAGTTTGACAAAATGCATCTGACATGGAAGTGTGTTTGAAGAAAAACTCTGTAACCGAATTCCTCTATGTAGAGAAAAGAATGTCACTATTGACATACATCAGTGTTTGCTGAACAGATATGGGGACAAAACAGTAGATGAGAGTGCACTGAGGTGGTGGGTTACTCATTTTGGCAGTGGCAATAGCAACTGTGATTCACCTCTGCTGTTGCATGTATTTATGAGCACATCATACAGCCTCCTATTCATCCCTGATGAAAAATGCATAGCTAGAGGTGACTGTGTTAAAAAATAGTGTTACATGACTGAGAATTTGTTCTATCAAGTAGCATTATTGTGCTCTTTGTATCTGTTGTAGTTTCTGTGGAAATTAATAGAAAGCATAAGTTTCTGAGCACTGTGAAACACTGATTTCTCTGGGAGTTAAATAACTACTATGTGGAATAATTTGATTTTCCCTTGTTTTATACTCTGCTTCTCACCTCAATGTTCTGTTTCCAAACACATGAAGGAACGGAATGGAATTCTTCAGCAGGTCAGGTTGTTATAGGTATTTAACTTGCAGTTTTATCAGTTCTTAGTTCTCAGTGCTTCATGGTCACTTCTAAAGGAAGTATAAACACTTTTTAATAGTGGATATGGGCCTGAAAGAAAGTAAACTTTCTAAATTTTCTGCTTTATAGCTATACATCTATCATGGTTTTATGATTTTGTTATATTATTGATATTCCATATCATAACATCATGTAGTATATTGGGAGTTAAAGAGTTAATGTTCCAGCTGCGTGGATCATCAATAGTCAATGATATTACTGTCTCAGAAGAGAAGGAGAACTACATTTCCCAGAGGACTGTGCAATGCTTCGCATTTTTACATGTTTCTGGTCAGAGTTAAAGATAAAAACTGTCTGCAGTCACGGGATGGTCTCTCTCTTCCCTTTGGGATCAGGCTCAGCAGTGGGTGTTTGTTGCAGCCATTCGCCTTCAGCGTTAGCGTAAAGCCTTCGGCTTATCGGACACTCTCTCTTGCTCATTTTCTTTGATTCATTAGCCTCAATTTCAATTATATTGTATTATGCTGTGCCATTTTACTTTCTGATATCTTATTTAGTAAATCAGCTTTCCTCCTCAGGTCGTTGCCATTGTTTTGTTCCTAGGCCCATCTCTAGGGTCAGTATTGGGGCCCATACTGTTTAATATCTTTATTGATGACCTGGATGAGGGGATTGAGTGTACCCTCAGTAAGTTTGCGGATGACACCAAGTTGGGAGGATGTGTCGATCTGCCTGAGGATAGGGAGGCCCTTCAGCGGGATCTGAACAGGCTGGACAGTTGGGCTGAGGTCAACGGGATGAGGTTCAATAAGGCCAAGTGCCGGGTCCTGCACTTTGGCCACAATAACCCCATGCAATGCTACAGGCTTGGGGCAGAATGGCTTGAGGAGTGTATAGAGGAAAAGGACCTGGGGGTGTTGGTGGATGCTCGGCTCAACATGAGCTGGCAGTGTGCCCAGGTGGCCAAGAAGGCCAATGGCATCCTGGCCTGTATCAGGAATAGTGTGGCCAGCAGGAGCAGGGAGGTGATCATCCCCCTGTACTCAGCTCTGGTGCGGCCGCACCTCAAGTACTGTGTTCAGTTTTGGGCCCCTCACTACAAGAAAGACATCGAGGCCCTGGAGCGTGTTCAGAGAAGGGCAACAAAACTGGAGAGGGGTCTGGAGCACAAGTCTTACGAGGAGCGGCTGAGGGAGCTGGGATTGTTTAGTCTAGAGAAAAGGAGGCTCAGAGGAGACCTCATCGCACTCTACCACTTCCTGAAGGGAGGCTGTGGTGAGGAGGGTCTCGGCCTCTTCTCCCAGGTAACTAATGACAGGACGAGAGGGAATGGCCACAAGTTGCGCAGGGGAAGATTTAGATTAGATTTGAGGAAAAATTTTTTTCTCTGAAAGAGTAGTCAGGCACTGGAATGGCCTGCCTAGGGAGGTGGTTGAGGCACCGTCCCTAGCGCTGTTCAAGAAGCGTTTAGATGAGGTGCTAAGGGATTTGATTTAGTAGCTTGGTGGGTAGGGATGGTGGTGTGAGGATGGTTGGACTAGATGATCTTGTAGGTCCTTTCCAACCTAATGTATCTATGAATCTATGAATCTATGAATCTCTCTTTTCCTTTTTTCTCTTTCTTCCTTCCTCTTACCCAGGGCGTGGGCCTGTGGGTTCCCTGCCTCAATGGTCACTGTACCGGGTCAGTCCGGCCCACAAATCGCTGACAACGTCTTCCTTTGCATTTCAGCAGTATTTCAGCCGTTTTACAGAAAGAAATTTATCTGAATTAAAAACCGGTGGTAGCATTCTCTTACATGCAAGGGTTATCTCTCTGACCATGTAAAATGTGGTTAAAAGAATTTCTGCTTTGAGAATGGCTCTTGAACCAATCCATTTCTTGTAAATCAGAGTATTAGGAATATGTGCCTGTGCAAGCATGTGTGTCTTCTCTTCTGCTTCTTTAAGGCCTGTCTGGCTTTGGATAAACAAGCAAACAATGAAACATACAGTAGCTAACACAATGAACCTTTAGCTGATTCAGACAATGTTCTTGATAGTATAGCTAGTGATTAAGTAGACATTAGTTTGAGGCCAATTTAGGCTTACCTGACATGAAGAAAAAAAAGTACAAGGTAATAAAAGGACATTTTAGAGGAAATTGCAGAAGAGTTTTGATAAAATATTGTGACATTTTCACTGGTGAACCTTGAACTCTCAGACAAAATGTACTTTGAACTGTGATATAAACCTAACATTTTTGGATATTTCACTGTACTAGAAGAAAGTACAACTGTTTGCATCCCTGTTGGCACACCCCTACATATTGTTAAATACTTTGTCATGTTACATTCATGTTTTAATCTTCTGGACATTTCCATATACATTTATCCCTCACACTTTTTCTCACCTTTTCCTTTTCTCCTTTTCCTTCCCTGGATATTGGAACCACAGAAACAAAATTAATGGTATGTTCATTAGAAGAAAAGAAGGCAGTTTCTGTAAGTTCTTGAGGTCATAAGTAAATGTCTGTTAAATATAGAATTAATAAGTGTTAGGTGCTTAAAACCCTTTTAAAAAATACCAGGTCTTCTGCGGCTTTTTGTGTTAATTTTATGACTTGGATTTAAAGATTTCCAGACTTTAGCAGCACAAATTGGTGATGGAAGGGGCACATGATTCCTTATGTTTTGTATTTTTTAGACACAAGGTTGGTTGGTTTAATTATATATTTTTCAGACTTTTGAAGTACAAAATGTGATAAGAAATACTGTTGCAGGTATAGATATGGTGTTACATAGAATTGTATGGATTTATCTTCGAATGTCCAAGAAAAAAAAAAAAAGAAAGAAAAGAGGCTTGAAGCTTTTGTAACCAAAGGCCAAAGAAAGATAATAATGGATTAATTTGGTCATAGTCTTGCCCAAAACTTCTTCTGGTTTACTTAATGACTTCTGCACAAAATCTTTATCTTCTTCAGGCAAAGCCAAATTTTCTGCCTTTTAAAATATTACTAGAATTTGTGATCATTCTTTCTGCTTTCAATCTTTATTGCTTCTGTTAATGGAAAACCTATCTGAACTCCTTTGAATCCAGTCAGATTAAAAATAAAATAATAAGATAAAATTAGATTAAATAATTTAGCCCACAAATGAAAGAGACTTGGACTAACCCTGATAAATCTTCTAAAGCAGATCATGGCTCACTAACATGGTATCATCTATTGGAGAGTAATGAGCAGCCAGAATAAGAGCATTTTTCCTTGCATAGATAGATCTAGAGGAAGACATGTCTATAGTTTTAGAAATCCTTTTGACTGTGCACAAATAAAGGTCAAGAATAAAACTCCATCAAACATTCAGTGGTGAAGCATCAGTCCAGCAGCTTTCTATTATGATTCATGCATTTCACAAATCGAAGGGAAACACTTAACACTGTAGCTGAAAGCTGCGCATTATTCAGGCATAAATATCTCCTTGAATGAACCTTTCTGTAGCTCACAATGAGTAAGAGACAGATAATGGAGGTTTGAACACGGCTACCAGCACTATAAGCTTAAGTGAGGGTAGCTGTAGACACATTTATCAGTGCAGGTTAAAAGGCACATCCATTTCATTCAAGTCCAATACTGACAGTCATTGGTTTTACATGAAGTAGAAATCAGTTCACAGATTCAAACAGAAATATTTTTCATTAAAGCCCTAACAGGAGTTTACTTAAAAGAACTTGTCAATATAGTTGTACAAAAACTTGCCCTCACTTTTTTTTGAGCTTGAGTTCTCAGGAATTTCTTCAAAGCTACACAAATATTGCACAGTTTATCTTGTCATTCTTTGGTTCTTAGTGGGTGAAATTCCCTACAGAGGGATGAGACAAATTTTTTAGAAGAAACTTGCCTTTATTTAGAGTGGCAATCTTCAAAAAGCACGTAGAAAGAAGACAGAGAGCTGATGTTATTTATGTCACCTATGAAGTGCCTCTAAGACTTTGATATATTTATTCACGTTACAGACAAATGACATACTTCCTGATAAATTTTACTTTATTTCACAGTAAAGTTGATTATATTGTTTATGCTAGTTGTGAATCTTGTTGAATTAAAGAATTTAAATTTGCATCTAAGTACTAGTTGTAAACTGCTATGTAAGCATAATTTTAGCTCTACATAAATATAACTTCATAAAGTTAGTGAGTGGAAAGTAGAATCAGATCCCTATAGTTTTCTATTTTTTTCCTTAAGTTCTCCTGAATTAAGTTAACTTCATTCAGAAATGTTACTTCAAGATACAATGCACAGCTGAGGTGGTCAGAACAGGAGATAAAATAATGAGAATGTACAAAATAAGGTTTCCTCCAGGGAGGCACAAAAGTGGATTTATTAGCAGACAATCAGCTTCAGATACCATTGATGTAATGCAGTCACTTTACTCTACACTGTCATTTTGGCTATGTGTAAGATGGGAATAAAATAAATTACTATACCAGAGACCTATCTATCACCATTGAATCCTTACAGAAGAGTTAAATGCTCAAGGGATGAAACATACATTACAAAGGATGAGGACATACATTTCTAATGAAATGTTGTATGCAACATTTTGAGGTAAATAAGTAGCGCATAGGTTTTAATGAAGTTATTCTTCTTATTTATCCTTGAAATTTACATTCTTATGTTATTGAAGGCCATCTATCAGAGAATACAAGAAAATAATTCCCAAATTCAAATTAATTACAAAAGTAAATATAATTCATATAATTACATTACAACATCCAGTAGCTAGGTCTGCATCAATGAAAAAATGTTTTACTTGCAAGCAGAGGAATACTGTGTCTACTCGCAAAAACATAGGACTCTCCCTCTATTTTTAAAAAACTAAATTACCATTTTCAAATATGTTGGTACTTTTTATTGAATAATTCACAGCTTTCACTATTTACCAAATACTCTGTCTTCATTTCAAAATTGTCTTTCTTTTCCAACACCTATAGTATATGTAAAATAAATTGGAACACAGTGTGCTCCAAAACACAAAACATATATTCCCTTAAGTAAAATACAGAAATTCTGAGGAAATTCAGGTTGCTGGATGTCAGCTCATCTTTGTTTTGGAAATTTCCTAACTGAGAGAACATAATTTTGAAAAATGTGTACTAACAGTAATATGTTTTATCACAAAGCTTATTATTTCCCACTCTAATATTAATACTAAAATGTTCATGACAACAAGTCTTTGAGAAACATCATGATTTAAGCAATCTGGGCAATATGTAGCACCAATTGGGTATTAAGAATATTTATTTTAATGATCTGAGAATTTGGCTTCATTAAGGAAGGTGGCCTTCACCTTCTGCAATATTTTTAATTTATCTTGAAGTATAATTCTCATAATTATAAACCCCAATATTGCTGGACAATTTGCTGGAAGCTATCCTTGAAAAAGTAGCTGTAGGCCAGCTAAAATAATCTGCCAATGAAATAAACAGAGAATAAATAATGCCACAAATAAATGCTGGAGCAGGGAGTAGTCTTCTTAGGTTTTGTGATCCTTTTTAATCTCATTTTAAGGGATATTCAAGGTGTGACTGTTTAGGAATTGCACCGGCTCAGAGACTGAGGCAGAAATGACAAGCTAAAAAATAAAATTGAAAAAATATATATCTGAGAAGTGATTCTGTATTCTGTATTTGAGGAGTTGTGTACTTAAAGGAGGGAAGAAGAAAATTATAAGATATCAAGGATCTTCAGAAAGTTCTAAACATAAAATGGAAGGAATCACAAAACCCATGAGTAATATTAGACAAAGAAGTAAATTATTTATTTTGTTAAGATCATCTTATCTTTTTTGCTGTATAAAGTAAATAATATCAATCACTTTATTTATCCTTAATGTCTGAAATGGGGCTCCAATCTCCCACATTTCTGCAGAACACTGAAAAAAATGCTAATGATACCACCAACTTGTTCTTTGATAAACTTGACTGTCAACTGATTGTGTTTGTCTCAGAAGATAAATTGTCTGGGTACAGCATTTTTAGAACATATTCACCTCAGATATGCATTTACAGTTAAGTGACATAAATGCAGTCATCAATGTTTCAAAATTCTCATTTACAAAATCTGTGCATATTTATTTCAGTTGCCACATCTTTAGAGCTGTAAGAAAGGGTGTAAATAACTATGACTCTGTTGAGACATATGATTCTGCATACATTTTTTAACAAGTACAGCACAGAGATCTTCTCAGTCCTAGCATAAACACTACTATCACTCAAATCTACTCATGATGGTTGATGAGAAAAATACAACAATTTCTAACAATCACCATATTCTACTGGACTATTGACATCCTTTCCCAACATCCTACCTGAATCTCCCCTGGTCCAATTGAAGGTAATTTTCTCTAGTCCTATCACTAGTTACACAAGTGAAGAGGTTGACCCACACCTTTCTCAACTTCCTTTCCAACAGTTGTAGAGAGTGATAAAGTTTTCTCTGAGCCTCCTCTTCTCCAGCCTAGACAATCCCAGCTCCATCAGCCACCCATCATAAGGCCTTCAGTTTATTGGAATTGCTCATTTTATTTGATTCATTGGCCTCAATTCCAATTAAATTGTATTATGTTGTGTTATTTTGCTTTCTGATATCTTATTTAGAAAATCAGCTTTCCTCCTCAGGTCGTTGCCACTGTTTTGTTCCTAGTCCCATTTCCCTTCTCTCTTTTTCCCTTTCCACCTTCCTCTTCCCCAGGGCTTGGGCCCGTGGGTCCCCTGCCTCAATCGTCACGGTACCAGGTCTAACTGGCCTGCAAACTGTTGACAGCCATCCAGCCAGTTCTTAACCCAGCAAAGCATGTATATTTCTACCCACAGACTGCCAGCTGCTCCAGGAGAATACTGTGGGAAACTGAATCAAAGGCTTTGCTGAAGTCTAGATAGGCTACATCAACAGCCTTTCCCTCAGGAAAGTGACCAGGCAGGTCACTTGATTATAGAAGGATATGAGGATGGTTGAATAGGACCTGCCTTTCATGAATGCATGTGAGCTGTGTCTGATCTCTGGCTGTCCCACACATGCCAAGTGATCTCCCTCAAAGTAATCTGCTCCATAACCTTTCCTGGCATCAAGGTCAAGCTGATGGACCTTGTAGTTCCCCAGATTCTTCTCGTGACTCTTCTTGCACATGGGAGTCACACAGTCATGCTGGCAAGCCTCCAGTTCTCTGGGATCTGGTTGACCAGGAACACTGACAAATAGTGGAAAGCCCCACGGAGCCCCATGGCCAGTCACAATGTATTACTCTTGCTGCCTTTTCCAGTGAGGTACACCTCCACCTCCAAAACAGTTCTTGAGAACTTCCTGTCACTTCAGAAATTGAAATAGATCCTGTTCCTTTATAACTAGATGGCATCAGGAAGCACTGCACATCAGTGTCCACCAGAGCCTCATATTTCTGTGGTTCTGATGTACCAGGCAATCAAATCCACACAGTTCAGTGCTCTTGGTTGTTCCTAGACTCCTCCTGTCTCTTTATAGGGTTATTTCTCCTCCATGATGGTTAGGATTTGCCTCCAGAGGGTGAACTCCTTATTATATGTTTGGCTAATTGCATTATAAATAACTTGATTTCTGGTGAGACCTCCCATGTGATCGGTTACTTTGCTATCCAGATTCACACCACTAATGCCAGTGTCTCAATAGCGGAGTAACCAAGTAATGTCTTTTGTCTCCACACTATGATCTTTCCACAAATCTCAGATCTCACTTCAAGTGAGAAGCTGAAGGATAGTACTTTCCTCCTCTTATTCACACCTTTCCATTGATTTCCTTTTAGTGGGTCCCTTAACTAATTGCCAAGTCTACAGCCCCTTCCTTATGTCTTCTTTCTCCTCCTCCTTCCTTCTCCCTTTCTTCCTCTGTCTGTTCCAAGCAAGATGGTATTCACTGCCATTTATTTTCTTCTACAGGAGCAACTAACACTGATAGGGATTCTCTTTCTGAGTTGCTGTTGTTCTAGCAATACTCTCTTCATTTTGCTTACTATCTCATTTATACTGTTAAACTGAGCTCAGAAGGCATTTACCAAACCCCAATAAATTGCTGCCTCCCCAAAATCTGCAAGAACTGCATTTTCATACCTTAAGTATCTCCCTAAACTTTCAGGGTTCTGCAGGTGTTTGCAAATAAAGTTCCATGGCACCAGAGGTCCCCACTCCTTTAAACTCTCTAATTCTCCCATACCTCCTGTTTCTTAGTTTTCTGAATGTTTCCTAGACTTGGAAAGGGTTCGGTTTTCCTCTGGGTATGGTAAATATAAGGGGTGAATAGGACATTAAAAACAATACCAATCACATGCAGGGAACCTGATGACATATCTGTTGTCTAGGCAGTCCAAAAATGGGAGAGAGGAAATGGAAAATGACGTTAATTACATTCAGCATTTTCCATCCCGTAGAACTGACTACCACCACTTTGGAATGTCATTTGTCATGCTTTAATTATACTCCACTTCATTCAGGTACCACACAGACTCACTTGTCAGTGAGATTAACATTTTGAACATACTTGCAAACCCAACAAACATGACAATCTTAAGAAGAAACCAGTAAGTTATAGAGAGTATTATTGTATGAAGCCCCTTTAAGAGCATTTTTAATCAGAACAGAAATATTTTTTATATTTTAGCTAGAAAATAGCAAGTTGACACAATGCAAAAACTCTTGGAAAATTATCACAGTACCAAAACTTTCTGAAAAACTGGCAAAGGGACGAAAAGAAATAAAGAAAAGAGTATATTTTAAGTAGAAAATAAATCTTCATCTTTACTTTAAAATATAAAACACTAACTAATGGGACTATACCAGGTCAGATTTTCTCAATTTTTCAAACAAATTTAACCATTCATTATTCATTGGCTTTTATTTGTTCACTTTTCAGTAACAGGGATCCTCCATTCAGGATGCACCAAGCTATTCAATAACACACTCTGTTGCTTTTCTTGTTTTCAGTTGCATACATACCAGCAAGAATCCAGTAATTGTGCTTGCATTACAATAATTTTCTGTATATTCTTCTGTTTGTAAGAGTAATAAAGTACTGAGAAGAAGTGGATTCGTTTTATTAGGAAAACTGAATTGTTTTTACTTAAGCTGTGGTTTCATTCTGTAATTTTCTGTCTTCTGAGCACTTGTCAATCTTAGACCAGCACAGAGTTCCATATTGATCAAATCAGATTACTCTGTTTCATCAGGTACAGAAGGAGTAACAGACACTAACACTGACAAAACTCTTTGCTGGTATGTCTGCTAGTACTCTGGAGTTAGTCCAAAAAAAAAATTGCCTGTCAAAAAAATTAAAGGAAAAATTAAGAGACATTACTACTATCAAATCCATAATCCTTGCAACCACAGCTTAAATATATAGTGTAACCTAGAGAATAATTCACGGTATACTAATAGAGAATATCAGACACCAGGAAGTAAAGCTAGAAGATTGTTAACTCACTTTCAGTTTTCTTAGCCTAAGCCTTTTCAAGGGCTCTCTTATATGTCTAGTATGTATAATATAAAATCTCAACTTCAAGTGAACTAAATGTGTTTTGTAGACTTTTTTAAAAAACTCCAGTAAATTTTTAAGCATCTATTTAATTTCTCTTGTATATATTGTGTGATTGTTACTTTAAAGCCAACATGATTTATCACAGTTTATATCTTCCATCTGAGATCCACATTTTGCAAGATTGGAGATGGCATTTCATCTTTGCAATCCAGACCAATATTGGATGATACACAATAAAACACAGTTCTCTTTTTACTGAAGATGGAGAACACAAAATATTTTAATGTTCAAGAGTCCATGGAAAACAATCAGATTTGTTATTTTGCTCACAAAGATCTTGTTTTGATAGTTTCTTTCACTTTGAATAGATCTAGGAGCAAAATGCAGGATATCAACTTTTCCAACCTGGAGCATAAAAGTTGTGTGGATAAAACACCTTTAATAAATGGACTCCTAAAGCAATAGGGCTAGGATCCAAGATGAGTGAAAAAAACTTGTTAGTGTTTAACAAGCTCTGAAAACTTTTTCCCTTCCACTTCACTCTTTTCTTTTTCCTTTCATTTTTCACAAGTAGAAATATCTTCTAGTGGATGTCCACCTAATGAGTATCGCTTGGAGACTGAACTTTTTCTCTTTTTCTCTTTAAGAAAGGTACAGAAGAGAGAGGCTGGGTGTGAAGGATATATACTATTTTCACTGGGAAATATGTTTCTTTCCAAAAAGAATGTTTGTGTTCTATTTCAACAACTGTTAAATGCTGTGGTGAATTACCTTAATACTTTGGACATCAAGGCATAATGGCGGAAACATTGAAGGTTTGGAAGTTCTAGGAATAATTGAGAGAATGCGTATCCAAAAGCAACGGATATTGCCCATATGGCAAAGTGTACCTACATTCATCTTGGAAACAAAAAGCCTCATCTAGCTCTTAGTGAAGTCAGAAGTCTTCCAGCTGGCATTAATGAGAATTACACAAAGTACCTAGGATTCAGTAAAACAACAAAAAAAATGAAAAGAAATTATAATCAAGAGAGCTCTTCCATGGACAATTTTGCGTACTTTCCCTCCTGAAATATTAGAAAACATGGAAAGTGAAATAAAGGAGAGCATAGCTCAAATTGTAATGTAGCTTTCAGATTAATTTTTTCCTGTAGAAAAAAGTACAGATAGAGATGACTAATGCACCTATATTTTGAAGTGAGGGGCTATACACATTTTTATGTTTTCTGATTAAGTTGACACAATATATGAACATTTAGAATGTTTATTATGCTTCTCTTATAGAAAAAAAATACAAAATATGAAAGGGAAATTACTATTTGAGACATTCTACAGAAATAATTCCAAAATTCTTCATTATCCACCAGAATTGTCCTCACATTCCAGTTTCTTAGAAAAGGTGATTTCAGATTCCATCCCTGTCTTTACAGCAGGACAAACAGAAATGTGTTTAAGATTTCTTTGTGAGAAGAAAGCAAAACAACAGTTTAATAAATAAAAACAATGTGAAGATTTGGAAGTAGTGGACTGCTGACTTTCCAGGTACTTGGTTCTCAGAAGAGAAGACTACATACAGCAGAAGACTTTGCCTCTCATTTTCCATTCAGAGGGGAAGATAAAACTGCAGATAAGTCATAAGACAGTTCCCTTTTCCCTTTCTGCTCATCTCAGCAATGTGTTCTCCCTAGACATCTCACCTTCAGCATTAGAGTAAGGTTTTTAGACACTCTCTCATTTTATTTGATTTATTAGCTTCAAATCTATTTATATTGTATTATATTGTATTATCTTGCATTACAATATCTTATTTAGTAAATTAACTTCCTCCTCAGATTGTCGTTGCTGTTTCATTTATAGACACATCTCCCTACCCTTTCTCCTTTTACCCTTTCTCAGCTGTGGGTCTGTGGGTCCCCCTCCCCATTAGTCATGGAACTGGACCGAACTGTTCCGTAAACCATCAACATACTCTCTGTCTTTCAAAAAGAATGAATTTCAAGTTTGATAACAAAAAGTTTGTTACAGACAAAACCTGACACATTTTTCTGCTTTTTAGTTCTCTGTCAGACAGTTTTCTAGACATCATATAATTTTTTTTTTCTGTCTTGCTGGGATCCTGAGTCCTTGTCTAGTGACCCTAACAATGACAATTGTCTTGACACACTAATTGATTCATATCTTCTCCTGTGAGTTACTCCTGGGTCTGCAGTCTTTCTTGCTAATAGCACATAGTAATAATTGCTTGATCATTTTATTCTGTTTGTGAGAAAATTTATATCCTTCTCGCTACAACTTTCTAACAGTACTCTTCTGGGGCCTCAGGATAAAAACAAAAGTAGTAGGCCTTAACATTTTTGTTTGAAACACACACAAACACTGGATGGTGTAAACACAAAGATTTCAGGAAATAAATTTATAAAAATCATCAAAATAAATGAATTGTAAGTAGGATTCCTCAAGTTACATAATCACATTTTGTCTTAATTAGTGATAAATCAACAGATTTTGTATTTAAAATTTGGCTGAAAAAAATGTTTGATACTTTGACTAAGGTAACAACTTGTGAAGTTGAAAGATACATGAAAAATCTTCCCTACTAAACTATACTAAAATTATTTATTTTCTTGGCCAGTTCTACAAATCATAAGGATGAGTTAAAGCACTCTGACATATTATGGATTTATTCTTTTTAATCTGGTGATATTCGCTGATAGATAGCAATTTTTCACTCAAAAAATATTCTTGATATCCTGAAGGATGTTATGGCATCCTCATTTATGAGCTAAATTTGTTTCTAGCTTTTATTTTTATGTCCTGTATACCGATAATTGTCTGGCTGCTTGGGTTGCCAGGATAAGTGCACAGCAACTGTTCTGCTCACAAAGCAAAATAACTTCTGACAGGTTCTTATAGATTCCAGGTAAAGTATTTGCAAGCAGGCCAATAATCATATACAAAAAGAAGAGTTGAACTCAGCCAACTGATGAAGAGGAGCTCTGGCTGTGCAACACTCCTTCCCAAGAAGCAAACTCTTATTTCAGTGCCTGGCCCTTATATTAACCCAGGGCGGGCCACACCTTGCCAGCCACAGTCCTTTACCAGGTGCTCAATCAGCAGTTCAAGCCAGGACCTAAAAATTCCCCTACAGCAACTTTTTAGAAATGTGTACTAATTTTGATATAGTAAGTGCCAAAAATGGCATACCAAAAAGCAAATCTTCCAATTGGAAGCCATAAGATCTTTCTCCAAAGTGAATTAGTGGGTTTCAAGCCCACACTCTTCATATTTATGATGATCAGGTGCATAATAAATATATGTAGACTTTAACAAAATGATTTTTAATTTTTAATGTAATGTCTGGACATCTACAAACTTCTATTAATGCATGGCCTCAAATAAGACTTCAGTAGTAAGAATCATAAATGGATTCCAGTGTTTTTTCGAGGTCTCATAAGGTTATATTGCCTCTTGTAATATTTGATGAGTTCCTAAAGTTTTTTTTACAGTGAAGGAAGTTAAAAAGAAAATATATATATATTTATTTATTTATTTAAATGGAAATTTCTATTCTTCCTGACTCTGAGAGGAAGAGGAAAAATATTTATCAGATGCATATTGAAAACTAGACTGTCTTGAGAACACAGTAATTTACAGTAATTGATGACCAAGAGGAAGATTTTGCTTTTTTATTTTCTATTTTTGTTGTTCTTGATTTTATTATTTGCAATGCTCACTGAGAAAAAAGAAAGGCTTTTCTTTTTCTTTTTTTTTTTTTAATTTCTATATTGATTTGATCCTTTTTATTTAAAGTACAGTATACTAATATATGGAAACTTTGGCATATTCTTCATTAATCTCATTATTTTCATATTTGATACTCCTCACAGAATATTGTGTAATGATTAAAGATAATTTTTATTTTAAGGAGAAAACAAATTTAATAAGAATTTAAAATAAACTATACAGAAATAGGAGGTCCATGTTGAAAAACCCTTGTAAGAGGCTGCATCACTTCTTGATGCTCTTTGAAGTAAGAATGAATTTTGTGTCTTTCCAACAGCCCTTTTATATCCAACTCTATCAGTATCCTCGGTACCTCTCTCTCTCAATTTAAAATCTATCTGTACTAGATTCTTTAAGTCTAAGGGAGTCTTCACCTTTTGATCTGACACTCTTACTCATAGCGAGTGGACACTATTCCTATTGCTTTGTGACCAAAAAAGCACACCCAGTTCTAGCCTTTTCCTTTCTTCTCTCTTGTAAGGCAGTTGTGTAGGTGTGTCTGAAAGCTTCAAGTATGGACATCCAAGTCAGGGAACCAGACTGTAAAATCTGAGCAATTAAATGTACATTAACTCTTAAAGTTTTTGAACAATAAATAAAGACTATTCCTAGAACAAATTTTTTCATGCTGTTCATTTTGACCCTCAATATTAATGCTGGCATGATGGAAGAATTGTACAACAATGAATGAAGTAAACAGGAAAAGAATAAGAAGGAAGAATGTCTTAATCAGCAAAATTTTCTATCAAAAAGCTTTGATGAAATTATACTGTTAGATTTTGAGGTGATGTATCAAATATTTAGGGAAAGCAGGGAAGATTCTTCACAAGAATTACTTCTGTAATTTGGTTTTGAATGTCATGTACTTTACTTTTTTAAAAAGTTGTTCTAAACTTGACTCTGTGAGCATATAAGTAGCTGAATATATTCAGTGGTACAGCTAAACTGGAAATGGTTCAATTTTTTCTAATTTATTTCAGAATCTGAGGATCTAAACTGCCTATGACAGTTTGATAGCAGCTGTTTTTTGGAAAGGAAAGAGAAAGGGAAAAAAGCTGAAACTAGTACAAAGGATATGATTTATCCCGAATCAGTATTATTTTTCTTCTTTGCCTTTCAAAAATTTTTTCAGTTCTATACATACTTTAATGTAATATATTTTGGTAAACTCTCACAGTTGTGCTTTGCACAACTGCTAACAAATCCAACTGCTAAGCATTGTTATTTACCTCAATGGTCATCGAAAAGAGGAACTTTAATTCTGAGAAATAGCACTGAAAGACTTTCTTTCATAAGAAACAAATACATATCTGTTGAAGCTTTGTTTATTGTGGTTGATACTTTTGGTCATAAAAGTGTCTGAAACTAAGAGTCAGTCATGAAGAATGTTTCTTTTTTTTTAAACAAAATTTATAAAACTACTTCTTTTTTCAAATTAAGTATTTGTTTTTCCTAAAACCGGTTGATTTTTAGTCTCATGTAAGGAACACAAGTTTAGACTGCACACCCTAGATGCCAAAATGTAAATGCCATGTGCTATGTTTAACTTGTTTTTCCTCCTCCCACTCTCATTCACTGACCGATATTGCACAGACACCTTACCCGACTGCTTAAGAAATGAACAGAAAATTCCAAGAAAATAATGAAACTGTAGTACAAAATCCCAGATATTCTGGTTCTACCACTTATGAGTGATTTCAACTTTTAGTTTAAGAAGTGCTTTAAAATATATAGAATGGGAGATCAATAGATGGCTCAATAAAAGAGATGCAAAAGCACATTTATCAGGACTAAGTATGTGAAGGAAAAATATAATAATAATAAAGAAACACTTCAAAGTACTTTAGAATATACAGTCTGAAACATTTTCCAATAATAGGCTATTTAACATGTTTTTACTTAGACATTATAGAATGTGGAAGAAAGTGCTCCAGTCAATGATCTGTTGAAGCTGATATCCAATAAGAGAGTTTGCATTATGGAAAAAGAATCTAACAGCACTTTCATTTCCCTTAATCACTTATTTGCACTTGCAGCACTAGCTGGAAAGGGAAGTACTGGTGCTGCGATGCCAGATTTTTCTTGAAATGTTCTCTTATGAGGAGTGAAGTTTTCCAGATCCAGCCTCTACAGAGAGAAAAAAATAATGGAGAGTGATGTCTCAGGACCATTATATTCCTTGTACATATTGTAGACTCTTAGCATTTTCACTGGTGTAAGTGATACTACATCTCATTTTGTTTAACTCAGCATCTGTGTTGCAAGTAGTACAGCTTAGCTATTGCTGATGGTAGCATCCACACACTGCTAGTGTTCTGTCGTACTCACTTGCCTGAGGTTAATAACATGCTGAAATTCACTGCACCTTTGACTCTGAGCAGTCTGACTTTTTTGCATTTACCCAAGGTATATCAGTAACTAACACTTTTTGTTGTTGTTGGTTTGTATGGTTTTTTTGCAAGTATAGAACTACCAGGTAACTCTGGAGTCACTGAGATGTTCTGCTGTAAATGCTCATCAGCAGACCAGGCTCTCTGGTAGAGGAGACGGGAACTTCGACCTTACGTAAAAGTTATCTGGGAATTAATTTTTCCTTGACAGTGAGGATTTTTAAACTGATTTTCCAAACAAATATATAGATAGCCCACTGAAAAACACTTGCTTTTGTGTCAGCTACTAATTTAAGCTCAAACTTGTATTTATTTCTATGTTAATTTCCTCCTTTTTCCCACTATGATGCATACCTAAATCAAAATCAGGTTATTTTCAGATTTGTCTTTTACAAGGCAAAACTAACTCAGATTTTCCAGTCTCTTCCCATTTCCAAAGGAAATATTTTGCTGAAGTAGTATTTAATTGAAATGCTTGAAACCTAGCCACAATGCAGTGTGGTTTCTGGTTATTTTTAATACGGTAGCTGTAGCCCATCAGTAGCTCTTCATTTATTTATAGCTTAAATCATACAGTAGTACCTCAGAACAAAATAATCTCCCGTCAGTTTTTTGTATCTGCTGTTGACAAAGGAATCATTGCCTAATTACAACTGTATTGGTCCACAATACTCTGTTCTGTATTATTCAGTATGAAGCAATAATGTAGAGGCTTTGATGTAGAGCTCTTAACATAAGACAATGCAAATGACATTTACTAGCAATTTTTTTCCCCATTAATGAACAGTACTTCAGGGAGCGTAAAGGCAAGAGGCGTATAATTTCTGAACTATTTAAATTGCTAATTAGATCTGTACAGGAGGTGTATTCCTAATGCAGACAATTACAACCGTTCCTAAGTGTTTGCCTTACAGTTGCTAATTACTGCAGAAGCCAATTAATTGCTGTTGACTTTTTGTATTCTTTTGCATATCACCAGTTAATATTTACATTTATAATGAAGACAAAATTGGCAAACATTGTGTCATTTTGTAATGAACAATTCCAGTGTCTAAACAATGAGCGCATTATCTCATTTGTGCCTGAAGAGTAGAGCTGATTAGCATATGTTCAGTGCATGCTAGAACAATATTGCTCTTTCTTCTAAAGAATGAAAACGTCATTTAGGTGCAGCAAGTACAGGTGCAGTGCTTCTGAGGTTCTTAGAAGTGCTTGTCTTCATAAACAATGTAATAACAAAAATGAATATACCCACACTTATACCCTAGTAAGTAGCTAAAAAAGTCCCAGACTCTAAGTTCCGCACATACTATTGCGCTAAAATTCGGTAGACCCTCCCATGACCACATATTTTTGCAACTTTGTTTAGAAATCAGTAGAGCAAAATAGGCTCCAGATGCAAGTGCGAAACCGTGACCCATATATTTACTGCTGGGATCAGTGGGGTCAGGTTTCACATGGATTTCTCTGCTCTTTACTGCCTCAGGCTCCAGTGAAAATATTACCTGTTCCAATACAAAGTTTTGTCTGAATGTCCCCTTTTTAAGAATTATGGAATTTGATATAAATTATATTTCTGCTCTAGGTTTCCCATAGAAAAACATAAAACACTAATGAAGTTATAGAAAATATTGAGTTTCCCAGTATGAGCACAGAAATTAATTTTGTCTGTGTATTTTAATTATGTGGGACTTAAGATCTGCCATTAACTCTACCCAATAAATGAACAAGAATAGTACTGAAATTACAAGACCTGTTTTTGGATTTACTTAATTCTGTCAGTTGCACTCATGTAGGATACGTGAAACAAGGCTCCACTAATTCTAAGTCCATACTTTCCTGACTATATGAAATTAAGAAGACTACAGGAGTTGTGGTGACAGAGAAGACAGTTACTGAACCATTATTTGTTTGTTTCAGTTTTAACTTCAAAGATTTCCCATTTGGGATCCCAAACCCTGGAGACAAGAGATGGAGTCCTGAGAAAGGAAGACTTCTCCTTGTCCAAGGATTTGGTATATGCAAACTCAAGGCAGACAAATCTATGGGCCCCAATGGATGCACCCATGAGTAGTGAGGGAGCTGGCAGAAGAGACTGCCAAGTCACTCTCCAGCATCTCTGAAAGCTTGTGGAGAAAAGGAGAGGTGTCTGTGGACAAGAGTGTCACTCCTCATAAAGAGCAAGAGGGAGAACCTAGAAAACTACAGGCCAGTCAGCCTCTTGTCTGTAACTGGGAAGAAAAGAACATTATTAGGAGTAGTCATCATGATTAACCAATCTGGTAACCTTCTACTGTGACATGACCAGTTGAGTCAATCTGGGGAGAACAATGAATATTGTATACCTTGACTTTAAAGAGGAATTTGATGCTGTTTCCTATAACATCCAAATGGGTAAGTTTAGGAGATGTGGAACGGACAAGAAAATAGTGAGGTGGATTGAGAACTGTCTGACTGTCAGAGCTCAGAGGGCTGTGAACAGTAGCATAGTTTGGAGCTGTTCCTGGGCCTGGTCTTGTTCAATTTTTTTGTCAGTGATCTGTGTGAAAAGTTCACCCTTCGCAAGTTTGCTGATGACTTGAAGCTGGGAGGAACAGCTGACACATCAGAAGGCTGTGCTACCCTTCAGCAAGACCTGGAAAGGCTGGAGAGCTGGGAGGAGAGGAACCTGATGAGGTTCCATAAGAGCAAGTGTAGAGTCTTGTACTGAGGGAAGAATAACAGCATGCATCAGTACAAGTAAGGGGCTGGCCTGTTAGAGAGGAACTCTGCAGAGAAAGACCCAGGTGTTGTGGTGCCAGCAGGTTGGTTATAAGACAACATTATGGTCTTGTGATCAAAAAGGTCAATAGCTTCTTGGGGTGCTTTAAAAAGACTGTGATCAGCAGAGTGAAGGAGATGATGCTCCCCCTCTGATCTGGTATGGACACATCCAGAGTCTTGTGTACAATTCAGGGCTCTTCAATTCAAGATCATCAGGTAACAATTAGAGATCAGGAGGGGGTTACAAAGATGGTTAGGAGCCTGCAGTATCTCTGTCATGAGGAAAGGCTGAGAGATCTGGGACTGTTCTTCTGGAGAAGATTGAGAAAGAATCTTTTCAACATTTAAAAATATCTAAAGGGTAAGCACTAAGAGGATGGGTCAGGCTCCCTTGGTGATTCCCAGCAACAGAACAGGGAGCAACAGGCACAAATTGGAACAAAGGGAGTTTTGTCTGTACATGAAAAAGAACTTCTATGAAGAGTGACAAAGCACCGGAGCAGGATGCCCAGAGATGCTGTGGAGACTCCTTCTCTAGAGATATTCTCCTTCTCTAGAGATATTCCTGTGCTTTCCTGTACAAACTACAGTAGGGAAACCTGCTTTAGCAGGTAGTTGGAATAGGCAATCTCCAAGAGGGTCCCTTTCAGCCCTTAAGATTTTATTTTTGTGATTCTGTGTATGAGAGACTCATGTCAGTGCTCCACCCAAGCTTGCCTATAACTTCACTGTTTATTAATATAAACGATAAAGAGACTGTAAAAGGAAGTGATTATGAGTTTCTTGTCACGTCTTCTATGTGCTCCAGATTAGACCACCAGAGAACAAGCAAACCTGATTGTAGTTTCCTGAAGAGACAGAAAACTATTTATTCACCTGACATGTACCAAACAGAAGATGAAGAGTGCAGAACAGCTGTAGAAACTTTATATTCTTCTGCAGTGTTAAAATATCTCTTATGTGAATACCATATGGAAAGGATATCTGTTGTAGGTGAAAAGTTTAAATCAGTATAATTAGAAAATTCCATGGCATAATTCATCAACCATTTTGTTTCCAGTAAATTTCAGACTGAAGTTTTGTTTTTATTCTACCCAAAATGGACTTCACTCGTAACTCAGCCCTTTACATTCAAGGCATGTGGAAATCTGCTTCCATTTATTTTCACCAAATCAAATAAACTGATATTAATCATGATAAATTTGACAGTTTTAATTCTACAATGGTCTGTGAAATACTTTTTGAGTAGCAATGACCATCAGATACAATGATAATACATTATTTTAAATGTCTGACATCCTTATTATTAATTTTGTATCTATTGTCAAGACAATAATGATAATGAACTCTTTGTATATTTATGTGGATATTATATTATTTCCCTATGTGTTCCCAGTATAATGCGGAATTCAGGAGCTGTTAGTTATAGAACCATGACATAATTTAAGCATGTGATGATTTTTTGTTTGTTTGTTTGTTCATTCTTTTCATTGATGTTTACATGATTCTCAAGTGGAAACATTATTTTCATGAATTTCTAATTGGTCAGATTTACAACATAGCTTTGATTGCTTTCCCTGTATTGCTTATGCCTTTTTTTTTTTTTTTTTGTCTATATAGTTAGACTGGATCCATATTAGGAGATAATACAGGTTGGAAGGTTCATTCTTGAATTACTGTTTGGGAATTGGCTGAATGTGGTGCTATAACCACATGTAGCCTTTAAGAGTTTGCAGTGTAGATACAGACGTGTCAAGTTGAGGCTGTACTGATTCTGGATATGCCTTTGTTATCACTACCAAAATGACAGCTACAGAGTGTTGTGTGTGATTTAAATAAATAAATAAATAAGCAAACAAACAAAAACACCAAGAAAACCTACAATTGGAGGAAGATGTTGAACATTTGGAGAAGTTCCAGAGATTAATATTGAAATTGCAGGAAGTTCCTTAAGCTACAAGACCAGATCAAGAGCTCAATCTATTTAGCTTAACAGATAGGTCAAGGAATATTTGACTCTTGTATCTGAGTATGTGAGAGCTGACAGTGTTAGTGTGGCAAAAACTGATGACTTACAGCTTCAGACACAGCCTGGACTCCGCAAAGCTGAATGTTAGCTTTGATACAAATTTCTTCTTAGGCCTCAGTTAAATCAATTAAGCTGCTTTAATTCTTTTTTTGCATGCAACAAATAATAATACTGGCCTCAAGAATAGAATCTTCAAATGTTTTCTTGATTCTGTTAGCCTTCTAACAAATCATGGAAATTGAGTTACATTTCAATGGTTAAATATCCCTCCGTCTTTATTTCCACAGGAACACTATGGGGTGTCTTCTTGTCCTGTAGATAAGTGGCTGGACTGTCTCAGCCAGAGTGCTATGGCCTTCCAATGCCTGAGGGGAACTTACAAGCAGGAGAGGGACCAACATTATATGTGGACAGATAGTGATAGAACAAGCTTTAAGCTATAAGAGCCAAACTTTAGGTTAGATTTTAAGAAATTCTTTACACTGAGGGTGGTGAGGCACTGTAAAAGGCTGTTCAAAGAGGGTTTTGAAGTCCCATTTTCAGAATTCTTCAAAGTCAGAGTGGATGAGGCTCTGGCAGCTTTGTTTATGATGCTACACATGGGAGTGAATTAGATGATCTTTAATATTCCTCCTTCCTAACTAGTGAGTTAACTAAAGCAAAAAAAGCATTAATTGTAAAACGCTATTACTAATGTAAAGAGTTAAACAGGTGCATACAGGGAACTCTCCAATTGAGTCATTTGTTTCAGAGTGGACTCCCTTGCTTCCCAAACTCCAAGGTAAGGAGCTTCAGTGGGACTGGATTCACTGTTTCCAAGTCAACAGTTTATGTTACACAACCAATCTAAAATATCATCTTAAAGAAGATAAAAAGCTTGCAGTCTAAGATGTGATCTTAAGGTTCACAAGATCAGAACAAATCAGTCACTGACTAAGGCTCTATGTCACCAAGGTACATTGGCACTAAGGTAAAAGAGATCTCTGCATAGGTGCTAACTGTGTACAGCTCAGGACCATTCAGGTGAGCTTAATAGACCCTTGGGCAGCTTGCTATTTATGACATAATATTATCAACTCATAATCATCTTGTTTCTTAGGTGCATACTTCATCATTCCTCAGCTGTTGAACCAGCTGTCTGCTGCAAGTTTTTTCAACTCCCCCTAGTCTGCTGTGAAGTGCTATTACATCCCTCGCAGGCACTGATCTGTGAGTGACATTGATGGATGACTGAATTCAAAAGAAAGAAAATATTAAAAAGAGGAAGAGCAGCAAGGTCTCAGACTAAGGTGAAGCATGGTCTGCTCAGGTGTAATAGTTGTAGGTACAAAAAAAGGGAAATGAATTTAATTACCTGAGGAAAGCCCATACAATTCTTGGGTTGGTAGAGATTTCAGACAAGATACCCTTGCCTCTACTGCCAACCCTTAAACAAAGTCTGGGAAAGGGTAAATCCTGGCTCCATACCTTCTAGTCACTCAGGTAGATGCAATGCACCTGTGACTCCCTGGCTTGGCCCTGCCCTCCCACCAGGAGCTGAAGTATTGTTTCAAGCCATGACTTAGTATTTCCACTGCACTCCATTCTTTCAAGGTACAAACCAATGACTGAGCAGGCTAAAGGTAAGCCCTTTCCATTACTGTGACCCAATACCCCATGACACCTGTATAATTACCCATCACAATATAGATTGACAAGATATGAGCAATTAAAGATTGTTTTCTTGTTGAAGTCCTTATTTCTTTGTGGGCCACTGCTCAATCGTTCTCCTAGAGGCACATGGTTGACTGAAGCAGTTTTACCTTCCCTCTGAAAGGAAAATAGAAAGGGAACAATGAAGTCTTCAGAAATTTGAGTAGTTGTCTTCTGAGAAAGGTACCCAGAAACTACTGACAATCCACAGAACTGGAGAACACAGAACTCTTAAACTCCCAGTGCACTACATGATGTTAAGATCTGGAATACTGATAACAGAAATCATAAAGCCAATAAGTGTTTCTCAGTCATACTGTATCCTTCTTCTGCTTTGTGTCACACCTGAGACCAGAAACCAACTGGGATTCAAACAAAACTCCAGCACTGCCAAAACCCCCAGCCAAACCCATCCTGAGTTTAATGGATATCTAGTTCACCTGAAAGGGTAGGATTGAATATGCCCAGCAGCTAGGCTTGTTTAACAGCTCAACTGTTTGCTGTTTTATTTATTTATTTATTTATTTAAACAGCTTGCTGGAAGGCTCCCTGTTCCACTAATACATCTCTCTCTAAGTGTCAACTCCCCCACAGTTGTATGGAGAGAGAATATGTCTATGCTCAGTATATACTCCACACCTTATACTCCCGAGTTGGGGGATGCTCAAACCCCTGTTTCTACCATGTTTGGGTTACGGGGATAATCTGTGCACTGAAGCCAACAGTCATTCTATTTTCATGAAATTTGTTTGGGTCACCACAGATAGAAACTTCTGTGCCTGTATAGGAGAAATGTTAAATTGCAGCTTGAAACAGTGACAGAATACCTGGTAGGAAGGCAGGGCTAGCCTAGGAGAGCTCAGGGCAAACAATTCACCTAAGAGAAAGGAAGGGGTGGAGCTAGGGACCAGCCTTTCCCAGACCTCGTTTAAAGATTGGCAGTGGAAGCAAGTGTATCTCTCTGGAGATCCCTACATACCCAAGGCCTTCTGAAATTAAGCAGTTTCTTTCCCTTATTTCTGTGCCCACTGCTGTTGCATCTGAACAAATCCCCACTCACTGAAGCTCTGCTGGCATTGTTGTGTTTTCCAGAGTGTTACAGGCTGTACCCATCAGCGCCATCAGTCGCTTTGTATTTTTCTGGGACCAAATGATCATCAGTTCAACATAAGGCCTGTAGTCCCTTTTGAGAGCCCTAGTTGCAGAGGAGTTAGCATCCTCCATCACGCAAGTAGTTCTGCAATTGCGAGTTCTTTTTCTTCAGATGGCTTTGGTATAGTGGCCCAGGTCATTTGTCTGCTTTTTCTGCTTTTTTGGGGGTGTTCAGAAGTTTTTTCTCCCAGCTGCTTCTATAGTTGGAGGAGCACATGACTGGGCTGGCAATAAATTTTTGTAAACCGAATTCTAGCCTGGATCAGATCATTAAATACCTGTTTATGGGATACCCTTATGGGTCCAAGTCGAGATGTTTATGGGTCAGTTCTCCTATCTTTAGTTATAGGAAGGACCTCAGCCCCTACCAGTTCCTGAGTATTGTGCCTGGCCATCAGGCATTCTGTTTCTCCCAGGTCAGCCTGATGGACAATGGCCTCTGAGGCCAATAGGGGATTCAGTATGTCAACAGTCATACTGTTGGAAAGGCACCTGTTTTAGGATGACCCTGTTCAAAACTTAACTAAGTCAGGACTTTCATAGGCATCATCATAGATTGTCTCCTTCATACCTAGCTCTCTAATGTAATTTTGAAGTTCCACAAACCATCATTTATTGGAATGTCGCTCTTATTTTGACTTTTGATTCCACACATGGCTACTAAGCATTGAATAAACAATGGATTTTCATCACTACGCATTAGAGTTGCATGTAATCTTTGCCTGAGGACAAGATGTGTGGTAATAGACGCATATTTAGAAATCTCTGGTCCATTAGTAACCACACTCTCAGACCTCATGTCCCACAGTCCTTGGAGGCGAGTTAGTATTCCCTCTCACAGTTTGTTTAAACAAACCTGTAAGTTTGGTGCCCGTGTATAGGCATGCCATAACATGTAGAGTGGTGTGGACAGGAGGCACTCCTGAAGTGACAGCCCTACAAGTTTATCCTGAATCTTGTTGGTTTGGTTTTTTGGGGTGGAGGAGGGGCTCGGGGGGAGTGAGGATAATGACAGGCATAATTTCAGGAGGATCTGATGTTCCCAGGTCTTCTAGTTGGGCCTTTCTACTCCTACTAGATTCTTCCTTTTATTTTTGGATTCAGTGAGGAACCAAGGATCACGCTGACCTAAATCTCTTTTCCTTCCCTGATAATCACAGTACAACAGAACTGTAGGGGTTTGAAGGGACCTCCAGAGATCATAAAGCCCAAGCCCCCTGCCAAAGCAGACTCCCTAATCCAGGTTGCACCAGTAGGAACCCAGCTGGGTCTTGAACATCTCCAGAGAAGGAGATGCCAAAATCTCTCTGGACAGCCTGTGCCAGTGCTCTTCACCCTTACTATGAAGAAGTTCCCACACACATTTGTGTGGAGTTTCCTTTGCATCTGTTTGTGGCCATTTCCCTGTGTTGTATCACCGCACACTGCTAAGAAGAATCCAGTCTCATTCCTTTGTCTCCAGCTCCATAGATATTGTAGATGTGGATCAGATTCCCCAAGTCTTATTATTTGAAGGCTGATCAGACCCAGGACTCTCAGCCTTTCCTCTTAAGGAAGGTGTTCCACACCCTTTGTAATCTCTGTAGCCCTCCATTGGACTCTTTCAAGGAAATACTGTCTTTTTTATACTGGGAAGCCCAGAACTGGGCACAATACTCCAGGTGAGGCCTCACCAGGGCATAGTAGAGGGGAAAGATCCTTGACCTTCTGGCCACACTCTTTTTAATGCACTCCATGATATAGTCCTTAATTTTAGTGGTGAAGTAGAAATTGAAGATGGGGCAGTTTGTACTGTTAGAAATGTAATTTTACTTTCCAATGTCACGGTTTTATGATTTTTGGTATTGGTATTCCACATCATAACATCATGTAGTGCATTAAGAGTTAAAGAGTTAGTGCTCCAGCTCTGTGGATCATCAATAGTTAGGGGTATATCTGTCTCAGAAGTGAAGAAGAACTACATTCCCCAGAGGACTGTGCGATGCTTTGCATTTTTACGTATTTCCGCTCATAAGGAAAGATAAAATCTGTCTGCGGTCACAGGACTCTCTCTTTCCTTTGGGATTGACTCAGCAGTGGGTGCTCGCTGACGTCTTGCCTTCAGCATTTAGTGTAAGGCCTTCAGTTTATTGGACACTCTCTCTGGCTCATTTTCTTTGATTTATTAGCTTCAATTCCAATTATATTGTATTATATTGTGTTATTTTGCTTTCTGATATCTTATTTAGTAAATTAGCTTTCTTCTTCAGATCATTGCCACTGTTTTGTTTCTAGGCCCGTCTCCCTTTTCCCTTTTCCCTTTCCCCCTTCCCCTTTCCCGGGACGTGGGTCTGTGGGTCCCCCGTATTAATTGTCAAGGAACCGGGAAGAACCAGCTCAGAAACTGTTGACATCCAATTAGGTGACACAAGCTTTTAAAACTCAATTTCCTCTTTTAGTTCTTCCTCAAAAGAAAGAGTTAATAGTAGCAGCCATCCTACATCAGATACTGCCATTTTAGTAGGGAACTTAATGAAGTCTTTTTATTATTCCTTACGGGTCTCCATTCCTCAATAATATGTGCTGAATTTAGCTATAGGGAAACCAGGAATCACAGGGTTTCCCCGGGAGTGCCTTCTTTGGAGTTGTATGGATTTCAGTGGCAAGCTGGTGTAATATTCCTTCAAGGTAGTTCAACCTTAGTATTTAGACTGCTCCTGCCTTGCTCAGTATTTGTCACAAGCAACAGGAACAGCAAGGTCTTGGACTAAGGTAAGGGATGGTCAGCTCAGGTAAAATAGCAGTAGGTACACAAAAAGTGGAAATTAATTTGCTTACCTCAGGAAAGCCCATATGGTATGTCTGCCAGGACCCTCATCCGCTAAGTGTGGGTGAGAGGAGCAGATTCCATCCCACTCTAACAGTGGAACACATCCAAGACCTCCTCATAAAACTGAATGTATGTAAGTCCATGGGGATGGATGATACGCAACTCAAGGTTCTAAGAGAGATGGCTGATGTGGTTGCTGAGCTGCTCTGATCATATTCAAAAAATCATTGCTGTTGGGTGAAATCCTCTGTGACTGGAAAAAAGGAAACATTACTCCCATATTTAAGAAAGAGACAGAGGATGACCTGGGGAACTACAGGCTAGTGAGCTTCACCTCTGTGCCTGAGGTCATGGAGCAGATCATCTAGGTTAACATGTTAAAGTACATGCAAGACAAAGGGGTGATTTGAGACAGTCAGCTTGGCTTCACCAAGGGCAGATCTTGCCTGACCAATCTGGTGGCCTTCCATGATGGAGTGATGGCATTGGTGGACAGGGAAAAGGTGACAGATGTAATCTACCTGCACTTTGATGTTGTCTCTCACCACAAGAGTCAGCAGATCGTGTTTGCAGCCCGGAAGACCATTACCAAGCTGCATTAAAAAAAGGGTGGCCCACAGAGAGAGGGAGGTGATTGTCCCCCTCTACTCAGCTCTTGTGAGGTCCCATCTGGAGTACTGCATCTACACCTGTGGTCCCGAGCACAAGAAAGATGCAGAGCTCTTTGAATAGGTCCAAGGGAAGATCACTAAAGTGATCAGAGGACTGGAGTACCTCTCCTCTGAAGAAAGGTTGAGGGAATTGGGATTGGTTAGCTTGGAGAAGAGAAGGCTTCAGGGAGACATCATTGAGGCCTTCCAGTACTTGAAGGGGGGGTACATAAACAGGAGGGGGAACAACTGTTTACATGGGTTGATAGTGATAGGACAAGGGGGAATGGTTTAAACCATTTAGGAGATTTAGGCTAAATATTAGGAGGAAGTTTTTCACTCACAGAGTGATGACACACTGGGACATGTTGCCCAGACAGATTATGGTTGCCCCATCCCTGGAGGCATCCAAGACAAGGCTGGATGTGGCCCTTGGCAGCCTGGTCTAGTGCTTGGTCCTTTTCAACCTAGGCCATTCTATGATTTTATGACACATTCTATGCTCTTTGGGTTGATGGAGATCCGAATAAAAGAACTCTTGTCTTCACTGCCAACCCTTAAATGTGGTTTGAGAAAGGGTGGATTCTGGTTCCAACCCCTTCCTGTCACTCAGGTGCATTGAATGCATCTGAGCTCTCCTGGCTTAGTCCTGTCTTCCCATCAGAGGCTCAATTATTGGTTCAAGGCATGATTTAGCATTTATACTGTACAAAAATAAAAACAAAACAAAACAAAAAAAAAAAACCAATCCTATTATACCTGCTTTTTATTCCATTAGAATGCATGATTATGGTCCTTTGGAGTACAGACATTTAAGAAACAGAGAAGATTTGTTGAAAAACAAATCTGTGATTCTGTGAAAATGAAGTCTCCCTCCCATACGCATACCACTTATTCATTAGGGCTTGTGAGTAGTTTAGATGGTCTTTGAGGTTAGGCTACAAAGGCTACGTTTATTTGGATGTGACATCTTTACTGGCTTCTTGCAGTGGTCAGCTGGGCTAAATGTCTCACAGTAAATTTCTGAAGAAACAGGTGTGGATTTACTTGTCAAAAATAGCTAGAAAGGAAAAAGCCAGGCAGAACTTGTTGACAGCTAGGAGCCTTCAGCAGGATATTAAATAATATTGTCACCCCAGGTCCATACAGAAAAATAGAACACAATGTTCTTCTATTAGTCAGTGTTGGATTCATACTGAATGATTGCAGTCAACAAAACATTAATATTTATGATCTACTTAGAGCATATCAAGTGTGAAATAGTACCCATGCTCAAGCTTGATGATGAAAAGCATGAACACTATGCACTTGATGCTGTCCAGACAGAAAGTAGGCTGAGGTGAAAGAAACCGATGCAGAGTATGGAGCTGTGCCATGCAATGGGAAGTTTTAAGTTTCCGAGCTAGAAGCTTCCTACTCTAGTGTGTCATATAATAAAGTGGTTATAGAGGCATAGTTTATAGAGAACTGTGTAACTCAAGTGAGAGTTTGTAAGGAAAAGACTTGAAAAACATTTCTGGATAGCAAAACAGACAAAGAAAAAGCAGAGAGTTCTACAAATCTGAATCTGAAAAAATTTCTGTAGGCAAAGAAGGACACCCTGGAATGCATTGAAAAGAGCATCGCCAGCAGGTCGAGGGAAGTGTTTCTCCACCTTTACTCTGTCCAGGTGAGGCCTCACCTGGAGTATTGTGCCCAGATCTGGGCTCCCTAGTACAAAAAAGACAGTGATCTCCTTGAAAGAGTCCATCAGAGGGCTACAGAGATTATACAGGGTGTGGAACACCTCCCTTAGGAGGAAAGGCTGAGAGTCCTGCGTCTGATCAGCCTTGAAAAAAGAAGACTCTGTGATTCTGTTATTCTGTGAAGGGCACAGGTTTGAAGTGACTCTGGAAAGCCATTAGAAGTTCCCTGTACACTCAGTACAAATCCTTTTCATTCATAGGTCAGCATTTAGTGTTTGCAGATAAGGAGCATCTTCCACTGGCTACTGAGTATCCATCTATTTCTATGATGATTTTGATCCTGATACTGAGAGAGCCTTGTCAGATGAAGTGTAAGCCACATTTACCTGTAAGTGCCCCATGCTAGCTTGTGATGCCTAATCTCTTTTATTGATCCTACTAGCTGGTTTCTGGAGCCATTGATTTTCCTTGCCATCTGTTTGTGGCCTTGACTCTTTAATGTTTATTTAGACTGGTCTCCATAAATTGCTTTTGGTCTGGAGGGTGAGGAATACAGCCAGAGGTCAGGAGTGCATGTATACCTGTCCACATATATAAATCACAGCTTTTGTTCTTCACTGTTCTTAGTGAACAGTGTTTCCTGGGTGAGTAAAAATGAAGTATTCTACTAAAACATGGAGAAGCTATTACTAATTCCCCTGTGTCTGCAATTTTATTACAGTCTTGGTTTTCAATTTTCTGTATCTTAACAGTACCTCTTGTTATCTACTAAAACATGTAACGTTTCTTAGTGTTAAAGAGAGAGACATGTAGAGGGTGAAGAACTGTTTGTTTGCCAACACAGATAGGTACTTTTAAAACAAGAATGAGTCTATGTATTTTGTTGGTGAGTTTTCAGGATTTTTTCCCCTCTTTGTCTCTTCTTAAATTTCAGTCTTTGTACAGAATAGTAATGTCATCAGTAGTGTGTTAATGATGCTTATACAAACATGTAAGCATCTCTCTTGCTGACAGCATTCAAGTCTCTATCCATTTAAGTGACCCTAGTCTTCACTAATCAGAAATGACATTGCTATTTCAATAGGAATGCACATCACCTTATCTCATAATTTCACTGACTAAGCTGGGAGAATGAAATAAGAGGTCTTCAGGTGCACATCCTTAAAATTCCAAAGGAGAAGACCTATACTTCAGTGTGTTGTTGGAAAGTTATACCTTTAAATCAATGGAAAATATTTTGCAAAAGCTAATTGTTTTCTCTGGAGCAGTAATCATCATAGTCTACACAATGTGTCCACATGGTTCTCCTGAGGCTAGGAGGTCCATAATCAAAAGAGCTACAGTCCAGGCTACTGTTCTGACTGTTCATGCAGAAACATTGTACATAGATATGAAGACTAAAATAGATCAAAAGATGAAAGAAAAGCAGTTCCAAGATAATAAAGGAATACTACACTGGCTATATCTTACTGACCAGGATATCAGATTTGGTTTGTTTGTTTGTTTCTATTTGATCTCTATCACTCACTATACTTAAAAAAGTTTCATTCTTTTTAAAAGAGACTTAGCAACACTGGCAGAATAAATACTTGGTCTAATATTCCTCTTGCCTCAAACTCTATCTTGCACAAAGTTTAGTGTAACTTCTTATACATTTTTTAAATCCCATTAAACATCTATTGCAGATGACCAGCACTCTGAAGAAATTCTCAAATAACTGTTCAGATTGCTGTTTCAGCACTTTTGAGGATGTATGGTTAGAATAATTTCTTTGAAAAGTCTTTAAGTATCTTGAAACTGTCCTAATATACTCTAATTTACATGCAAGGCCTAAGGTGGTGCAGATTCCAGCTAGCTGGAAGCCTGTAGCTAGAAGTGCTCCCCAGGGGATCAGTACTGGATCTAGTTTTCTTCAGCATGTTTGTCAGTGTCATGGATGAAGGGATAGAATTCACTCTCAGCAAGTTTGATGATGATTTGAAGCTGATTTGCCATTCACTGACTGACACCCCAGGAGTCTGTTCTGCCATTCAGCAAGACCTGGACAGGTTGGAGAGTTGGGAGGAACCCGCTGAGATTCTACAAGGGCTGGTGTAGGGTCTTATTGTACCTGCTGAGGAATAACTGCATGTGACAGTACAGGTTAGAGGCTGAACTGCTAGATAGCGGCTCTGCAGAGAAGAACGTGGGTGTTCTGTTGGACAACAGGTTGGCATGAGCCAACAGTGTACCCTTCTTGCCAAGAAAGCCAGTCGTTCAGTAGGTTCTCACATACTTGTGTACAGTATTCTTTCTGTCCTTGTGTGAGAATTCATGGAACCCACCTGCAAGAAACTTTGCAATATTATGACACTGCTACCATCATTTCCATAATATTATAGCTGATATCCAGCTCTGAACACACTTCCCTGGTCATAAACAGCTGATTTACCTGAATGTATTTAATCAAGATCCTCATCTTCTGATGTGACAGCTGAGCATGGTCTTCCAGAATGTAGCTTGACATTCACACTGCTGTTACCACAGCTGAAACACACTACCACTGCCTCATGTCCTGAGTCCACTGTTTGGTCTCCAGAAATGTTCAGCAAGCATTGGTGAATGTCAATAGGTGCCATAGGAATTCAGTGACATACTTTTGCTTCATATGTACTTCCATGTCAGAAGCCATTTTGTCAGACTGCCCCTCTGCTGCCATCTGTTACAGAGTGACAAAATGTAATGGAATATTGGTGGAAAGGTTTGACCTCTACTGCCATACCACTAACATTCACCTATGATATTTTGGGCCAATCTTATGAAATAGAAAGCATTACTTTTGGAGCAAATATTTCCATAGTGTGAAGAACAACAAGTGTAATATAATTTAATAAGTCCAGTAAATTTCTGTATACGAAATTAAGTTGGTAATCATTAAAGTTATTGGTAAAATTCTTGCTTGCTTTGTTTGGCCTCTGCTCATAAATAACAGGAATATGATCTTGGACAAAAAAATAATGAATCAAATTGTCCAAATGTTCCACAAGAACAAGTGTATTGAAAATAACAGTTTTCACAGTCCCTCAGACTTCTCAGAGAAGAACAAGAGCACAAAATTTCTTCAGTAAATAGTGCCTAAGTATGTTTTGTTTCAGCCCAAGCAATGTCATCCACTACAGATTTTTATGTACTAAAACATATTTTTATACAAGTGAGTTTAGTAATACATAATATCTCATAAACATTTAACTGTTTGAAATGCGTCTCTGTGAAAAAAACACTTGTTTGATTTTTTTTGTGTTTCTTTAGTTTTGTGGGATTTTTTTGAGGAGGGAGAAAGGTGGTTTTTTTTTTTTGGCTTTGTTTTTGTGGGGTTTTGTTTTTGTTTTCTTTTTAAAATAGAAAGTAGGAAAGAAGGTTGCTTAACTATGATTCTATGATTCTACGTTTTTCTCCTGGAAAAGTAAAAACAGAAAATATTTTAACTTCATATTTTTTCCATCTGGTGTCAGGAAATTGCATTAGTTTATCTATATTTTCATTCATGACTGATGTTCAAATACCAGAGATGAAAAAATTCAGAGACAGTGAGGAATAATAATACATTTATGTCTATAAATAGCCATAATACGTTAATTTGGAAATTAGATTACCTAACAGAAGACTGAATGGTCACAAGTTTACTTTTACTGACCAAACTCTGCCGATTAAATTTTAGCCAGCTGGTCACTTCTAATCCTCTCTTGTCCAGAATATCCGAATAGTTTTTAAAGGTGCTTTGCAGTTGATGTTTTTGTTATTTATTTGATTTTTGGGGTGGGAGTGGTTTCATTTTGTTTTCTTCTTATTTTTCTATCCCTCTAGCAGTAAGCTAAAACTCAATATTTTGGGTAAGAATGAGTCACAGATTAAATGTCAGGAAGCTCACTATAATGCCAAAGACACTTTAAAAAGTATGAATCTTATCCACACATCCATAACTCCAAACAAGCAATCCACAAGGAGTATAATTTAAAGTAGAAGCCTGTTCATTCCTTCAGTGGTTAACTAGATAGTTGAATATTAGCCAAATGAACTTTGCTCCCACAGTGGGGCATTTGTTTCCTTTGCACAGTATGAGAGAAAAAGAAGGTCAAAAACGAGGATGGTAAAAGGCTGGCACTGCTGTTTCAGCTTACATCCTGATGGTCATTAACACAGTCCTTCCACTGCAGTGTTAAGCAATTTCTTTCCAAATGCTGCCAGAAAGGGCAGAACCCAAACAGACAGGCAGATCTACTTTGAAATGTTTCTAGTATTTTTTTCCTTTGTGTCACAGAATTATCTCTAGATCTGAGTCCGTGACAGAGACACCAAAAAAAAAGAAAAAAAAAAGAAAAAACAGGAAAGAGAAAGAGAGAGGGTAGGAGTTATTCCACAGAAATCTGCAGGAGGCAAAATGTAACATGCTAACAGAGCTATTATTTCTTACAGTTTTGTCACTCATAATTAAAAAAAAAAATGATAAGAAGCTCTAGCCAAACAAACAAATAAAAAAAAAAAGACTCTATTAGGAAAAGTGTGAAGGTGAGTACTTGGAAAAATAAGCAACTGGCACTATAATCAATTAGACTGATACATTAAGGAATAGAATCATAAACACAAAAAAGAATGGCTTTATTTGGCAAGGATCTCAGGGATCACTCAGTTTCAACCCTCTGCCCTCCACTAGGTGAAAATGCCCAGGGCCCCATCCACCCTGGCCTTGAACAACTCCAGGGATGGGATATCTATAACTTCTACCACCTCACCACCCTCTGAGTAATGAATTTCTTCCCACCGTCTAATCTAAATCTCTCCTCTTTTAGTTTAAAACCACTCCCCCTTGTCTTATCACTATCTGTCCATGCCCGAAGTTAATCTGCCTATGGTAATCACATTTCTTTTAAATTTTGGTACAGCAGAAGGCACTGTGCTATACTTTGGCTCTGTCAGTCATGGTTCTATTTTGCTGGATGGATAAGAAAGAAGGAATAGTATTAATGCTATTTCCAAAACACGGTTCAGCTAAAGGATGGGAAAAAAAAAAAGAAGGAATATGAAGAAGATAGATAATAAAAAGAGGATCAAGTCACAGACAAATGTTGTCTTCTTCCTTAAGCTCTGACAGATTAGAACTACTGAGGATTTAATAAAGATAAATTCTTAAGAATAATAGTGTTTTTCAGTTGTTTGCTTTTTTTTCCTTTTGTTCTTGTTTGAATTCCAATAATGTGCGCAATCACAGAATTACAGAATTGTAGGGGTTGTAAGGGACCTCCAGAGATCATCAAGTCCAACCCCATTGTCAAAGCAGCTCCCTAGCCCAGGTTGCACAGGTAGGCGTCCAGGTGGGACTTGAACGTCTCCAGAGAAGGAGATGCCAAAACCTAACTGGGCAGCCTGTGCCAGTGCTCCGTCACCCTTGCTGTGAGGAAGTTCCCACACACATTTGTGTGGAGTTTCCTTTGCATCTGTTTGTGGCCATTTCCCTGTGTTGTATCACCACACACCGCTAAGAAGAGTCCAGCCTCATCCCTTTGCCTCCCACTCCTTAGATATTGTAGATGTGGATCAGGTTCCCCCCTGAGTCTTCTTTTTTGAAGGCTAATCAGACCCAAGACTCTAAGTCTTTCCTCATAAGAGAGGTGTTCCATTCTCTTCATCATCTTTGTAGCCCTTCCCTGGACTCTTTCCAGCAGATCCCTGCCTTTTTATACCAGGGAGCCCAGAGCTGGACACAGCACTCCAGGTGAGGCCTCACCAGGGCAGAGTAGAGGGGGAGGATCACCTCCCTCGACCTGCTAGCCATGCTCTTTTTAATGCACCCCAGGATATCCTTGGACTGCTTGGCCACCAGGGCACACTGCTGATTCATGGCATGCTCTTGTTAAACCTCATCTGGTTCCTTTCTGCACAACTCTCTAGCCTGTCCAGGTCTCGCTGAATGGCAGCACAGCCTTCTGGCCTGTCAGCCATTCTTCCCAGGGCTGGACTCAGCACAAACCTCTGAGGAATTCCGCTAAGTATGAGCCCCCAGCTGGTCTCTACACCACCAATCACAACCCTCTGAGCTCTGCCAGTCAGCCAGTTCTCAACGCACTTCATTGTTCACTCATCTATTCCATACTTCCTCAGCTTTGTTATAAGGATGCTGCAGGAGACAGTGTCAAATGCCTTGCTGAAATCAAGGTAGACTACATTCACTTCTTTTCCCCCATCCACCCAGTCGGTAATGATATCATAGAAGGCCATCAAGTTAATCAAGCATGATTTCCCCCTGGTGAACCCATGCTGACTACTCCTGAAAACTCTCTACTCTTTCAACTGCCTGGAAACAGCATCTAGAACAATCTGTTCCATCACAGACAGAGGTGAGGTTGACTGGCCTGTAGTTCCTTGGATCCTCCTTGCTCTTTTTGAAGACCAGAGGGACATTGACTATCCTCCAGTCTTCAGGCACCTCTTCCATTCTCCAGGATCTCCCAAAGATGATAGAGAGCCGGTCAGCAGTCAACTCTGCCAGCTCCCTCAGCACACATGGATGCATCTCTTCTGGGCAATGGATTTACATGCATTGATGTTACTTAGATGCTCTCAGACCATCTCTTCCCTCACCAAAGGGGAGCCTTCAATTTCCCAGACCCTCTCACTTACTCCCATGGTCCAGGAGTCCTGAGGGGGAGTTCCTGCAATGAAGACAGAAGAAAAGAAGGTATTCAGTATCTCAACCTTCTCTCTATCCCCCGTTACCAGAACACAGCCCTCATTTAGTAGGAGACCCACACTTTCTCTAGTCTCCCTTTTACTGCTGACATACTTAAAAAAAAAAAAAAAACCCTTTTCTTATTCTTCATCTCCTTCACCAGGTACAATTCCAGGTTGGCTTTGGTCCTCCTCATTGCATCCCTGCAGGCTCTGACAACATTCCTATACTCCTCCCAAGTGGTCAGAACCTTTTTCCATATCTCTTGGATTGTTCTCTTCCCTCTGAGTTTATGCATGAGCTCCTTGCTCATCCGCACATCTCCTGCCACTCTTGCCTTATTTCTTACTCACAGGGATGCACCAATCCTGAGAGTGGATGCTGTTTAAATGTTGATCAGGTCTCACAGGCCCCCTTACTTTCTAACACCCTAGACCACAATATAGCTCCAAGAAGGTTCTGGAAGAGACCAAAGTTGGCTCTCCTGAAGGCCAGGGTAGCAATCCTACTTTTTGGTTTGCTTCATCCTCACAAGATCTTGAACTCCACCATCTTGTGATCACAATCTGCCTGCAACCTTCGCTTCCCTATAATCTCAAAAGGAAAGACTTTTGCTTGAGTGAAAATGAAATCACAGGTAAAAGGCAAGTCACCCGTGCAACTGGAAAAGGTGGAGCAAGGCTCCACTCCTCTTGTCCTCATCTAAGGGCTGATTGCTAGTGAGGAAGGATCTGTTATTGGATATCCCTTCTTTGCTCATTTCTGTAAACTTAGATCCTCAGAGATGGGATAGAATTCCTTTCCTTCTTTTCATAACATTTGTAGTGGTCCCTCTGCTGTTTAACATGTAATGACTGTGCAAGTTGAAAATGTGAACTGAACTTTCAGTACAGAGCATTCACTATTTTCACAGTGGTATGTCAAGAATATTTTGCTGACCGTTGTCAAACATAATAAAAACATAATAAGAGCTAAGGAAATGTACTAAACATTTTCACACCTTTCAAAGGAGTTTGAATGTTGGTTGGCTTTTATTACATAGTTCTGACCTCACAATTGATGTGAGAATTTGAATCTCATTTACACAAAATCTCCATAATATTGATCTAACAGTGAGTGAAATGGCCTACATAGACTTTAAGTTCACTAAAAAAAAAAAAGACACAAGAACACTGTATTTTTATGATATTTTATGACTCCTGCTCAGTCCTTCTTGGGCGTTAGAAATGAGAATGTACTTTGAAAATTAATACTAGCCAAAGCCAGAAAATACTTTCGATCCACCTTCCTAAGGTGCTGTAGGAAGTTGTACTATTTCTGGTGCTACTTAGTACTAAGTTTGTCCTGACATGTTTCTGTAAAAAACACTGACTTCAGGATCTGACACATTAACGTGGTAATTGTGCTGGCAAAATTGTCTTACAGGCAACTTTTTATTCTTTGTACTGTATTTCTGTTTCAAGATACACAGTAAGTGTAATGTTTCAGCCATATTCCTCAGGTGAGCACTGTCTGCCCAAAACCATGTAGTACTTGCCTTCTGCAAAACCTAGTGTTTTGGTCTCTTCTTTGAAACTTCATGTGGATTATTTACTTCGAAGAACAAGAAGAGTTTATGCTGAAAGTTCTACCTATTTTAATGAGTTTAATTACCTACTTATAGGGATTAATTGCTGTTTTTTTTTTTTTTTTTTTTTGCTGTTTTTTTTTTTTTTTTCCCCAGTATGGCTATCTATTACACACTCTAGAGTAGTGCAATAAATGAATAATCTTTTCAGCTCCATTAAACTGCAAAACAAGAAGACCACATGATTATTACACCTCAGCCTCATACAGTAAAAACAAAAACATTTTAAAGTTGTCTTCTGGGAAAGCTCTACTCCCATACTAGTTCAGGGGACAAAAACAACCTAGGTTTGATTATTGGTAGCAGAGGACTGTTTGGAATGGTTCTAGAAATCCTGGGGTTCTATGAAGACAAATCAGGAGCACTCATAATATTACCATAATGGTAAAAATTCAACCATGACACAGTTTTAAAAGTTGTGCATGATATTGTACAATTCAACACTTCCACATGGATTTTTAAATGATTCACATGATGTAAAGTAATAACATAATGAAGATCTTCATTTTAGAAATATTCAGAGAACTGTTGAAATGCACATGATTGTGATCATCTTCTACATGCATGAAGATAATTTTTGTTCAAATACTTCATTTTTATTCAAATAATTATAAGGTTTTTTTTTAATAATTTGAAGTTTTGTTTGTTCAGTTGTATATTCGTTTTTATTTTCTTCTTTTTATTGTTCTGTAGATTAACTTGTGGATTATTTTCTCAGCAGTAAGTGGTGTGCAGATCTCATACACTTTTGATTACTACAAATGCACTGACAACAGAAAGTGAATGATAAACAAGCACAATAAAAATAGAGAAAATAATGGCAATCATGATCAAAAACAGATAAGACAAAATTCTGCAATGTTAAGGTGAGTAGATCTGTTATGAGTCCTTCCTCTTCTTCCCAGTGTATCACAGCACTGGCTGCACTATGTTGCAAGACTGCAGTAAACTGAATTTGGATTAAGAAGTTTTTCGTGTCAACCCCTTAGGGTAGCTGATTATAGATTTGATCTTTTGAGATTCTGTGTATTTCCCACTTAATCAGTGTTGGAATGAGTTGCAGCTATGGAAACCCTATGGGAAAAGTGAAGCCATCTAAAAATAATGAGTGTCTTTCCCCCTCCCTCCTCTCCCCTCATTTTGAGGTCTATTAAATCACAATAACAGTCTTAATCTAGGCTACACAAAAACATAATATGGCATGAGGTGTTTGCATTATATTGAGAAACAGAGCCTAGAAAGACCTTTTGGCAACCTGGTATGTAAATGAAACTTAGCAGACTGGGTAAAAAAATGCTTCACTTGCCCTGCTCCTTCCTCTTCTTTTTCATACTGCGATTGTTTGGTTGAGCTAAGGCCTTATGAAGCTTTTAAAATCTGGTATCTAAGTTTTTGACAGAGTAATTTGTTCTGTCTTGCCTGGGCAATAGTACAAAATTGGAACCATCTCCATTATGTCTTGTTACAGTGACACACTTGGAGGTTTAGATATAATCTTACATAGTAGTCAGTTCCGTCATCAGTTCATTTCTCAGCAGTTGAGGCCTCTGTGCTTTCTCCTTCCCTATAGTTTAGTTTCTCTTTTCCTCCTCTCTCCTGCCACCCTCCTAGCTTCATGGCTTCCCCCCCCATCAACTGTCTGTGAAACTGAACAGCATAATAGATGTAATTAGACCTTCAATAATAGGACTGAATGGAGGAAGCAATGAGACTCCTTCTCGGGAAGCAATCAGTGCATTAGGTCCCCAGGACTGAAAATGCATTTAACAAGGTTTGGGGCTTAGGGATTGTCAGTCTAGGCTTCTCCCCGGAGAAAGCTCTACCCAGAATGCAAATCTTCATCTACTATTGCTACAGGAGAGGAAAAGAACATTATCTGCATTGTTACATACATAATGAAGCAAACTGTATCTGTTAATGTATTTTTCCTTACCAGTTAATCAGCAGTTTTTGCATGCTAGTAATTATAAATATGTATTTCATCTGTGATTTAGAAGTATTTCCTGGATTTTCCTTATCCATCCTTTCAAAAAGGAAGTTCTGAATAGTGTCATATTGATACGTGTTGTCAAACTGATACTAGCATGTTCTATGCAAGTTCGAATTTTGAACTAATAGAATTCTTGAAAAAACAATCTATGTTATATTACCCTCAAGAGGAAGGCAGATGTGGCAATGCTTATGTTGTCTGTTGATTTCTGTTCCTAACTCTTGGTATTCGCATGGGAAAAAAAATCATATATAAATTAAAAAATAAAAATGAAATATGAGAAAGGCCTTTTAAAATTCAGATTTGGGGTGGAATAAGCACATGCACATGTACAGGTTGGACAACAGGTTGGCCATGAGCCAGCAGTGTGCCCTTGTGGCCTAGAAGGCCAGTGATATCATGGGGTGCATTAAAAAGAGTGTGGCCAGCAGGTCAAGGGAGATGATCATCACTCTGCTTTGCTCTGGTGGGGCAACATCTGGAGTCCTGTGTTAAGTTCCAAGCTCCTCAGTTCAAAGAGAACAGGAAACCACCAGAGAGAGTCTATTGAAGGGCAATAAAGAAGATTAGGGACCTGGAACATCCCTTGTATGAGGAAAGATTGAGAGCAAATACCTAATGGGTGGGAGTTGAAGAGGTCAGGTCAGACTAACACAGAACATGGGACAATGCACACAAACTGGAACACAGAAAGCTCTATTTGAGCATGAGAAAAGCTTTACTTGGAGAGTGACAGAGAACTGGAACAGGCTACCTACAGACATGGTGGAGTCTCTTGCTCTATAGTTATTCAAAACCCGCCTGGACACCTTCCTGTGAAAACAACTCTAGAGAACTTCCTTTAGGAGGTGCTTGAACCAGATGACCTCCTGGGATTCCTTCCAATACCTATAACGTGAATCAGTCTTGCTCCTGTCTAATTGAGCCCTCTACTTTTATTCCGTTTTCCTTGAATGAGGTTCATAGCTCATTGTTATTATTGTCTTACTCAGACCATGAGAAACATGGAGATTTAGGAATGGAATCTGATCCCCATTCATGGTCACACCTTCTGCATAACCTTGCTCACAGCTGGAGAAAGTCAGGCACATCCAAAAGTAAAGGAACGTTTCCAAGGTCACTGTTCAGAGATTGAGAAGAGAGAGGAAGTCCCAAAGCCTGAAGAAACTTTTCTTCAGTATCATACAGAGGACAGGCAGAAGGTATTAAACTGTACTAATGCTGTCAGGGAGGCTGCTGGAAGTTTGTTTAAGAGTCAGTGACTAACATAATTGTATCACATTTAACCAGAGTGAACACATTTATTTGCTGTGCTGTGGTGTACATGTAGAGCAGCCTGTACTGCTCTCCAGATACAATGTGTCCACTGGACAAACCCCCACCACCTCACAAAATGACAGAATAATAGAGGTTGGAAGACACCTTTTGAGACCATTTATTCAATCCCTTATTAAATCGCCAGATCCCTAAAGTAGGTTTCACAGAAAAGCATCTAGGTGAATTTTGAGTATGTCCAGAGAAGGAGACAACATGGCATATGGCAGCTTGTTCCAGTGCTCTGTTATCCTCAAACTGACCTGTTCTGTTCTCATGAGAAAAAACTTTAAGGATTAGCTTGTTCTTCCTAAGAAAATCATATATCACCTCAAGTGACCAAAGGAGGAGATTCTGTCTGCAGATAGGATCTGCTCTGCACTGTATGCCATGGGAAAATCTGTAAGGCTGTGTCCAGTGTCATATGAACAAAGGATGCTCAGCAACCTGAAGGAGTATACAATTACCTTACTGTTTATATTCCTCTTCGGATTTTATTTTATTAAACCATTTGTCATCAAATCTAAATTATTCAGAAACAGAACTCTCTCTCTCCCCGAATTTCCCTTGATCTCTCAGAGTTATAGCATTTTTCAGGCTTTCCTACTTTGTGAAAAAAGTTTTGAGATACCTGCCACAAGCAAACCTACCACCTTACTCAAAACCGTTCTTAAACTTGTTGCCCCTGTTGCCTCGTCTGTATTTCCTCTCAAAATCTTCATATTCTTCTTCCATGAAACACTTTTCTGTTCCCCTCCAAATTCCTGTTACTTCAATATTTTCCTCAAAGTTCTCTCACTTACTCTCATGCACAATATGGACTGTATTCTTTCAAATCAGTTTCAGGAATTTAAGAGCTCTCTTCTTTCTTACTTTATTTAATCTGAATACAATCATTAATATAAGAAAAGATCTAGAGATAAATGTTTTACTCCAAATGTTAATCAGAATTAAGAGTGAGATTCAAAATGATATTGATTCTGTACCAATTATATTCAATAATCTTACACTTAATTTAAACTTTTTGTTTAAAACAGCATATTTTTACTCATTTTGGGTAATTTCTATGTTAATTAATAAACATTATCCTCAGTTTCTAGGAGACTATCTAGGTAATCTTTATGTGATAAAGTGTTTTAAAACTGCAAATTTTTTGCTGAGATTTTCTGCACCATAGTTCACTGACAGTAAGCAACATATTCGGTCAGATTTTATACAAATACAAGGTTTTATGAGGTTTGTTTTAATTTTTTATTTAATTCTTTATCAACAAATATAATCTATCTTTAAAAGGACATAATCAAGAGGTTAATCATAAAAGCTGCATATATTTCAGCAGAAGACGACCCAGAAGAATGATCCTGTGCTGAACTTCTTGGGGAGATCTTGATAATTCACTATAGCTTGAATCACAAGAATCACAAAGCAGTTTAAACATAATGTCTCTCATTTTATTGTACCTCAATTGGCTTTTAGATCGATATAAACTGTCTATGCCTCTTTGACATAGAGGCAGGCTTCAAACCTTGCCATGTATTTCTAGGTCTAACTATCTTTGATCCTTTTCAATAACTGTCTGGATCCACAGCTGGCTCAGACGGAAGTGCTGCTGATCAACCCATTCTTGTGATACCTTGCAAAACTAACTTGAAAGTTAATTTATATCAACATACCAAGTTGGCTGAACCTCAAGGGTACGGAGACATAATTGAAAGGAAGGAGATAGTCGAACCATTGGTTTTGACTACAGATAATGAACAGTGTTATGGGAAAGAATCTATTATTAAACTGTTTCCACAAGAGACTTGATACAGAATAGCCTAAATCTATACAATTAAAAACATATTTATTAATTTATTTACTGCACATTCACACACATCTCATCTGGAGATGTAAGAGTTACTGTTCTAAAGATCCAGTCAATTGCTGTGACTAAAATTAAGGTCATGAACTTATGTTATCTATATAAAATTAATTTTACTGAATCAGTGAAATAAATGCCTTCTAGGTTACTGAACTATTGAAATATCAGATCTGACAGTGAAGCAAAATTTCCAATATTACAATTTGTAGGCCAAACAGAATCATAGAATCATAGAATAATTTGTGTTGGAAAGGACCTCAAAGATCAAGTTCCAAACCCCTGACATGAGCAGGGTTGCCAAATACTAGATAAAGCACTAGATCAGGTTGCCCAGGACCCAATCCTACCTTGACTTGAATACATACAGGCATGGGGCATCCAAAGCTTCTCTGGGCAGCCCCTCAACAAATTTTCAGCAAAAGCTTTTCCAGACATCTAATCCAACTCTCCCCATTTTTAGTTTAAAACTGCTCACCCTTATTCTATCACTACCTACCTGGGTGAAAAGTTGATTTTCCTTATAAATAATGGAAGGCTTCTACTAGGTGTACCTCAAGCCTTCTCCGGTCCAGGCTGAAAAAGCCCAGCTCCCTCAGTATTTCTTCACAAGAGAGGTTTTCCAGAACTTTGATTAACCTTGCAGCCCTCCTCTGGACCCATTTCAACAGCTTCACATCTTCACTGCATTGCCTCCAGATCCGGATGCAGTACTCTAGATGGGGCCTCATGAGGGCACAGGGTTGGCAATTAAAGGATGAAGCTATTTCAGAGAAATAGTCCACTTTTGCATATCAAAAGCCAATACAAAATACTTCAAGAAACTGGGGAAACTAGAATGGGAGATCCTCTCGACTACAGTAATATCAGTTGACAATATTAGAGTTGCTTGTATTTGGTAATGTTTGGAGCTTGAGTTACAGGCTAATATGATGCTGAGATATCACTCTTCATCTACCATTCTCCTGCAGACTTCTTTTAGAGTTGGTGTACTTTGATTAAAATCCAGTTTCAACCAATTTTCTTGCAATAACAACTTTCTTCCAAGAGTGAAAGTCTAATCCTAACACAGTGACCTAATATGAGTCTTCAGTTTGCCTGAGACAGTTTACTTGTGAACAGCTAGCTTTTATTTTCTCTTCCAGGTGAATTACGAATGCCTCTTGAGTTTACTGTGCAATGGTGACCTGGTTGAATCTCTAAGAAGCATCTCTTTACTGAATTTTACTTTACATGTATGGAATACAAGTTTCAAAATAATTCAATATCTAAGTGTGAATTCATTTAAAAGTCAGGATTTTAATACTGCAGTAATTTGGTGTATTTTCAAGTGCAGAAATCTGTCAACATGTTATGGTTCACAGAAATTTTCAAGCGTGACAAAATAATAAACTTCTTTCTGATATAAGTCTAAGTATTTTTATTTAGGGTTTTTCTGAAGTCAGGGATTACTGTGACAGTGATAACCAATGATGATCCTCTAATTTTGCCTTCCAATTTCTTAATGCTGTAGAAGGAACTAATCTTAATTTTCAAAAAGATAAACTTGATAGTCAAAAACATTTTTTACAGCTGCTGTTTATTTTCAGAGTATTTTGTAAGAGAAAAAAAAATAAGAATAACAATTATAGTAGAAAGTCCCATTTACTTATTTGAAGTTGCTAGAAACTATATGTCTACCCTGCCCAAACAAGTCCATTCTCTTTATTTTACAAAAAAAGTGCTTACACTAGGTGATATCTCTTATGTGTTAAAATAATGACATCATTTCAAAGTTAGGACTTGGATAGTACTGACTCCTAGAAATTATGTGAAATTTCAACTCTTGGGGTTTAAACCTTTTTAGATCAGCTCTGAACAGGACATTCTCTATGTTTTATTGGTTTAATAACTATTCACAACACTTTCTGGGTTTAAAAACATGATAATTAAAATTGTGGACACAAATTTGTGTACCTATTAAGAAATACACTGTGGTAACAGTTATATCAATATATATATTATATCAATAAGATTGATAAGTTATATCAATATCAATCAGTTATATCAACCTGTTAGAACTGCTAGAATTGTTACTGCAATTGTTTGTGTAATTGGATATAAGTATTCAGCTAAGCATTTCATGTAATTTTCAGAGAAAATCAGGAAGACCAACTTTTTTTCCTAGCTTTAATGTAAAGACATATAATAAAACATCTAAATGGATTTGTATTTTTGAAGTTTATGTTGATCCTATCCTATTATCACTTTTTCCCTTTGGGAAACTTTCTCCCAGTAATCTATTCTTGCAGAATATGCAGAGGATTACAATAAACCTGAAAATTATGAAAAATTAATCATATTCTTGTTCTCCTGCTGGCAGCAACTAACTGCCTGGTCTAATATGTTGTTGTGGTTGTTGTTATTATTATTATTATTATTATATAATTTTATGACTAGTACTACTCACCACAGGTGTCTTTGAATTCTATTTTTCTACTGCAGATTAGGTTTCTGAGATTTTAAATCTCTCCTGTAAACTCAGTCTAACAGAAAAAAGGATGCGACCAAAAACTGCCAGAAGAAAAAAATAAATAAATCAGAAAAAAAAAAAACAAACTAAGTCAAACTACAGGATGCTGCTCAGTAACAAGAAAAAACTGAAAACAGTGATAAGTATTCTCCTCATCAGATTCTTCAACCCACCACTTCAAAAATGTGTGTTAATTACTTGGAAAATTTGCTAAAAATATTACAAAATTGATCTGTTTGTGGGGTCAAGGCCTCACCTATTCTTGAAACAGAAGAACATGAAAACCAGTTCTTCATTTTGTCTTTGCTACTCCTTCTGGCTCACAGCCATGTGACATGCAGTAACTAATAACAAAGCTGAAGAGAAGGATACAAGTCCTTCCAGTCACTTGGTTATTGAGATAGAAATCATCAGCTCCAGGAATAAAAATGTGAACTAAAATCAAGACTGAATTTAGTAGGAGAGGTACCTACATAAAGAACTAAATCAATTAGTGGGTGTTTCAGTCAGTGTAGAGCAGAAGTAAAGATTGTAAGAGGATAAATAACAATTGCAAAAATAAACACATGAGAAGAAATTTTGAGAGAGGAATCAAAATATACTGAAATTAAGATTACAGAAAAGGCAGCTCACTTGGAGAATAATGCCTCACAGTTTTTAATTCTTTAAAAAGCAAATATTTTATGAAAAAGAGTAAAATGCGTTGGAAATGGTCTACAGAACTGTTACATTATTACTAATTGTAGACTTAGTTTGATACTTATAACTAGGATTTATCAAGGCATCAAGGGCATTTCTAAAAGTGATGCCCTCTATTTTGTAATATTGGCCCATGACATCAGGGGGATGTTAGTGGTGTGGCAGTAGAAGCTGAACCTTTCCACAAATATTCTGTTACATTTTGTTGCTGTGTGACAGGTGGCAGCAGAGTGGCAGTCTGACAAAATGGCATCTGACACGGAAGTACATATAGAGAAAGATTTGTCACTGAATTCCTCCATGTGGAAAAAATGACACCAATTGAAAATCATCAACTATGGAGATCAGCCAGTGGTCATGAGCACAGTGAGGCAGTGAGAGATGCATATCAACCATGGCAACAGTCATGGTGGGTCAGATCTTGTTCATTACAGGTGCAAATGCATAGCTAATGGTAGTGACAATGTTGAAAAATATAGTTTTGTAACTGAGAATCTGCTCTATCAAATAGTGTTATTAAGCTCTTTGTATATGTAAATAAACTGGAGGCACTACTTTCAGAGCAAGCTATGCATAGGAGCAGTTTACCACTTCTCTCAGCCCTCATACTGAAGAATCACTCACAAAATCAGCTGCGGCTTTTTAGTTGCCCCCTAAAAACCAGCCATAAATATTCATATGAATATTCCATGATCCCTTAAATATCTACATTATTTTATTTATGTTCTTATTATCTACGTGAACACATCTAGTGAAATTGTAAATTGGGTTGGGTTAATAAAGAAAAGTAATATACTGGTACACACCAGTGAATTATAGAGATCTGCATCCTGTATCACTACACACTACTTTTTTCCAATATCTCTATCTCAAGAGTACATTTACAGTTTTTACCTGTGTATATGGAAGAAGTCTGAGTTCAAATTTTGTGCACAGAGTTATATAAATTTCAAAGAAAATTTATTTTAGGGCTATAGCTGGGACTGAGGCACGAAAGACATCTTGAAAGTTACCACCTCCCACTCAGAAGACATGAGCCTTGGATGAATAAAATTAACCTGTGATTTGTTCCCTTGTATTATTTCATGAATAGATTCTGAAAAGTTACCAAACTTGCACTATATTTTACTTAACTAGGTGGCATTCAAATGTGGAGCAAGAAAGTCCTCATAGATAGCATGCTACAATGTAAAGGCTTGGGATCTAAGGCATCAGTCAAGTCGTAGGCTCAGTATACAACTTGAATGTCCTTCATCCCCATTGCTTTCATCGCAGAGAAGACACCCATGGAATTCTACTACCACATTCACTAGGCAGTGGAGAATTACTCCTTCACAGGGACTTTGTGGCCTCAGCGTCCATTGTTACATGCTGAAAAAAGAAAACAAAACAATTGGCATGTAGAATCTACCAGAGATAACTAAAAATTTGTTATTGACAGCAGAGACAGGATTACTGCCAAGATTTTCACTTGTTTATTGAACTTTTTTGGATGTTAATACTGTTAAATATCAACCATTTTTGTGTAAGGATCATATTTAATTCAGAGAAAATAAAGGAATAGCTGCTAACAAGCCTTGCATCCCTCTGAGCTCCATGAACAAAAAAGTGCACAACTTTTTCTCTGCAGATGAAGAATAGAAATATCTTCTAATCATTAGCAGATTACAAGTGAAAAAAAACAAAATTCCAGAGTTACCCATCTGTTAAATGGTTTTAGTATTGTTATCAGGTTACATAACATTTCATACACTGATACTTCTAATAGTTATCTCAGCACAAAGAAGGAAAAACAGTCTGAGTTTTAAAAGGTTTAAGTGGAAAAATGTTCCAAATTGTGATATTATATAACTAGCCTAAGATTGAATGATTCAACCTTAATAATGAAGCACAACCAAGAACTTAGAGAGATGTGGTTTTGCTTTCTTTTGTGTTTATCCTACTCTAAAACTGTTGATTTTCACCCTTGGAAAAATGTAGCTGAGTGCTATTAAATTCAAATCCCCCTGAAACATTTTGGACCAGAGCCTCAGCATATATTTATGTCTTAAGAGGTATACTCTGTATGCCAGAAGATGTGCTGTTGTTAAAAGATAAATTTTCTTCATGTGATTATAAAATGTGCAATTACAATCATATTGTGGTAGGCAACCTGTCCTTGGGAGAGGGATGAAACTAGTTGATTTTAAGGTCTCTTCCAACTTAAGACAATCTATAATTCAATGATAATTATCTGTTAACATAAACAAGATGCTTGTACTGAATGATGGAAATGAATGAAGGAAAAGTTATTTGTCTAGATATTGTTTAAAGAGAAACATTTTTAAAAGTCTTATATATTCTGAGATATAATTTAATGTTTTCAATTTTAATATATATTTTAATCTATGTATATATTTCTATATACAAGTCACTGTAGCTATTACATTAATTGAAAATCAAGATAATTGTTGCTGTTTCTCCATGATCAATAATTTTCTGTGTGGAATAGAAAGAGATGAAATAGTAGCAGTAACTGCAAGTCATCACACTCTGAAAAAAAAGCATGGAAAGCTAAAGCAAGCAAATATAAGATGTCAGCATGAAGTAAAAAACAAAAAATACAAAGTGAAAAACAAAGATGTTTGATTGATTATGAGTATTAAACACAGTAACTGCTGGTACTGCTCACTAAGCAAAGTACTATGATATAGCTCATTCTCCAAAGAGACCGTTCTAAGCCTGTGTCCAGTGAGCAAATCAAATCCACTCAGTCCTTGCGGAGATCCACTTCAGTTTTTAGTATCACAGAGATCATGCAAACTTGTGTATCACTATTTGTTTGCTAAAATTGCAAAAGCTTGAAGGTTTTCCTTAGGTGACAGCAGTAAAACTATGAATTCAGAGCACAAAAGTGAAAGAAAAGGCCATAAAGATAAATTTGTATAAAATTTATTGTATCTATTGTACTATTTCCAGAATACCTTGCTTTCTATATCTCAGTAGGTAAATAAAACAAAAAGTAACAAGGGCGAAGAAACATAGAATCGTGGAATGGCCTGAGTTGAAAAGGACCTCTAAGATCATCTAGCTTCCATTCCCCCTGCTATAGGGGGCACCAAGCACTAGAGCAGGCTGCCCAGAGATACATCCAGCCTTGCCTTGGATGCGTCCAGGAATAGAGATTCCACAACCTTTTTGGGCAACCACTTCCAGTGCGTCACCACCCTCTGAGAGAAAAACTTCCTCCTAACATTCAACCTACATCTCCTGTCTTAGTTTAAAACCATTCCTCCTTGCCCTATCACTATCAATCCATGTAAACAGTCATTTCCCCCTCCTGTTGATACTCTCCCTTCAAGTGGGACACCACTCGTGACAGTTCTCCACCCAGACACAGAAGCATTGATCACAACCCTTTGGCTGTGAGCAGCCAACCAGTTCTTAATCCATCAAATAGTCCATCTTTCAAATCCATACCTCTCCAATTTAGAGAGAAGGATGTGGTAAGGGACTATGCCAAAGGCACTGCAGAAGTCCGAGTAGACGATGTCCGTCGCCTTTCCCATGTCCATCAGAGAAGACTAGAAAAAAAAAAAAAGGTAGAATGCACCAGAGATAATATATATATATAGTGAAGACTTTTGATGCTTTATGTAATGAACAAACTTTGGTGTTAATTTTATTTTTTGCTTTCAAGTGCAAGTTGCAGGCAAGATTTTTTTTTTCTCAATGTGATTATAGTAAAATAATAAGTGTCTAGACATCAGATGAAATGTCCTATTGTGTGAGTGAGAAAGGGAGGGAGAGATTCTTCTGAATTAAATTTCTTTTGGGGTAGGCTTTTTTCCTTTTATTTCATTCTAAGGTGTTCAGCACAAAACGTCTTGTTAATACAGGGGGTACTGGATTGCTATAATAATAAAAACAATAACTATATTACATATTATAACAATATTCTACATAGTTTATCTTGACCTTATTTTTGAAAACCCTCTAAAATACCTTCCTTCAAACAAAGAATAGTTGGAAATCACATTTAGCAGAGCAGATCTCTCCCTCAGTAGATTATCAGTGCTTTAAAGTTCTCAAAACAGTATTTTATGGCTGAAGAGATGAGCAGACTTAAATAATGCCTATTCTGATAATTTTATTAAAAATTCTTAAAACTGGTGTGTACAAAACTGAATCCTTACAGAATTGCTGACAATAAATAATATTTGTTATAAACATGGGTATTTATAAGTTTTTGACAACTCATCACTCTAAAGCATTTTCTCAAGTTTATTTTTTTTAATTTATTTTATTTTGGGGAAAACTCAGGAATTTGAACAATTTTAAATGAATCTTCAAATGTTACATGTCTCTGTTATCAATCAAAAAAATTGTGGAGTCTTAATCTCCAATGTAAATCAAGCCAAAACAGACAACTGGGTTTTGGAATTCCAGTATGTTGATGATGTGCACTGAACTGTGGTCACACAAATTTTCAGATTTCAAGTGCACTAACCTTCTTTACATTCTCACATTCACAATTGTGTAAGTAATCTGTCCACTGAGCTGTGCATACATCTGTGTATTCTATGTTCCCTCTGTTATCTCAATTTCTTCGTTAGCTATACTATATCATTGAAATCTAATTTGTGTTTCAGAAGGGTGTGAGGTAATTCCATCAGCATACTTACTCACGCCTCTTGAGGAAAATTGTGTAGCATTTCCGACCAAGCATGCCTTATGTTTTTAAAATGCAAATCCATATCTTAGTTATGACTTCAACCTTGACCTTAGATTTAAACCAGTGTTTTATCTGTTTGCTTTCTGAAGCCTAAAACAGGATGTGCATGTGAAATAAGTATTTAGATGTAGTTTTGTCTGATTTGCATACTGCCAAATTTGTAATCATTTTTGTTTGACACAATACAACTTCAACCAGCATAAAATCAAAGGCAGTAAACCAGTAAATTGTTTTGCTGCTTGCCTGCTAGCAGCATGCTAAGAATGTTAGAGTACATCACTTAGGAGAACTAACAAATTTTAAAATCAGTCTCAAAATTGATTTTCATTATTGCTCCTTCCTATCTTTCTCCTTTTCTTCCTTTCCTTTCTTTCTTTCTTTTTTAATGTACACACTATATTTCACCTGTTTCTTTTCATATTTTAAATTAGTTCATCTTATTTAATACACTTGAGAAACTATTTGCTAGCTTTACAAATCATTCGTAATACATGGATAAAAGGTCAAGCTCGCTGACTTCTCGAGCAATTAACAGAATCACAAATGGCCTGTTTCTTGGTCTATCTTCTCAAGCCAGCCATCAGTAAAATTATTGACATTAGGGAAATTTTCTCTTATAGAAAATATGGTTATAAATCCAAGAAAGTTGGAGCTCACTCTAGGAAATGCACTTGTTTCATTTTAGTACTTCATTAGCTACTCTCAAGGCTTTTATGAAAATAGAATTTTCTACCAATATCTTGAAATACTTACTAAGGGAGAAATTCTCAGAATTGAATATTTTGGAGTTTAGTATCTCAATTTCCAATCTTTAAGTTCAAAACTAGTATTAAACGTGAAGGATTCTGTTCATCACGCAGGAAATACAAAAGCAATATGAAGATACAAAACAGGAAGGACTCATTTGAACATAATTAAACCAAACTGTGTAGTTCCAAGGACATTGCAAGGTATTCCACCTTTTATAAGATGAGGCAAGGAGAGGAGAGGTATGCTGATGACAGGTGTCCCTGAGACAGGTGTCCATTTTCCAGGCTAAACAAGTTCTTTTCCTACAGGCTATTCTTGCAGGGCCAGTGTTCCAGATTGTCCATCTCGATTCCCCTCCATAGATCTTCCACCAGTTTACCAATATGCTCTTTGCACTGTGAGTTGTAAATTGGACACAGACATGGATGTGGTTTAATGAATGCTGAGGTGGTGGAAACAATCACACTTCTTAACCTACTGGTCATGATTATGCTCATACAACAAAACTTGCTGTTGGTCCTCTCTGTTGCTGACTCACATTCAACTCACTGTCTTTATTTTAACATTAAGGGAAATAATCAAATTATGAAAGTGCTGTGTAAGACTTCAGTATATTGCTGGACTTTGATAATAAAGAGTAAGACCAAGCCTGTGCATGTTATATTCCACATGTGCAATATCATGTCATGTTTATAAATGACAAATAGACTATTGATATGAAACAGGTGATATTAAGGGGCAATAACATTTACTCTTGCATTCTGGAGATTTAGACACTATATAATCCTGAAATTACTGTTAAAATAGGAATACTACCGAATGCTACATGAATTCAATAATATCCTGGATATGGTGTGAGCACACTTTAAGCTGTAAGGGAACTAGTTAGTAAGGTCCCCTGGGAAAATGCTTTTGAAGCATTGGTGTCCATCTGTACTAATCTCTTAGGAGCATAGGAACAGGCAATTATAAAATATCAAGTCAAGTAGGTGAGGCAAAATGATAGCTTGGGTGACCAAGGATTTCCTAGAGTTTAGCTGGAAAGAGTATGACCATTGGAAGCAAGGTCAGGCATCATGGAAATATTGCAAAGATTCTGTTTGCCTTTGTAGGCAAAAAATTTGTGTGGCCAAAACTCAGATAAAGTTGGCCAGCACTGTGGGGAACAAAAGGTTTTTTTTGTTTTGAGTTGTTTCGGGGCTTTTTTTTTTTTTTTTTTTTTTTTAATACGTTCACAAGAAAAGGAGAACCAGAAAGAACATTAGCTTTACTTGGTGATAACGACCACCTTAGTTAAATCAACATAGACAAAGCAGAGATGTTTAAGGCCTTCCTTACCTTGGTCTTCAACATGGATGATTGCCTCTGCAATCCCAGATGTTCTGAGTTGGAGGACTAGAACTGCAGTCAGAATCAACTCCCATCTAACCCTGAACTGATAAGGGATTTGTTTATACATATTCATGCATATAAGTCCATAAAGTCCAATAGGATTCATACCAGAGTACTCAGAGATCTGGTCAATGCCATTACAAGACATCTCTTAATAATTTTTCAGTGATCTTAGGAACCTGGAGAGATTCCAGATGACTGAAATCTTGGAGATATGACAGTTTTCAAGAATAGCAAGAAAGAAGATTCTGGTAATTGCAACCTTGTCAGTCTCATTTCAGCTTCTGGTAAGATTATGGAGAAAATTATGCTCAAATTCACAGAAAAACACCTGAAGGACAATGCAGCATGGGTTCATGAGGGAAAGATCCTGCTTAACTAGTTTCATTTTCTTTCAAGACAAGGTCACCTATCTAATTGATCAAGGCAAGCCAGTTGTTGTTATCTTGATTCTTTACCAATGGATTTCAGAAGAGTTTCTGACATTGTTTCTCACAGTATGCTTCTGAACAAAAATGTCCAGCATCCAGCCAGACAAGAACATAATATAATGGGTGAGAATTTGCACAACGGATCAGACCCAGAAGGTGACAGTAAAGGAGGTTACATGAGGCTGGTGGACAGACACTAATGAAGCTCCCCAGAGATTCATTTTCGAGCCAGTTCTCCTTAATGTTTAATATGTTACTATTATAAAAGTAATCTTAAGTGAGTTTGCTGAAAATACTAAATTGAGAGGAGCTATTGATTCTGTTGAGAGTGGAGAGACCTTGAAGAGACACCTAAACAAATTAGAGACCTGAGCAATCACTAGCTGCCTGAAGTTTAACAAGAGCAAGAGCAGGATTCTGCTCCTGGGAAGGGGCAACCCTGGCTGTTCATAGTCTGTGGATTAAGATGCTGGAGAGTAGTCCTGCTGAAGGAGATTTGGTTGGCACAAACTGAATGTGAGTCAACATTATGCCCTGGCATCCAGGAAGACCAATCATATCCCAGAGTGCATGAAGAATGGCATTGCCTGATACACCAAGTTGTTGTGGCCTTACCTTGCATACGGTGTGCAGTTTTGGGAGCAACAAAAAAAAAAAAAAAAAAAGGACATAGAACTATTAGAAAGTGTCCAAAGGAGGGCTGCAAAGAAGGCAAAAGGTCTAGAAGGGAAGATGTGAAATACTGAAGTCTTCTGTTTTGCTCAGCCTAGAGAAGACAAGACTGACATTGCAGGCTACAGCTTCCTCACAAGGGGGAGAAGTCTGGCAGGTGCTAATCTCTGCTCACTGGTGACACCAATAGGACCTGAGGAAACAGCATGCAGCTTTGTCAGGTGCAGTTCAGGTTGGATATAAGGAAAAGGTTCTTCATCAGGGGTTGGTCAGGCATTGGAACAGGTTCCCCAAGGCAAAGGTCACAACTTTAAGCTGCCAGAGAACAAGAAGTGCCTGGACAAAATCAGTAGACATATAGTCTGAGTTTTGGTTGATCCTGTGTGGAGCCAGGAGTTGGGACTTGATAATCCTTATGAGTCCCTTCCAGCTGGGGCTAGCCTATGATTTTATGAATTAAATATCATCTTGATATAGAAGATTAAAAATCTAATATATTAAAACAAATATACCCCAATGCCACAGTTTGAAAGGTACATCTTTTTAACCTACTACTGGTTACCCATGATAAAGAGTAAGTTGTGACACACTGAAAACAATTTGAACATTCCTGTCCCAACAAAATATAGTAAGAAAAAAAATAAGTAGATATGGCAATATATTAAATACTCTTTTAATAGGCTTTATTCTGTCAGAACTCAAATTGCTTACTAATTCTTAGCACTAAATCAAAACTTGAGATGTTAGCTGCAGAAACAATAGCAATGTCACAAAATGTTCTAATGAGGATGACAGTAATGTCTAATCTAAAGTAATTTTCATTTTAGATATTATTCCATAAACCATGAATTGAGAGCTTACTAATTTTATGTTTCTTCTATGTGTATATGTCAGTATGTGTGTGTGTATAATGTGTGTACTTATAGTGTATGTCTGTAATTCACCATGGGACAATTATTCATTGTTTCCATAATTTTAAGGAAAGCACTAAATAAAAATATATGGAAAATACCTTCAACAATCTGTAAATGTTCAATTTTGATATTTGTAAAGAAATCTCTTCTCCTTAGTGTGATTGTGGGTTAATGCAGAGGGTTATTGCCTAACAGCCACACAGCAGTCAAATCTCATCACCTTCAGAAGAAATAATTTATGGTTTAATCTTACATGCAGGCGTATTAAATTAGTATTACTCATCAGAACTCATTTATTAATAAAACAAGCTGAATTAGCCACCGGAGAATCATATTTGGAAATTCAATGACAATTTTACATTTTTAATAAAGGCTCAGAAATATTATTGCAGAGCAGGTGATATGAAGAAATGTGGTCAAATTTGACATTCATTAATAATTGAAGTGTAAAACGTGACAGAGGTGAAAATTGATATTGATTTTTTTCCCCTCTAATATTTGGATGAGTTCTGAAAAGTAAATAAAATGAGATAACAAGACATATCAAGTCACCCTGATTTCCTTCATCACCCCTCCCTGTATGCACACATATCACTATTTTCCCTATCATGTTTTTGAATAATTCAACACCCATAGTCTTTTCAGTTCAATGCATTATAAAACACACTCAAGCTGAGTTTCAATCATATTAGACTGAAAGCTGAATTTTTTATGAAGGATTATTTAAAACAAAATGTGTCTAGGGCCCTACAGTCTCTAAAACCAAACAATCCTTACAGTTCAGAGAAGAAATGTCAACACTGTGGAGAATTTTTCGATTCAAAAAATTAAAGGAATCCTATTTGATGTATATTAACCATATCAATATTAACAACCTTCAACAGGATTATGGAAGTGTTTTTAGAATGTAAGTATTATCAGGTTTGTATTTTAACTAGTAGTGAAAGCTCTGAAATCTTTATATTCATGCTGAACTTGACACATCATTGGGATAACTAAAGAAATGCTACCAATTTCAAAACTTCTACTGTTAATCTACAGAGCTTGTTCAGTTTAGTATCTTACACTTCATTGAACTCCAATGCAAGGCGGGCCACCAGCTTCTGTTGACCGAACTCCAGCACGCTATATGTGCATCTACAAAATGTATTGTGCAAGATTTACGGGGGTAGAAATGGCACTCTCTGTAGAGTATGTGGGTTTGTTTCAACATGTGAAAGACAGAAACTGTTTTATTTTTTGTCTCAAAGCTTGCTTTGTGAGGCCTTTCTTGTGATAAGACTGTGAGAACTGCAGGTTATCTAGGTGGGTGACACTGTGCAACAGTGCCTCTGCTTATTGTTGTAAAGATATACAGAAATAGGGACAAGCTTGTTTTTTGGGGGGTTCGGCTTGGAGGAGCTGATCACTGCAAAAGACGATAATGCTTGTGAATGGCAACAAAGGTACCACTCCCTGCTTGCTTATCTGTTGGGCCAGGTATGTCACACTAACAGAGAGAAAAGAAGAAACTGAAAAATGGGGGATAAAAGGCCTTCACTAAACTAACGATTTTGGAGAAGAACTCCCAAAGAAAACATCTTTGACGGAGAACTCCCAAAGAGCAAATGGAGAATTCCCTGAGGGGAGAAACTCTTTGGAAGAACCCTTGGCCTGCTTGCCGTGAAGCTTTCTGCCTTTCTCCCATCCCCCGCGGTGAACAGACAAGCTCCTGAGATCAACGGACCTACTACAAACCTCGCTGGATCCATGGTGGTGATTATGTCTCTCTTGCTTTCTACGAAGACTCCTTGCTTTTTATCCCTTTCCTATTGCTCACCTTCCTGTCCCCATATCCCTGAGCAACCAGTATTTGTAATAAAATGGTTGGGCTAACATTTGACCCTCTGTATCTTAATCTTGTCATCAGGTATACACATAATCAAGGAACCTCGTCTCTCTTCTTTATATTGGAGCATGACACAACATCTCTTCTGTTCGCTTTCACATTGACTGGGCTTGTGGTCAGGATTATCTTTACAAGATACCACTTAGTTCATATTCATCTACTTGAATGACAAGGTTAATCTTTATTTGTCCAGTACTGGTAATAACAAAGAGGAAACCAACTGACTGAAGGCTTTCATTCTTGTGTTTTACCAAAGTAATTAACTTGCTTCTGGAGGAAATCATGTCACGTGCTTTAGCTGTAGATTCAAGTGTTGAGGAGGGAATAAGGGGAAAAAAAAATCATTATCTGATATTCAGTGTTTATCTTTTCACAGTTTTACCTAAATGTCTTTCATCTGAAGCTTCAACATAGCCATGTACATCCCCATTTCAAATTTTTTGTAACATTGTACAAATAGTACATTACAACTCTGTCCAGAATTGCAAGAATGCAAGAAAATCCTGTTATATTGATGTTTATCAAGGTAATTTTCTTTAATATAACTCTTTAGAGTTATCAACAGATTTGACACTCTTCTAAGCAGGGTTATCTTCCTAGGCTGATCTATAGCATGAGAAGACATCAGGGAGTCTTCTTAAAGTGTCTGCAAAGAAAATGAAAGCATCCTTGAGAATGTCAAAGCCACAAAACATTCAGAAAAATAATGAACAATCATGAATTAAGAAAAAGGGAGGAAATCGGAAAGTTTAAAAGCAGGAATTTCTTTAAGTATGCTTTCATGTTTTGAGACAAGCATTTTTACTTAGAGATATCTATCAAATAACATTGACTGACTGCAGTTATATTATGCTCTCATGCCCTCTGTCTATTGCAGAACAAGTAACACTTTGCATGTTCCTTTGACTGTATTAACAAAGAAAATGGATGGTAGAAAGTATCATTTTGTAGGAATGAATTTATATTGCTTTCTATAGCCAGAATTAGCAAAATCTAGTCAAATAACTCAAAAGGTATTCCAAGAGGTATTTTGCTTTAATTAGTGAGATGTACTGCAGAAAAATGTGAGTCAGCTGAGATTTTAAATATAACAATATATAACTCTCTCACATCTGTCATATATTAATGTTGGACACATAACTCTGTATTATGAGTTCTGTGCTATTTGGAATATGAGTGTTAGTTCTTTTTTAATTTCAATACTTTAATTAAAATGAGACTATAGCTTCATCAGCAGCATTGAGCAGCATCTACTGGGTAAATTAAATTGTACTTATGTGCCAGCACAAACAATATCATTTTTAATTTTGCAAAAAATCGAGTAAATTTTTTAACAAAAAGATGATGGAATTTGAAGTATTTGATTGTCTGTTCCAACCCCTACAATTCTGTGATTCTGTGAAACGTGTCCATATAAAAGTAGCCTTGGTAAAAACAACTAAAACAGTGAAGAAGGAGATGGGTATGCACTGTTTAAGTTCATTGACAGCGGTGTTTGAAAAGTAAACATATTTTTGAATCTTAGTCATTAATGAACTGTAAGCTACAATGAGTTTACTCGCCAGAGTTAATTTTAACCAATTCTTACTGAGACAAACATTCTCTTCTGGTAGTGTTTCACTTCAGTCATTCAAAAAGTTGTGTTTCATATCAGTTTCCTATAATTTTGGATGGATAAACAGTCTTTTGCTGTAACTGTACAATACATGGCCTTCTCTCCTGAGTATTGACAGCTTTTATTTTACCCCTCCACTTATGTGTCTGAAAAGTGTTCTGGGAATTTCAGGCCTTGTCAAATTTTTATTTCCCATCTTTCTCAGGTGTTACTATGTTAGAGACCACAGCTGTGCTTTTGGCAAAATTCCTTGGCATCACTTTCTCTTTCATGTTATTCCAAATGCATGCTATCTTTGTGATGAGATGAATATAGTTTTTTATTTTATTTATTTTATTTTTTGTAAATTGAAGCACAGCCATAAACATTATATATAGGGAAAAAAAAAAGTATCGGTTAATCACTCTGATGAGACATTTCTATGGGATGGAACAGGCAAAGAGTATAAAAAAGAAAATAAGACTTGATGAACTGCACTAGCTAACACTTTTTTACTATCCAGAACAAACCAAGTGATGGAAAGGTAGACCCTGAAGAATTGTCTATCTTGTGATAAATACTTAGCTCTCCTTGTAGATGATCTGAGTTCTCCTTGTAGATGATATGACTAAGGGAACAATGTTGAAACATGGTGCAGAAAAGTGGTGTGTTTTGGCATGCTTGCCAATATCTCAAACACAAAAATGTGATAGTTGATTTCCATTTGTGGATTTACTTTGTTTAAGAGTGTAAATAACTCAGAGAATGACAAGGAAAAATGCATCATCCTCTCTTTAAGGGGGCAAGACCTTTTCTCACAGCAGTTAATAATTTTGTTCCAGCTCTGTACATTCCTAGACTTGTTCTTTCTGAATTAATTGATTTTCATTCTCCATTCTGTTTCAAGTCAATCAAACACTTTTATTTTTTTTTCATGCATATTTGCAGATCAGAATAAATATTCTAGTGTAGCATCCTACTTCTCCTAGAGGACTTAAGGAGGAGTATAAAAGCAAGACAAGAAAACCATGATACTACTCTAGAATAATCTCCTTGCTTCTTGCAATTTATGATGCAGTCACCTGAACTAAGGTTTAGACGTTCATATTTACTCGTGTTCAACGCATATTTCTTCAGTGAGTTTTTCTTTTTAAAATCTCAAATAGACATTTAGTATCAACAACATTCTGTGGCAAGAAAAAACACAGACAACAACACAAGAATGATGAAAAGCTGTCCTCCTTTGCCCAGAGTAGGACTGTTTACCTCTCAGATTAATCCAGCTTAGGTCTGAAAAAAAGAATGCAAAATATCTCTCCTTCCTGTAGCTCAAAACGAGAATCAACACACAAATCACCAAATACCCCAACATGTTTGTGATCAAAGTATTGTAAAACAATTTCTAAAAGCAGAGACTATGCCTACGAGTTCCTGCACGTGTATGGTTAGGACCTTCTTCTACAACTGTCCCACATATAACCTGGGGTTGCTGTCTTTTTTATTTGTTTATTTATTTTTCCTGACAGGATTTTAGTGTGAACAAATGCATCACATAATTTAATGTTAATATATACTAATACAATATTTTAATTAATACTCCATTAAGGTCACTATAATGAAGAAAAACGCTTTTATCAAACTCACATCATTTGTACTAAAAATTGTATCCAAGAGGAGCGACTATACGTAAGAATATATGATATTAAATGAAAAAAAGAAAGTATTTATGTACTGTTAGACATGATAAATGGAAGAAAAAGTGACCAGAATACATTTTTTTTTTTTTTTGGGGGGGGGGGTGGTTTGGTTGTGGGGAAAGATGTTTTTTTAATCTCTGTGCCACAGTAATTGAAATTTCAGTTTCTAGAACTATGCGTTAAATTGATGATCGTGTCATGACGATATATTTCTGGAATTTATACAAAAATATCCGTAGCGCATCTTTTCTGCATTAATTTTTCCTGTCTGTAATTCATCAAATGCTGCAAGGCCTGTACTGTATTATGCATTATGTATGGTTTTTTTTTTTTTTTTAGTTTGAATAAAGACTTGTTTACTTACCATATTCCAAACTCTTTCTTACCCTACACACTGATTGTATCCTGTTATTGCTAGATAAAATACAATTCACATTGCTCTATATTGTTTCTATATTAAATTGATGATGCACGTACTTCAGGGATAGGCCTGTGATAGTAGTTTTGTTTGTTTATCTTTGAGCTGATGTGAATTTCTACCATAATTGTTTAAGTACCTACCATCTAATGTGGTAGAGACATTCTCAGGGAAATCTGCTTCAGCTGCTATTTTTGTCTTTTTATTTTTTTTTTCCAGAACTAAAAATTTGGAATAGGCAACAACTTGAAAGGGTCAGACATGAGAGATTCAATTAAGAACTCCATGCGCCAAACGGCAGAATCTAATTTATCCACACTTTTAAATAGTAATTGTTCTTACAGAGTTAATACAATGTTTCTTCAGGCAGTTGGTGACAGGATGTGACAAAGTAACAGACCTGAGAGGGAATTGTTTTCTCTACTTCTGCCTATTGCAATCCTGATGAGGTTCAAGGTATCCCGTGCTCTGGTTTATGTAAGAAGCTAAATAGTCGAAAGGACATTTCAGGATGCTCTGGCAAAAGAGAAGGTGAGAATATTTTTGCTGGTTAATTCTGTAGCTTTAGAATTTTTTCTTCAATCTAAGAAGAAAAACTGTATGGAGCAAAACAGAGAAGGAAATAATGTCTAATGAACACTATAATTTTTAATAATTCTAGATGATTATAACAGTTTTACAATAAGTGATGTAAAAACATCATTCCACTCATCACAATTTATGCTGTAAATATTCAAAAATAAGCAACGTGAGATTTTGGCCTTTTGTGGCACATCTTTGTCAATGGTTTACCGGGCTGGATCGGCCCGGTTCCGTGACGATTGGTGCGGGGGACCCGCAGCCCCACACCCCAGGAAAGGGGAAGGGGGAAAGGGAAAAGGAAAAAGGGAGATGGGCCTAGAAACAAAACAGCGGCAATGATCTGAGGAGGAAAGCTAATTTACTAAATAAGATATCAGAAAGCAAAATAACACAATATAATACAATGTTATTGGAATTGAAGCTAATAAATAAAAAAAAATGAGCCAGAGTGTCCAATAAACTGAAGGCCTTACGCTAACACTGAAGGCGATACAGCAGCGAGCACCCACTGCTGAGTCGATCCCGAAGGAAAGAGAGTGTCCCGTGACCACAGAGAGTTTTTATCTTTTCCCTCTGAGCGGAAAATACGTAAAAATGCAAAGCATCGCAAAGTCCTCTGGGGAATGTAGTTCTTCTCTTCTGAGACAGGTATACCCGGAAATATCAATGATCTATGGAGTTGGAGTATTAACTCTTTAACTCTTAATGCACTACATGTTGTTATGATGTGGAATACCAATACCAAAAATCGTAAAACCATGACATTCCACCCCCTATTCCACATCATTACATCATGCTTGACACATATAGAAGAACAATGATTAACATGCATTATATACACACACACACAACATATATATAGATGTATATACATGGATTTACTGACTGCACTCCCCCAACATCAAATTCCCTTGTGGTACACACTGAACATCCCCATTCTTCTGCATCACCCACCAAGTGGACCCAGGTCCCTGAGCAAAGACAGTTCCACAGAGAGGTTTGCCCTTTCCAGAAGCTGTAAGGACCCAAACCGCTTTCCCCAACATGTTCTTTACATGCACTACAGGGACTTTATCTCCCTCTACAGTAGGTAGAGAGCTGGATTGGGCAGGACCATCACAATTGATGGATCCTCGGGTGTTGACCAACCACGTGGCTTCTGCCAAATGCTTCTCCCAATGCTTAAATGTTCCACCACCCATTGCTTTCAACATGGTTTTTAACAACCCATTGTATCTTTCAATCTTACCAGAAGCTGGTGCGTGATAGGGGATATGATAAATCTATTCAATGCCATGATCTTTGGCCCAATTATTTACAAGAGAATTTTTGAAATGAGTCCCATTATCTGACTCAATTCTTTCTGGAGTGCCATGTCGCCACAGGACTTGTTTCTCGAGACCTAGAATGGTGTTTCGGGCGGTAGCATGGGGTACTGCATATGTTTCAAGCCACCCAGTGGTTGCTTCCACCATGGTAAGCACGTAACGCTTGCCATTGCGAGATCGTGGCAAGGTGATATAATCAACCTGCCACGCCTCCCCATATTTATATTTTTGCCATCGCCCTTCCCCCCAAAGAGGTTTCATCCTCTTGGCTTGTTTAATTGTGGCGCATGTATCACAGTCATGGATAACCTGTGCAATAGCGTCCATAGTTAAGTCCACCCCTCGGTCTCTAGCCCATTTATATGTTGCGTTTCTTCCCTGATGGCCCGAGGTCTCATGGGCCCATCGAGCTAAAAATAATTCACTCTTATGTTGCCAGTCCAAGTCTACTTGAGCCATCTTAACTTTGGCAGCTCGATCTACCTGATGGTTATTCTGTTGTTCTTCAGTTGCCCGGCTTTGAGGAACATGAGCATCTACACGGCGCACCTTCACAACTATATTCTTTACTCGGGCAGCAATATCTTTCCACAGTTCAGCAGCCCAAATAGGTTTACCCCTCCGTTGCCAGCCATTTTGTTCCCATTGCTGTAACCACCCCCATAAAGCATTAGCCACCATCCATGAGTCAGTGTAAAGATAAAGCACTGGCCACCTCTCTCGTTCAGCAATATCTAAGGCCAGTTGGACAGTCTTTACCTCTGCAAATTGACTTGATTCTCCTTTTCCTTCAGTGGCCTCTGCAACTCGTCGTGTGGGGCTCCACACAGCAGATTTCCATCTGTGGTGCTTTCCCACAATGCGACACGATCCATCTGTGAACAGGGCGTACCTCTTTTCATCTTCTGGTAGTTCATTATATGGTGGGGCCTCTTTAGCACGTGATACCTCCTCTGCTGGTATTGTTCCAAACTTTTTACCTTCAGGCCAGCACATGATCACCTCCAGGATTCCTGGATGACTGAGGTTCCACATCCGAGCTCGCTGTGTAATCAGCACAATCCACTTACTCCAAGTGGCATCAGTAGCATGATGGGTAGAGGGAACCTTTCCTTTGAACATCCAGTTCAGCACTGGCAGTCGAGGTGCCAGAAGGAGCTGCGCTTCAGTACCAATTACTTTGGAAGCAGCTCGAACCCCCTCGTACGCGGCTAAGATCTCCTTCTCAGTTGGAGTGTAGCGCTTCTCAGACCCCCTATATGCTCGACTCCAGAAACCAAGGGGTCGGCCTCAGGTCTCTCCAGAAGCTCTTTGCCACAAACTCCAAGTGGGACCTTCCTTTCCAGCAGCAGTGTAGAGGATGTTCTTTACATCCTGTCCTGTCTGCACTGGCCCCAGGGCCACGGCACAGGCTATCTCCTGCTTGATTTGTTCAAAAGCCTGCTGCTGCTCAGGGCCCCATACAAAATCATTCTTCTTCCACGTCACCAGAAAGAGAGGGCTCACAATGAGACTATAGTTTGGAACATGCATTCTCCAAAAGCCCACTAGAAAAGCTTGGGTCTCTGTCTTACTGGTGGGTGGAGACATGGCAGTGATTTTGTCAATCACATCTGTAGGGATGTGATGACGTCCATCTTGCCACTTTATACCTAGGAACTGGATTTCCTGTGCAGGCCCTTTCACTTTGCTTCGCTTAACAGCAAAGCCAGCTCGCAGGAGGATCTGGATTATTCTCTCTCCTTTCTCGAAAACTTCCCCTGCTATATTGCCCCATACAATGATGTCATCAATGTATTGTAAGTGCTCAGGAGCACCGCCCTGTTCCAATGCAGTTTGGATCAACCCGTGACAAATGGTTGGGCTGTGCTTCCACCCCTGGGGCAAACGGTTCCAGGTGTACTGAACGCCCCTCCATGTGAAAGCAAACTGCGGCCTGCATTCTGTGGCCAGAGGAATTGAAAAGAAGGCATTGGCAATGTCAGTGGTGGCATACCACTTGGCTGCTTTTGACTCCAATTCATACTGGAGTTGAAGCATGTCCGGCACAGCAGCACCCAGGGGGGGTGTGACTTCATTCAGGCCACGGTAATCTACCGTCAGCCTCCATTCTCCACTGGCTTTACGCATTGGCCATATGGGGCTGTTAAAAGGAGAGTGAGTTTTACTGATCACTCCCTGGCTCTCTAGCTGACGGATCATGTTATGAATGGGGAGCAAGGAATCCCTGTTAGTGCGGTACTGTCATCTGTGCACCGTTTTTGTAGCAATTGGTACCTGTTGCTCTTCCACTTGTAGCAACCCCACAACAGACGGATCTTCTGACAGGCCAGGCAAAGCAGACAGCTGCTTAATGTTATCTGCATCCACAGCAGCTATTCCAAAAGCCCATCGATACCCTTTGGGATCCTTGAAATATCCCCTTTTGAGGTAATCAATACCAAGTATACATGGAGCCCCTGGGCCAATCACAATAGGATGTTTTTGCCAGTCTTTACCAGTGAGGCTTATTTCAGCCTCCAACTTGGTTAGCTCTTGGGAACCCCCAGTCACCCCAGAAATACAGATTAATTCTGTCCCTTGGTGACTCGAAGGCAATAGAGTGCATTGTGCACCAGTGTCCACCAATGCCTTATATTTTTGTGGTTCTGATGTGCCAGGCCATCGAATCCACACAGTCCAATACACTCTATTATTCCTTTCCCCCCCATGGCTGGGGGCAGGGCCCCTCTATTTGTTACCTCTGTTGATTTTACGGCTACTGCCGGCAGTCACTGGAGCAGTCACCTTCTTGGAGAAGTTCACCCTGGTGGTTGACCTATTTCGTAACTCTTTTACACGTGCCTGAAGTGCAGAAGTGGGTTTCTTATGCCACTTCTTCATATCTTCCCCCTGGTCACGAAGGTAACGCCACAAGGTAATACGTGACATAGTTTTACTGTTGTCACTTCCTCGAACAGGAGAACGTCTTCTTTTGATAGCTGAGATGTTGCTGTTTTGGGAATCCTCATTCTCATCAGATCGATCAGTTTCATCAGAATTAAGCACAGTAGCCAGTTCGTCCATTATATCTTTTTGATTGCTCTCCATTCTGTCCAGTCTTTCGGTCACCTTTACGAAGGCTGAAACGTAAGCTCGTAGAGGGGTTAAATGTAACTCTATGTCTTGAAGTCTGTTAATCAGGTCATTTATCAGGGGTCTTCTTTGTCTTCTGCCATACATTGCTGCTAATGTACTGGCATACCTGTCTGGTGCTGTCCTTGTGAATATACGCCACATTACTGGTGTACACCTGATCCTCTCAGGATCATGCTCTTGGTTCGGTTCATCATGAGTGAATGCAGGGTCATGTAACATTTCCGCTATGGCATATTCTCTCAAATAATTTGTGCCATTTTACTAAAACAAGCTAGCAGCACCCATAAAAGTTTACAAATATCCCAGAACAACTGGCAGTACGCCTAGACTTCAAGGTCGTGTTATGCCGTACAGTACCTGCACTACAGATAAGCTTGCTAGCAAGAGACAGAGATTCACTCTAAGAGTATGTCTCTGCCCGGCTAAGGCACCTGGTCTTGCCCCATGTTGGGCGACAAAAATGTCAATGGTTTACCGGGCTGGATCGACCCAGTTCCATGACGATTGGTGTGGGGGACCCGCAGCCCCACATCCCAGGAAAGGGGAAGGGGGAAAGGGAAAAGGAAAAAGGGAGATGGGCCTAGAAACAAAACAGCGGCAATGATCTGAGGAGGAAAGCTAATTTACTAAATAAGATATCAGAAAGCAAAATAACACAATATAATACAATGTTATTGGAATTGAAGCTAATAAATCAAAGAAAATGAGCCAGAGAGAGTGTCCGATAAACCGAAGGCCTTACGCTAATGCTGAAGGCGATACGGCAGCGAGCACCCACTGCTGAGTCGATCCCGAAGGAAAGAGAGCGTCCCGTGAACACAGAGAGTTTTTATCTTTTCCCTCTGAGCAGAAAATACGTAAAAATGCAAAGCATCGCAAAGTCTTCTGGGGAATGTAGTTCTTCTCTTCTGAGACAGGTAAACCCGGAAATATCAATGATCTATGGAGCTGGAGTATTAACTCTTTAACTCTTAATGCACTACATGTTGTTATGATGTGGAATACCAATACCAAAAATCGTAAAACCATGACAATCTTCTGTATTCTTAAGTACTTCTTTTTCACAGTCATGGAACCTTAATAGTGCAAATAAAATATAAAATATTTTTTAGCAGCTCAGCAGTACGAATGAGCCAAAACATTTAATTTCATTATATTTGTATTCTTTCTGAGTTACTGATATTACAGTAAGAAACGAAGATAAGTACTCTTATTTGCATTTCTGTGTACAATGTAGAAATCTAAATGACGTAGTGAAATATTGTGTGGTTGTGATACAGTATAGTTGGCTATGTAAATCTGTGTAGACTTATTTATGTTAGGGGTCACCTGCTATGCTGGCGTAAATCAGTGTACCTTTCATGGATGTTACCAAAATTTTAAATAGCTTCAGATATGAAAATCCTGCTTTCAAATAACTGTCAGTATTTGTCTTCTCAAACTGTTTTGAGATAATAACTTTCTTAGAAAAATCAGTGTTAGCTCCAGTGAAATAAATGAATGCTGTTAAAAAAAAAAGTAAATCAAACTTCTCAGTGTCTAGGTAATGTTTTCCTTAGTTTGTTCTGAAGTTCATAATACAAGCTGTAAGATAGAAAGTGCATTAATATATTTCCAGGACTGTAGGTCATCCATGATGATAGAAAACAAGAAAAAGCACTTGCTTGTTTGATTTTCTTTTTTTCATTCTTTCTTAAATATTTCTATTTGCACATATTAATAAATAGGTGTTCAATGAAATGCAATAGCTTCATAATGAATATTTTGTTAAATATAGAGTGTTAGAATGGTAGAATGTTTTGAGTTGGAAGGGACTTTTGAAGGTCATCTATTACAATTTGGAGGGACACCTACAGCTAGATTAAGTCCCTCAGAGCCTTGTTCAACCTGACCTTGAAAGTCTCCAAAGACAAGGCTTCCACATAACCATAGAAACATACAATGACTTGGACTGGAAGGGATATTAAAGATCATCTAGTTCCACGCCTTGTGCCATAGGCAGAGTTGCCACCCACCAGATCAGTTTGCCCAAGGCCACAACCAACCAAGCCTTGAACACCTCCAAGAATGAGTTATACACAGCTTATCAACACAGACGATGCCAATTCCTTCCCACTTTCTGAGTAAATAACTTCTTCCTACTATCTTTCCTAAATCTCCCCTCTTTTAGTTTAAAACCACTCACCCTTGTTCTATCACAATCAGACCATAAAAATACAGTTTCCTTTCTGATTATAATGTCCCTTTATGTACTGAAAGAACTAGATGATATCTCTTCAGATCTTTCTCTTCTCCAGGCTGAATAACCCTACATCTCTCAGATTTTTTTTCCCAGGAAAGGTGTTTCATCCTTCTGGTCATCTCCGCGGCACCTCTCCACAACATCTTCAATGGCTCTACATCTATGGCTTCAATGGCTATACATCTATTTCCTGGTCATCTGGAGAGGTTCCACAAGATTGGAGGCTTGCTGATGTGACTCCCATCTACAAGAAAAGCCGTAAGAAAGATCCGGGGAACTACAGGCCTGTCAGCCTGACCTCGGTATCAGGGAAAGTTATGGAGCAATTGATCTTGAGGGAGATCACACGACACGTGCATGGCAATCGGGATCAGAACCAGCCAGCATGGGTTCACAAAGGGCAGGTTGTGCTTGTCCAACCCCATCTCCTTCTACGACTGGGTGACCAGACTGGTAGATGAGGGACAGGCTGTTGATGTAGTCTACCTGGACTTCAGCAAAGCCTTTGACATGGTCTCCCACAGTATTCTCCTGGGGAAACTGGCAGCCCGTGGTGTGGACAGATTCACTCTTCTCTGCGTTGAGAATTGGCTAGAGGGCCGTACCCAGCGGGTAGTGGTTAATGGAGTTAAGTCCAGCTGGCGTCCTGTTACGAGTGGTGCCCCCCAAGGGTCGGTATTGGGGCCCATCTTGTTTAATATCTTCGTTGATGACCTGGATGAGGGGATTGAGTGTACCCTCAGTAAGTTTGCGGATGGCACCAAGCTGGGAGGATGTGTCGATCTGCCTGAGGATAGGGAGGCCCTTCAGCGGGATCTGGATAGGCTGAACAGCTGAGGTCAATGGGATGAAGTTCAATAAGGCCAAGTGCCGGGTCCTGCACTTTGGCCACAATAACCCCATGCAATTCTATAGGCTTGGGGCAGAATGGCTTGAAGAGTGTATAGAGGAAAAGGACCTGGGGGTGTTGGTTGATGCTCGGCTCAACATGAGCCGGCAGTGTGCCCAGGTGGCCAAGAAGACCAATGGCATCCTAGCCTGTATTAGAAATAGTGTGGCCAGCAGGAGCAGGGAGGTGATCATCCCCCTGTACTCAGCTCTGGTGCGGCCGCACCTCAAGTACTGTGTCCAGTTTTGGGCTCCTCACTACAAGAGAGACATTGAGGCCCTGGAGCGTGTTCAGAGAAGGGCAACAAAACTGGTGAGGGGTCTGGAGCACAGGTCTTACGAGGAGCGGCTGAGGAAGCTGGGATTGTTTAGTCTGGAGAAAAGGATACTCAGAGGAGACCTCATCGCACTCTACCACTTCCTGAAGGGAGGCTGTGGTGAGGAGGGGGTCGGCCTCTTCTCCCAGATAACTAATGACAGGACGAGAGGGAATGGCCACAAGTTGCGCAGGGGAAGATTTAGATTAGATTTGAGGAAAAATTTTTTCTCTGAGAGAGTGATCAGGCACTGGAATGGCCTGCCTAGGGAGGTGGTTGAGGCACAGTCCCTAGCGCTGTTCAAGAAGCGTTTAGATGAGGTGCTAAGGGATTTGATTTAGTAGCTTGGTGGGTAGGGATGGTGGTGGGAGGATGGTTGGACTAGATGATCTTGTAGGTCCTTTCCAACCTAATGAATCTATGAATCTATGAATCTATTCTGTGCTTAGGTCTGAGAGCTGAAGGCAGTTCTCCAGATGGAGCCTCGCAAGGGTAGAGCAGAGGTGAACAATTCCCTCCCTTTCCCTACTGGCTACCACTCTTCTGATGTAGTCTGGGGTACACTTGGCTTTCAGGGCTGCAAGTGCACACTGCTGGTTCATATCCAGCTTTTTGTCCATCAGTGCTATGTGAGAATACAGAACTATGCTTCCCAGTACAATAGAAATTGAGCAAATCTGGATTGTATTGTAAATATTTTTCCCACTTGTTTAAAGTTTGAGTGGTACATGCATAAAGAAAAAAAAAGCTGTTATTGTATTTGCAGATTATTAATAATACAAGAGAATTTGAATTGGGATTCATGACAGTTATGAAATATTTGAAACTCTCAAATTATTCTTCATCTATGTTGACCCATACTTATCGTCTACTGTCAACTATTATACCAAAATTCCTTACTCTTGGTCTAAGGAATAGAGAATGACACAATCAGTATGACAGTATTTCACCTCTGATAAATAATAGACTAGCTACATTTCAGATCAGTTATGAATTCCCTCTTATCTTCTACTCAACATTTGGATTAAATGTGTCAAAACAGTATAGATCATGAGTGAAGTCTTTATAATACTCAAACGCAATACATTGTTTACCACCTACATGTTTACTAAACTCACACCAAGTATTTTCTGCTCACATAGGGCTAGCTGGGCATTGGTTGATGGGTGGTGAGCAATTGCTTGTTCATCACTTGTTATGTACATACATACATACATACATATATGTATGTATGTGTGTATATATATACTGTCATAACTATTATCCTTTCCCTTTTCTTTATCTTAGAAAATAGTTTTATCTCAACCCATGAGTTCTACTTTGCTGTTTTTTTTTTTTCAATTCTCTCTCCCATCACACTAGGAAGGGGGACATACTAGTAAACAATTGTGTAGTGCTTAGCCACACACAAGGTTAAATAAGCTTAGAAGATGATAATGGAAGGCGCCAAACCAGTTAGAAAGTCATGGAACACACTGCCAGTCTTTGCTGGACTGTTGTATTACACTCACCTTGTAGTCCTTCTGACTTTCATCTTTTCAGGCTGATGAATAACGGAAATGGTAAGCAATGTTTTACTAGCAAAAATGCTATCATAACAGCTGTGAAGCACCAGATCACCTTCACAGGTGCCGATGTTTTTGAGCACTGCATGCAGACTGTTGTTCATCAAAGGTGAAAACGCATAGCTAACAGTGGTGACTGTTTAAGAGCAGTGTTTGTAATTGAGAATTTTCTCTATAAAGTACTGTTATTGTGTTCTCTGTACCTGCTTTAGTTTCCATGGAAATAAATAGGAGGTATTACTTTTGGAGCAACCTGTATATATACTAGGACTGTATGTGTGTGGGGAGAGGGAGGGGTGGATGTAAAGAGAAGGAAGGATAGGAGCCTCTCATGTTTTGTGTGTTTCCCATGAGTATACACATGCAAGAGAGCATGTACACAACACACCAAGATATAATTCTTCACAGATATGTTTTCCTAAGCAATATAAACAAGGTCACGGTTTATCCTGGGAGGTTAATTTGCTCTGACTTTGAGACATCACTTTGTGTCTGGTGTTAATATTTCAGTCCAAATGCCACATCTTTTATCTTTTATTTATGGTGATCTATATATTCATTTCTCAACCATGGCAGTCACTGAATGTAGAAAAGGCAGTGATCCTTATTTATTTTACTTGTTTTAATTTATTTTCTATCTGTATCATATACTTTATGCCCGAAAGAATAAGTACAGACTGTGGAAGAGAGAAAAAAAGAATAGGGAAAATAACACAATACTTTGAGGATTTTTCCAGAAAGTTGAACCAGAAATAGTCTTTCCTCAAACAGGAGGTGCGGCTATGATTAAGAAACAAGAAGATTTGTCTTTAGGTGGCACACAATGTACGTGCTACGTACAAATAGAATCTCATATATAAAAAGGCAGCTGGACAATAACAGGAGGATATGAATGTGGAAATGTAAATAGTAAAGCCCTGCATAAACTTTCAATAAATTCACCTGTAAGTCTAATAAATCTACTTGGAAAATGACTGTTATTTAAAGAGCTGGAACCTTTTTTCCTTTTGAATAATAGTCATCTGGAATTGTGAATCAAGGTCTATGTTCTATCAAGTGTAATACTGTCAGTAAATCAAATTTTCTTCTGCCAAAGACAAAGGACAAGGCAAATTACCTAAACATGTATGTCAGCGATATTTTCCTTTATTTTTCAAACTCAAATAAGGATCGCTTATATTCTGAAAAGTTTAAATTTCTAGCAAAGCACTGCTATTACTCTCTTAGACCATCATTATCTTTCAGTTTTCAATGCAACTTGATCTTCTCTTCTCAATCATACTTCCCTTTAAATCTCAAGTGGTTTTATGTGAATATGTGTGAGCTTCACTTGGCACCACATTCTATGACTCAGCCACAACCTTCCCACACAATCCTGCTTTGTTGCCTCGAGAAGTCCTCAGACATGACATTCCTGACAAATGGTCATGCACATTCTGGAAAATTCTCCAGACATCATCAAATGAATGTAAAGTTATTACCTTCAAATACTAAAAAGAAATGTTAAAACACTCTACCTGGAAGAATTTTTTTAATCCCAACTTGGATACCAAAACAGACAAATATTCCAATAGTAGCTACAGAGAAGTAAAGGTGGGACATGTTACAACAAGGAGTCTGTAAAGGCTGTCTCTGAATTCCTACTGACAGGCTTATTTCTCCTTAATTAGCTGCCTGGCATTTTTGTGTATCAATCAAACTGCAGTATAAAATCACTAGCACAGGCTAGATTCAAAGTAATGCTGCATCACATCGGACATATTCCCAGCTTTATGATGGCTGTTTGTGTGCGCATAATAATAAAGAAGAATTTAACTACTTAACCGTGGTAAAAATTTATTCAGTCATTCCCATTTTCAGGTGATTTGAAGAGCAGAGGTCAAGACAATCCCCATTATTTTCCATTCATTCTCAATTCATGAAGGGTAATCTTGTCCCTGTGAATACTATATTCTATTGTAAAAGCGTATTGTACAGTTAAGGAAATCATTAATCTCCTCAATAAAAAAAATATTCAGCTGCTCTTCTTTTGGCTTGATGCATGCAGCATCCAGGGAATCAAGTATGATATCAAAGTTGGCAAAGGTTCGTTTTTGTTTTAGAACCACAAAACATGGTCTTGAAGCCAGAATGTATCCCACAGGCATTACGCTTGACTGTCTGAAAAGAATTTAGCCCCAAAGGAAATTACTCTAATACTTGTAATTGAAGATGCAACTAGAAAATAACAAAATACTGAAAGTAAAACTTTACAACCCTTGGGAGGATGTTGAAGGTATAAGGAGAACAGGAAATGTTCTCCTCAGTCCTCCCTTTTGAAGACTTGGGTGCAGGTAAAAGAGGAGAATGGCTAAACTGAATGATTGGCTGTGGGTATGGGACTGTGCTAAGGGTTATCTGTACCACGATCTTGGAAAAGCTTTCCAATATCAGGCATGCTGATTATGATAGTTCCAGGGGGAACAAGAATGTTCTGGGCAGCAAGCAGAGCTTTAAATTAGATTTGACAGGGGAAGCGAGGTATTTAATAGTGACAGAGAAGAACCAGGGAACACTGTCAAGGTAGCAGAGAAGAACTTGAATTTGCCTCAGAGGAATCTGGATGGTCCTCTTCAAGAAGGTAACACAGTCCATTGCCCAGGTGAAGTGCCTCTACAATGGGTGCACACAGCATGGGAAATAAGCAGGAGATGTAATTCATGGTGTAATTGTAAAACTATGACCTAATTGTACTATGGTAACATAGGAGGAAGCATTGAGGAAGCATTGCAGATGGAAATCTGCTGTGTGGAGCCCCACATGACAATGTGCAGAGGCCACTGAAGGAGAAGGAGAATCAAGTCAGTTCACAGAGGTAAAGGCTGTCCAGCTGGCCTTGGATGTGGCTGAACGGGAGAGGTGGCCAATGCTGTATCTTTATACTGACTCATGGATGGTGGAAAATGTTTAATGGGTGCGGTTACTGTAGCGGTAACAAAGCAACTGACAAAGAAGAGGTAAACCTATTTGGGTTGTTGAACTGCTGGAAAACATTGCTGCCCAAACAAAAAATATGGTCATAAAGGTGCAACATGTAGATGCTCATGTGCCCAAGAGTCGAGCTATAGAAGAACAACAAAATTGCCATCAGGTAGATTGAGCTGCCAAAGTTAAGGTGTCTCAAGTAGACTCGGACTAGCAACACAAGGATGAATTACTTTTAGCTCGGTGGGCCCATGAAATCTCAGGTCATCAAGGAAGAAATACGACATATTAGTAGGCCAGAGACAGGGGTGGACTTAACTATGGACACTAGGTTATCCATGCACAGGTTATCCATGACTGTGACACACATTACTGACACATATTACATAATTACTGTGCCGTAATTAAACAAGCCAAGAGAATGAAACCTCTCTGTGAGGAAGGGCGATAGCAAAAGGATAAATATGGGGAGAAGTGGCAGGTTGATTACCTTGCCACAAACTTGCGATGGTAAGTGCTGTGCTTACCACGGTGAAGGCAAACACTGGGTGGCTTGAAACATACTACCACCCAAAACACCATATTAAGTTTGGAGAAGCAAATCCTATGGCAACATAGCACTCCAGAAAGAACTGAGTCAGATAATGGGACTCATTTAAAAAATTATCTTGTAAATACTTAAGCCAAAGATCATGGCATTGAGTGGATTTATCATAACCCCTACTGTGCACCAGCTTCAGGTAAGATCGAATACTACAACCAATTGTTAAAATCCATGTTGGAAGCAATGGGTGGTGGAACATCTAAGCATTGGGAGAAGCATTTGACAGAAGCCACCTGGTTGTTCAACACCAGAGGACTGGTCAATTGCAATGGTCCTACCCAATCCAGCTCCATACTGTAGAGGGAGATAAGGTCCCCATGGTACATGTAAAGAGCACGCTGGAAAAAGTGGTTTGGGACCTTCCGGCTACTGGAAAGGACAAACCTCTCAGTGGAACTGCTTTTGCCCAGGGACCTGGGTTCACTTGGTGGGTGATGAAGAAAAATGGGGACATCCAGTATGTACCACAAGGGAATTTGATGCTGGGGGAGTGCAATCAGTGATTTCATGCATATATATATGTACATAGTTATGTGCATACGTAATGCATGTTAATTACTGTTTTGTTTATATATAGATATATGTTAAGCATGGTGTGATGATGTGGAATAAATGGTGGAATATTGTGTTTTTGTGATTTTTGCTGTCGATATTCCACATCAGAACATCATGTAAAACAATGGAAGTTAAAGAGTTAATATTAAGGCGGATGGAGGAAGAGGAGTGGAGCTCCTGGCTGGACACCAGCTGCTCTCCCTGACATGCTTTCTCTCAGTTTTTCCATGGAGAAAAGCACGTGTGCTTCCCCTGAAGTCTACCTGAGTAAGATCTCATATTGTTGGATACCACTGTCTCTCTCATTTTGTTTTGATTTTGTTGGATTTAGTAAATTACGGTTCCTCCTCAGATCATTGCCATTGTTTTTTTGTTGTTGTTGTTGTTTGTTTGTTTTTGTTTTTGTTTTAGAGACATCTGCTATATTTGTACCCTACCCCTTCTCCCAGAGTACACATTTCTGCTTGGGGACAGTCACCCCACTAAAGGCGAGGGAGGATTTTTCTTTCTTTCACTCTCTTTTGTTTTTATTTTTTTTATTTGTTTTTGTTTCCCTGTAACGGACTCAGAACTAGAGATAACTCCACGACACAGCCCAAGATAATAATTTTTCATTCAGTGTGTCTGGGCAAGCCAAAAGTTGGACTCCTGTTGCACAAAGAAAGACCAAGAAAGCTACCAGTAGGTGAGCTGCATGCATGTGCCTGGGAAGATTAAATAAAAGATCCTCCTGGAATGTTAAGGAACATGCAAGATGAAGAAGTGATCAGTAACAGCCAGCACAGCTCCATCAAACATATGCCTCACAAATCTGGTGGCCTCCTATGACGGAGTGACAACATCACAAGACAAAAAGTAACCCATCTCATCTACCTGGACTTATGCAACAACTTTGCTATCATCCTACATTACATTCTTAATTCTAAATTGGGAATATATGTACTTGAAGGGTGAACTATTCAGTCGAAAAGGTATCTGTTGGATGGTCGCAGCCAGAGAACTGTGATCAATGTCTCTACGTCCAGATGGAGGTGGTTTTTGGGTTGTGATCTCTGTCTTCCACATCTTCATCAGTATCCTAGAAAGTGGGATTGAGTCCACCCTCAAAAAGTTTGCAGATTGCACTTAATGGCGCAGATGATAAAATAGAATGGACCTGGACATTCTTGAATAGTGGTGCCACATTACCTTAATGAGGTTCAAATAGACCAAATGCAAGGTGTTGCACCTGAGTTTGGGCAACCCCAGATATGGGTCCACCTCTACTCTGCCCTCATGAAGCCCAACTGTACTACTACATTTGTATCTGGAGCCTCTAGCACAGCGAAGATGCATAGCTATTGGAGCAGGTCCAGAGGAGGGCCACAAGAATATTCAGAGAGCTGAAGTATCTCTCCTGCAAAGAAAAGCTGTGAAAACTGAATTGTTTAGCTTAGAGATGTCTCTAAGGAGACCTCATTGCAATCTTTCAGTTTTTAAAGAGAGCTTATAAACAAGATGGAAAACAAGTTTTTAAAAGGATAATGATAGGACAAGGGGGAATGGTTTTAAACTAAAAGACGGGAGATTTTAGGTAAGATGCTAGGAAGAAATTTTTTACGTAGGATGTGGTGAGACACTGAAATCGGTTACCCAGAGAAGCTGTGGATTCCCTGTCCCCAGAAGTGTTTAAGTCCAGGTTGGATCAGCTACTGTACCGTCTAATCTGGTGACTGACATCCTTTTCCACAACAAGGGGCTGGGACAGGGTGATCATTAAGGTGTGTTTCAACCCAAGCCATTGTATTATTCTATGATTTTAGACCCAGAGGATACCACTCTAATAAACAGTTTAAATTAGAATATAAGTAAGATCCTTCAAATATCAGAATTCTGTCCCACTCATTTCTTTACATGGACACATTGGCAGATTGGACAAAATAATGTTGAAATTCTGAGGAAAATGAGGTTTAGATCTCTGAACCTTTCATTTTTTATTATTTTTTTTTCCCCTGGAATTTCACTGTCCTTTTAGTGGATTAAGTTATCCTTTTATAAGACAAGGAAGTGATATGCCTATATGTTCTGGGGACAACAAAGTTTTCTGAATGTAGAACATAGCAAGAACACACCAAGCATATACTAATGTTGATTCTTGAGATGTTCCTTATGGGGCAGCCTGTTATTGTGCACAGATGTCACTCATCTAACAGATTATCAAAGTTAAAAAAAAAACAAAAAAAAAGGAAAAAAGTTATCAAAGTAAGATTAACATGCGTACTTTACTCTTCACTGGTGAGAGAGACAGCTCTCTTGAGAGATTCAAATCTAAAATGGTTTGAATCTCCCTCTTCAAATCTCTAGAAATTACAAATGGAAATCCTATTTTTTATCTTACTGAAGGGTAGTAACATTAAATATTAGTTAGATGAATTAGGCGCCCAAGTTCGTTGGAACGTACCTCAGTCACAGATCTTTTCTTACATAGATAATCAGTTTTGTGGAGGTTGTTTTGATGCCAGAAAGAAGTAGAGCTGGTCCATGAAGTTTAAGTAATAGTTCCAGAAAGCAGCAACCTCATTAGAACAAGGCAAATTATAGGGGAATTGGGCCCAGGTGCCACAGGATATTTAAAAATGTAGCTCAATCAAGGGAAAGTTTTCTATCATAGTACCTGCGAGTTGCTGAGGTCTCAGGGCAAGACTCCTTTACTTAACCATTGACTTTAAGCAGATCTTAAGAACCACCACTTCACTCCTGTAAAGAGGTTAAACACTTTTCTTCTGTAAAACTTGTAGGGTTTGTTACAGGTGCTAAACATCTACTGAAATCAGCGTATGTTTAGCGTTTAAATAGCTAAAAAAATCACTGCTTGGAAAACTGTATAAGATTTTACAATATATTAATCCTAGTATTATGTTCTTGAATATGTAGTAGTGTACAATTTCTTTGTCTCTAACTGATAAAGTTAGAGACCTAATGTCATAATCAGTTATGGAAAATATCCAGGCTTTTTTAAGAGTTGCTCAAGACAACTTGTCTACGTATCTACAAAAGGAAGTCTGTCTTCTTATAGAAACAAGTTTAACATTTTTACCTTTTGATTTTAGATTCACAGTATACATTGTATCCAACCTTAATATTTTACATCGTAAGCCAGATAATCTTTTATGTTTTATTTATGATGATCCTGATATTAATTTCTCAGTAGCAACTGGCATAGCAGGAGGGACAAGGCATTGATCTTCCAGTTTATCTACTTCTCTTACATATTTTGAGGTTGAAGATGCCTAGAGAGATTGTTGTAACTCTTGCATCAGCACAATGTTTGTGTATTTCTCATGCATGAAAAACAAAAGCAGGAAAACAAAATTGTATCATTTGCAGAAATATCCTTGACCTCTGTAATCAATATAACAGGATTCTCTTCGGTAGTTTAGCGGAATGTCTGATATTCCAAAATGAAAAATCAGTTATGTGAGAGTATGTGTATACAGTTTTGTGATGTGTACACAAATGGCTGGAAACACCAAAAAAACATTTATTTTATTTACAGATTAGAATGTTATAAAAGTAACCTATGATGAGATGTACTGTTTATCTAATAATGAAGGAAAACTAGTAACATTAAAAGTATGTCATCTTCTTTGCAATAGTTAGGTGAGAATATACTTATACATGCACATATATATATTTCCTCTAATCTCAGTGTATAAGTCACAGGGCTTCACTTTAAGTTGTGATTAATTTCTTAGTATCATTCATAAAGCCTGCTAGGGGCAAGCTCAGAAGGATTACACAAAGAGAAGACTTTCATATTCTTAATCACTGTATTGCTTATTATTGCACAATAGGATTTGACAGCTCTTACTGTATCACTTCCAATTTTATCTCTTTAAAATCAAGTAGTTGATCTACATTGTTATTAGTAAGGAATCACAGATTAATGCTGCTTCCAAAATTCATTCCATTTGCTATCCCTGTAATATGAAGTCAGGGGATGTTAACCATCTAATGCCCGTGCACCTTTGAGTCCATCAGCTATAGGCAGATTACAGGCACTGGTAAACATGAAATACAGAATTCAAAACTTTCCTCTGCCAAGTGTATGTACACTTAAATACTGTCCAGTTTAAGAACAGCTAAAACTATGTACCTAAAAATTGGTTAGTTAAGAAGTAAAGTAGTTAAAATATTCCTTGACAGTGAGTAGTAGGTACTGCACAAGGACACAGTACAAGTCGGTGGGAAAAATTACAGCTTGCGCTCCTAATTTTGCAATACATAGAGTATATAGAAGTGAATGTTGTAACTCCTGTCATGTCTCCTATGCGGCTTTAGCTATTTAGGTTATTTCTTCTTTCTCCTCAACTCACTGACTCCCACGAATTCAGAACAGTAGTGATTCATTTGTGCCAAAACTTTCCAGCTCTTCAACCCAGAGTCCACGACGCAATACCAACACTCCAGATGGTGTCCAAATGTCCCTCTGGAGAGAGAGATTTCTCAGTGCAGAAGGTAAGGTGACATTATGCACGGAATCATGCTCTTAAGATTGGTTAGAGACAACAGGCCTGAGTTAGGTTTAGGAGCTATCTGAATCTAAGCATCATGGCTCTAATTATGCAGCTCTTTGCAAGACCTCAGTTCCCTTTGAAGCTGCATCTGCTGCTGACAGTATTCAGCTACATGTTACTTCTGAAAGAAAAATACATCTCAACCCCTGAAGGTTTTAAGAAATCAAGAAGCAGGGAGATGTAGAGTAACTTTCCACCGGACACTTTTAAAGCTACCAAAGAAAATTTTCCCTAACAATCATTGTCCTCTTTGGCATTGTAAGAAGGACATGCATGGACTCAGTCACAAACTGATTTTCCTTAACAGTCTATGATGTAGTGTTTGTACAAAAGGTGCCATATGACCTGCTGAGCTTTATGTTGCAATGTAAATGCTTTAGAAAACCTCATCATTCTAATGGGCATAGTAAATACAATATCTGTAAGAGACTATTCTAATACCATTGACTCACAGTTTGCTGATGAGCATGTCTTGGGGCAACGAACGAGAGATAAGCGGCAGCTCGATGGCCGCTGAACACTCTTTTGTTTGGTACTCACCTCCGTGGGGAGATAGCCATCTCAGGAGACGCTTGCCTGGCACACTAGCACGGGATTTGTCACGTAGACTGGAGGAATGTGGAAGATAAATAGAGGGGTCCTGCAGCCACGAAGTTGGGGGGTTTTCTCTGTTGGGGATTTTCTCTACTACCTGGAGAGAGTTCCCGAGCTGATCACTGCTGCTGCCAGGAGTTTCTCTTCGGAGAGATTTCCCGAGATGATCACTGTTGCTGTCCGGAGTTTCTCTTCGGAGAGACTTCCCGAGCTGATCACTGCTGCTGCCTGGAGTGGCCTTCTCTTAGGAGAGACCTCACGAGCTGATCACTGTTCACTGCTGCCCCTCTCGGGGTTGCCTCCCTCGCTGCTTCTCCGGTGCGGACCCGGTGCTGACCCCTCGCTGTTTCTCCGGCCGACTGCTCGTTGCTCAAGGCTGCCCGTCGCTGCTGCTGTTCTCCCCGCTTCTGCCAGCCCTGCTCTTCGGCCTCGGACTTGCAATCGGACCGCCCCTAGAATCCCGGCTGGTGACTATCCCTGCGTTGTACAAACCCTTGCTTCTTTCCTATCTTTCCTATTGCTCGCCTTCCCTTCCCCATCACCCTTAACAGTGTCCGCCTTCCCCTTCCCCATGTCCCTGGTCAATATTGGTAATAAACTGGTCGGACCAACATTTGAACCGTTGTTTCTTAATCTCACGCTGGGTATACACATAATCTTAAAGAACCTCGTCTCCCTCCTTTATATTGGAGCGAGACAGTATCTTACATAAAGATTGTACCAAAAAGCTGTGAGGGGTTTTAGAACAGTACAGCACAGAAAATTCAAGAAACTACTGCAAGTTATTTTTTTATTTTAAAGCTTTCATACTACTATGAGGACCCTTTTTTTCCAGAACTTCAGTCTCTTGCTAAGAATCCTTGCTCACAATGTGTGTTGAAAAAAAATCAATGAGAAAGTCTATGAGCATTTACCGAAATCTAGGGACATGATTTGGCTGCCTTTTGTCGTGTTCTAAAACTATCTAAATATATTATTATTCATTACTAGCTTCAGCTGAGACCATAACAGAAATTCTGGTAAAACGAGAGAGACTCCCCTCATGGTATTTCTGGACATAAACAGTAATAGAAATGACAGAAATTTCACAGGGGAGACTGCTTTTATGATATTTCTTTCTGAATTTTACGATTTTATGGAGTTCAGTAATGTTCTGGGTGCCTCAAGTAAAGGTAAGATGAATAGTACATAAAAGAGCAAGAATAGCTTCTATCCCAAGGTGCTTGTAATCAGATTTCATACAATGGCAAAAAGAAAGAGAATAACAAAATGAAATGAAGCTAAAAAAGATAAGACACTGGATAATTATAACAGCTAATAGCTCAGTGGTGGCATACATATTTGTCATGGTTTTATGATTTTTTTCTTATTGGTATTCCATGTCATAATATCATGTAATACACTGGAATTTAAAGAGTTAATACTCCAGTTCTGTGGACCATCGATATTTCCAAATATACGTGACACAGAGGAGAAGAACTACACACCCCAGAGGATGTTGCATCTCTGTTCTGTTACTGTTTTCTGCTCAGAGGGAAAGATAAAACTGTTGGCAAGTCACAAGATCCCTCCCTTTCCCCTTTCTGCTTGACCTGGCAGCGTGTGTTCTCCCTAGTCATTTTGTGTTCAGCTTCACTTTTTTGGACACTTACTCTCTCTCATTTTATTTACTGTATCAACTTCAGTTCTAATAATGTTGTATTATATTATGTTATTTTGCATTCTGATATCGTATTCAGTAAATTAGCTTTCCCCCTACAGCATTGCTGTTGTTTTGTTTTTAGGCCCATCTGCCTACCCTGTCCCCTTTTCCCCTTTTCCCTTTCACAGTGAAACGGGTCTGTGGGTTCTCCTGCCACAACAGTCATGGAACTGTGCTGCACCAGCCCATAAACAGTTGATAGCGTTTAGGAATAATTACCTGTAAACTCAAAAATTTTCACGAAATGTGGTAAGTGTGCAAATAAAAAATGATATAATATGACACAAACTAATGAGACATACATAACATAGTATAATATTTCGTAGTCTGAGTTTTCTTTCTGTTCTCTATGCGCTTCTGTCTTTATAGTGATTAAAACTTTAAACATGGGATACTTGGACCTGCTGAGAATGGACAGACATTTATGTTGGAGTGAGCTTGAAAAGAAGACATCTGCATCACAGCTATCAGTCCTCTCAATTGACACATAACTTGTTTGTCAGTATTCTCCACATACATCTTGGAATTAATGAAGGTTTCCACAGAGTTGCTCTTCTGCAATATTATTATTTTTATAGTTCTTCTGTTTTGCACAGCCATCTCTAAATGTGAATGTATTCTAAGCAGGGGTCAGGAGAGCAAAATCTCTCATACTGTAAGAGTGGAATGAGTCTAAGACCACCTTGTGAGACTAAAGGTGTGGACAAGACTACAAGGTTAGATGACGTACAACTAAGGGTTCTGCAGGAACAGGCTGATGTGGTTACCAAGCCTCTCTGTCCCCAATGACTGGAAAAGAGAAACATCACTCCCATATTCAAGAGAGGGAGAAAGGAAGATCTGGGGAGCTACAGGCCAGTGAGCTTCACAACTGTGCCTGGGAGGATCATGTGAGGGATGGGGATCATGTGAGGCATGTGGATGTAATCTGAGACAGACAGCATGGCTTTGTCAAGGGCAGATTGTGCCTGACCAGTCTGGTGGCCTTCTATGATGGGATCAATGAGCAAAGGAAGGGCAACTGATTTTATCTATCTGGATTTCTGCAAGGCCTTTGAGATGGTCCCACACTACATTATTATCTATAAATTGAAGACATATGGATTTGAAGGCTGGCTTATTAAGTGGATAAGGAATTGGTTGAATGGTAGTAGTCAAAGGACTGCTGTCAACAGCTCTGTGTCCAGGTGGAGGTTGGCCATGAGAGGTATCTGTCTGACTTTAATTAATAGGGGGAGTGGATGTTATTTTTATAAACAGCTAGATTAAGACACAACAGGTCAAATGTTATGCCTACCAGTTTATTACAAATTGTAGTTGCTTAGGGAGATGTTGAAGGGAAGATGGGTGATGAGAAGAGATAGGAATTGAAAGCAAGAAGTCTTTGTAGAAGGCAAGAGAAAGATAGTCACCACTGGGATTCCAGTGCAGCTCATCAGATGCTGATTTCCAGTAGTGATGGGTTGTTGGGTCACTGGAGGTTGTGCTGTTCGATTGATGACAACTTTCCAATTTTTAATGACAGTACGAAGCTGTTTATAAGTCCAAAGTGGTCGAGTCAGTTCTTTTTGGAGTGACAGCTCCTGACTTTTGGATCTTAGCAGGAATTTCTTTGTTCCCATCTCCTGGGCCTTGTCAGCAGAAAAGAGGGAGCAGGGAGATGACAAATTATATCTTGCCTTCACAGTATACTATGGTGTCATCCCCCAATCTCCTGTAACAGGTATGTGGTCACAGTCACAATCCTCCACCAATATACTCTCCTGAGCACCCCCTTTCAAAGGCAAACACCTCCAAATAAATGCTTTCAGATATAAAACTGTCTACAGAGTGTTACCTGCCACCACATGGCAACACCAACCACTCACTTCCCAGATAAGTCAGTCTTATCGCAAAAAATACCTCACAAAGCAAGCTTTGAGCCACAAGAAAAAAAAAAAAAGTATTACACAGTGACTCCCAGGAGTCTGTCTTGATAATGGTGCTTTTCAACTTTCATCAACAGACAGGAAGATTGAGTGTACCCTCAGCAAGTCTGCTGATGACACCAAGCTGAGTAAGATAGTTGACACAACAGAAGGGAGGGATACTATCGAGAGGGACCTCAACAAGCTCAAAAAGTGAGCAAATGAGAATCTAATGAGATTTAACAAGGTCAGGTTCATGGTGTTGCACTTGGATCAAGGCAGATATGAGTACAGTCTGGGAGAAAAACCAATAATAAGGAGACCTGAAGAACAACCGGAGAGTCCTGATAGACAAAAAGCTAGACATGAGTGCGCAGCATGCACTTGCAGCCCTACTGGCCAACAGTAATCTGGGCTGCATCATAAGAGGGGTGGCCAGCATGGCAATTATCCTTTTCTACTCTGTCCTTGTGAGGCCCTATATGGAGTATTATATCCAGGCCTGGGGTCCCAGAACAGGAAGGATGCAGAGCTGTTGGAGAGAATCCAGAGGAGGGCCCTGATGATGATCAAAAAGCTGGAACACCACTACTGTGAAAATCTGGAGGTAGCTGGGCTTGTTTAGCTTGAAAAAGAGAAGGCTCTGGGAGGACCTCACTGTAAGCAGGAGAGGGGACTGAGTTTTTCCAGTCTCATAGTGATAGGACAAGGGGGAATGGCTTTAAACTAAAAGAGGAGAAATTTAGATCTAGAGATACTAGAAAGAAGTTTTTTACTCCAAGGGAAGTGAGGCGCTGGAACAGTTTTCCCAGCAAGACTGTGGATGCCTCATCTCTAGAGCTGCTCAAGGCCAGGTTGCATGAGCTTCTGAGCAGTTTGATCAAATGGTTAACAACCCTGCTTATGGCAGGGAGCTAGAGGATCATAGAATCATAGTGGTTGGAAGGGACCTCAAGAGATCATCAAGTCCAACCCCCCTGCCAAAGCAGGTTCCCTACAGCAGGTAGATTATCTAGAGCTAGATAAGCTTTAGGTCCCCTCCAACCTAAGCCATTCTATGATGATCCCATGATTCTGTGATATTTAGTTTCCACTTACACATCCTTTCCATTCCACATCTTCTCAGTTTCTCTTGTCATTCCATTGATGTGAATTGACAAAAATTCTGGATAGGAGATTAGCATACATAGTACACTGCCTTTAGCATTTCTCCATGCGCCTGATATGCCTAAAGTTTAAGTGTTGTGAAATGAAACTACTCACACTGCAGATCACAAACAACATACAGAAGTCTTTTTCACATCTATGAACAACCAGTTTTTTGTTCCAGTTCTTAAGATAATTCAGTTCATCCTTCACAATGTTCTGATCTGCCAATCTGCTTGGCACTTCCTTTTAACTGAATGTCATTGGTGAATTTATTCAGCAAGGTTGTTTTTGGTGTGTTTTTTTTTTTTCATATTATTACTAAAAAATTAACGTTAGATTAAATTTATCAAAAGACTGTTAAACAGTTACTCATGTAATATCCCAACTACAACAAAGAATGTTCCATTTCAAAGAAACTCTCAACCAGTGTGCAAAACTTCTAGAAGTCTTAAATGACGGAAGTTAATTACTACTATTCTGATAGATTTCAATTAATAATAATGAAAAAAAAATAGAAGTCTTCTTCCTTTTTTATTTAACTGATAACTGATTCTCAAAAAGACATTGTACTCTGGAAGCAAGTCAGTCACAAATACAAAAAAAATCTCTTGCTAACACCACCATACTCCATTTGCCAGGTCAGAGCAGCACCTTATAATAACAACATAAAAGAGGTATAGTGTGGGGAATTGTCACATTGGACTACAGGAAAATAAGCTAGTATGACAGGATAGACTTTTATTTATATGTGCACATATATAAATTTACCAACACATTTCACTGAAAATGTGAAGAGAAAAGGGTGTTTTTGTGAAAACCAGAGAGAATCCAAAACTATTTTCATTTTTTCTTTTTTCTATAGTGCTGTTTTTCAAGAATGTTTCAGCTTCTCACAGGGCATATTACAAGAAGAAAAACTGACATTATGAAAATACTCCAATGTGACCTCTGTTTTTTTGTTTGTTTTTTTTTTTTTGTCTAGCAAGGAAACAAATAGGAGAAAATTTTATTTTCAACTCTAATCTTAACTTTCTAAATGTGTTTGTATTTGCCTAGTGTATGAGTGCCATCACATGGCACATACAGGACAACCAGGTGATCAGATTCAGTTAGCAGGCATTTATGAAAGCCAGGTCTTCCTTGACTAACCTGATCTCTTTCTAACCAACCTGGCCTTGGACACCTCTAGGTCTGGAGCATCCACAGCCTCTGGGCAACATGTTCCAATGTCTCAACACAACCTATACAAAAAAATTTCCTCCTAATATCTAATGTAGATCTCCCCTCTTTAAAGTTTAAAACCTCTCCCTATTGTCCTATCACAGTTTGGATTTGTGAATATTCGGCCTCCATCTTGTTCATAAGCTCCCTTTAAATACTGAAAGACTACAGTGCAATCTTTCTTCTTCATGACAGAAAGTTGAATCTGGCTTATTACATCTGGAAATTAAAAAAAGAATAGTCTAAAATGACAACACAAACTGCAGGGCTTCATCTTTAACTCAGGGTGAAACAGCTAAAAAGAAGACAAAATATCATTTATCCTGCTATATGAAAATCAGCCATGTGGGTTAATATAGGTAATGCCTCTTTTCTTAGTCAGTATAATGCTGTGAGTTATGCTTTGAATTTAACCATTTTAACTAATTTGAGAATAAGATCTTTGTGGAAGTGTTAATACATGTACTTCCTCATTGTACAGTATGAGCACCTACATTAGTGTCAGCCACACAGCAAACACTTTTCCATCTGCCTTAACAACGTGGCTTTGGTCGTTTATACATGTATATGTGAGTTTATATAGACATGTTTTTATTGGTCATTTAATTTTGCATTGTGGGAGAGAAAGCTGATGAAATCTATTTGTAACGCTCCTATTTCTCAAGAGCTTTGATTCTGTCATTTTTAAGCTTGTGCCTGAGAAACTTAGAATGTACTACATATATCCACAGTGGAGTAAAAGAAAAAGATTTCTGAGGAATACAAATACTAATATGTACACCAGATAGGAAGGTACTGTTATTGTTACTAACTTTTCAAGGGCTACTTCAAAACTACTCCTATTGTAAACAGAAATTTCAGTTAAAAATCTTACTATGGCCAAAGAGTGGGTAGTTTATTGTGCTCTCAACCTGTAAAGCTCTGTTACAAGTGCACTACAACAGACTTGCATTAGGCTATACAGTCAGTTTCATATCCTAAGATATAAAGATATGATAACATACATTTCCTCATTGAATGTTATGCATTCTACAACAGAAATTGTATTGATATCTCTAGAGAAAAACCAGGAAATAACATTATGCTTGGAAGAAGGACAGATGAGACTTTCTTGGTAAGAAATATTCCAACAATAATTTGAATGTTTCTTCTTCGAAAGCGTGGTCAGGCACCGTAAAAGGCTGCCCAGAGAGGTGGCTGAATCTCTGTCTCTGTAGGTGTTCAAGAAATGTTTAGATGTTGTACTAAGAGACATGGTTTAGTGGGGAAATGGTAGTGGTAGGTGGATGGTAGGACTGGGTGATTTTGGAGGTCTTTTCCAACCTTGATGATGCAACGATTCTTTGATTCTATGATTCCCTTTAAAAATTCACTGTTGACACTTCAGTCTAAAATTTGCATTCTTCCTTCAAAGTATTTTTTCTTCATTACTTTGTCTCTCTACCCTAAAATCATAATATAATTTTACAAATGCTCATCAAGCATTTTTATTAAATTACTACAGTGTGACTGTGTTTAGTAAGTCATCTCTAGGTATATCCTATGAGAAAGATGTTAAAAATTACTGTTGATCAGAATGTGTAGAATTATCTTTCAAGAAATAAAAGACACTAATGACTTGAAAACATGCAATAGAAATCACACAGATTTTATTAAAAAAAATTCAACTGAATTTAGTAAAGATGATTCGTCTCAAAACAGGAGTGTTATATGGGCCTCTAGGTAAAATGTGGCTGCGCTGAACATTTTTAAATTAGAAGTTACTTAAGATAAAGAAACAGGTTTTTCTCTTTATTACACATGAGATTTCAATTCAGAGTGCATAAATCTATTTATAAAACCTCAAATGTGTTTATAATTTTTTATTTGAATCAGAAGATAATTTAGGGATCTCAGTTTTTTTTAAAGATCTCTAATTTTTATGTGTCTTCCTCTCTTTATTCTCTTCTCACTTTTTTTTTCCCGTTATTCTTTTTGCTCTTGTTATGCTGGTTTTTACCTTTTCCTTCTGCCATTTGTCACCTTTCTCCTTCTCTCTTACTAAATCCTATATAAATAAGGTCTAGGGAACTACAGGCCAGTCAGTCTCACCTCTGCACCTGGTATGATCATAGAGCAGATCCTCCTAAAGGCCCTGCTAAGGCACATGGAAAATAAAGATGAGGTGATCAGTGTTAACCAGCGTGGCTTTGCCAAGAGCAAATCATGCCTGACAGCAACAGTAGACAAATGAAGAGCAATTGTTGTGATCTACTGAACTTGTGCAAATCATCTGACACTGTCCCTCATTACATCTTGCTTGCCAAATTGGAGAAAAATTGATTTGATGAATGGACCTCTCACTGGATAAGGAATTAGCTGGATGGTTACACTCAGAGAGTTGTGGGTGCTAGCTTAGTGTCATGTAGAGGCTGGTGATGAGTAGTGTCCCTCAGGGATCAGTGCTGGGATTGGTGCTGTTTAACACCTTTTTAGGTGACACAGGCGGTGGGTTTGACTGCACCCTTAGCAAGTTTGCAGACAGAATGAAGTTGAGTGTTGCAGTTTACATGCTTGAGGGAAGGGATGCCAACTAGAGGGACCTCGAAAAGCTTGAGAGGTGGGTTCATGCCAACCTCATGAAGCTCAACAAAGTCAGGTACAAGGTCATGCTCTGGGATAGGGGTAGTCCCAAGCACAGACGAAGACTGGGTGAATAATGGCTTGACAGTAGCACTGGGGAAAAGGATTTACAGGTGTCAGCTGATAAAAGACTCAACATGAGCAGGTAATGTGTGTTTGCAGCCCAGAAAGCCAATTGTATTCTGAGCTGTATCAAATGAAGCGTGAGCAGTAGGTTGAGGGGATGAGTAGCTCTCATGAGACCCCAACTGGAGTACTAAATCCAGTTCTGGGACCCCCAACACAAGAAGGACATCAAGTTGCTGGAGCGGGTCTGGAGAAGGGCCACAAAGATAAACAGAGGGCTGGAATATTTACCTTATGGAGACAGGCTGAGAGAGTTGGACTTTTTCAGCCTGGAGAAGAGATGGTTCTGGGGGGACCTTATAGTGGTCCTCCAGTACCTGTACATACTTTAGGGGCCTACAGGAAAGCTGGGGAGGGACTTTTTGTAGGAGCATGTAGCAACAGGACAAGGCAGGAGGAGGGGGGAGAGGTGAAGAGGGAGAGGTGGGGGATAGTTTTGAACTGTAAGAGGGTATATTTAGACTAGATATTAGGAATAAATTATTTACTGCGATGGTGGGAGCAGGCTGCCCAGAAAGGTAGTGGATGCCCCCTCCCTGGAAGCATTAAAGGTCAGCCTGGATGGGATTTTGAGTAATCTGATCTATTAGAAGTTGTCCCTGTCCATAATGTGGGGGTTGGAACATAAAGGTCCCTTTCAATCCAAACTACACTGATTCTATGATTCTAAAATCTTTTAAAATTAAGTCTTTTTTCACTGTTCTCCTCCAAAGTTGTATTTTTCAAGGCTCTGAACAAACAGCCTAGTGAAACTACTACCAGCATCCACACACCCACACCCAGCATCTTTTTCTATAATTCCTTCCCATTTGGGGACATCTATTTTTGTGAAGCAATGCTACCAGTCACTGTGCTCACTTTTCCTTAACTTGCTTCTCAGAAAAATTTATTACATCAATTTGTCTGTGCCTACTCAGATTTATTGACGAGGAATATTTTTCAGTCTTGTAACTGATTCACCTTGTGCAATATGAAGCAATTGTATTCATAAAAATTTAACAATCTTAAGTGACGATGAGGCCATAGGTGATGATGTGAAGGAGAGGAACAACAATGAGAAAAGATATAGCAGAGTAATAGATCATCCCTTTCTGTCTAATGTTTGCATTTTGGCTTCACTAATATTTTATGAAGAATCCTACTGACTGTAGAACTCTCTGAATCAGGTCCTCAGTTTTCCAAGTGGGAATGTTTCTGCACAAGGAATGAATACTTTTTTCTACACAGGTCTGTCAAAAGGAAAATATGCAAGAAATGTATGTATAATTCTCAGTTTCACTTTGTTTTCCTTAGCCACTATGAGGAAAGCAGTATGCTCATCAGTAAAATCAGAATAATAATACTTACCTTTGATAAGTGCATCATGATCTACAGATCAAAGTGTTATGTACTACTAAGTATTTTTATTATTACTACTTTGATGTGCAAATCACACACAATTGGCTGCAACTGTCTTTGAAGCTGTTCTGAAAAATCATATCATATTCCACTCCAGCAGTGATTTAATTTGTGGATTAGTGACATGACAGGCCATAAGAGGCTATTTGGAACTCTTCCAATTGGTTCTCTCAATGTGGCAGCTTTGAACACGCACTTAGTGTTCAGTAGGCAGAAAATGTCCTCAAATTATTATTACTGATTGCATCATTTTCTCAGTGAAAAAATTTGTGTAATTATAAATCTTCTTTTTGTTAATATGATTAATTTTATGATCTGACTCAATTACCATAAATTATATTTACAGAAACAAAGTTGTTAGTCATGCAAATTATCTACTCCTGTTTTCAGCCTGGCTCAGTGAGTTCCCCTTGGAACTAGGCAGGTATTTTAGAGGCCAGAAGACTACTGAGGCCTAACCTTAATCAGAAAATCCAGTCAGCATTTTTAAGACCATTAGGCTTAACTTCTTTAAAAGGTGAATTCAAAAGAGACACAATCTTTGGCTTTCTGCTGTACTACTCCTTCCTCTGCATGAAGATTCTTCGGAGTGCTAAATAAATGGCTTAAAATGTTATGCTCACTTAAAAAAAAATGTTGTTTATTAATAAATAAAATGCTTTTCATCTTTCTGCATTGAGAATGTTACACCATAACCTCTCTCTGACTCTCTCTTGTATTTTTAAATTTTCTGCTCAAGTTCCACGAATTCCCTGTTCAGCCAATCTGGGCTTGTGCACCTTTCCTTGACATCTGACATAATGGGGTTGCCTGCTCCTGTGCATTTAAAAAGTTGTTCCAAATCTCATGGAACCATAAACACTGTAGCTCAGATTCCCATAGAATGGTGATAAACAGCTCCTGGAGTTACTTAAAGTTAGATCTCTTAAAATCAAGAGTGACAACTCTGCTTGCCTTTTCTAAGCGAAAGAAAAATTTTGAGTTCAACCATTTAATTCTTACCATGGCCGTGACAGTCACCTACATCACCTCTCCCAGAAGGCCTTCTCTGTTCCCAAAAAAACAGGTCTAAGAAGGCACATTTCCTCTGTTGACTTCAAGAATCACAGAATCACAGAACTCTAGGGGTTGGAAGGGACCTCTAGAAGTCATCTAGTCCAACCCCTCACCAAAGCAGGTTCCCTAGACCAGGTTGCACGGTAGGTGCCCAGGCGGGTCTTGAACATCTCCAGAGAAGGAGACTTCACAACCTCTCAGGGCAGCCTGTTCCCAGTCTCCATCACTGCACTCTGAAGATGTTCCCATACACCACTGTGCAGAACTTCCTACACTTCAGTTTGTGGACATTTCCCCTTGTAATATTGCCACACACTGATGAGAAGATTCTGGCCTCATCCCTTTTCCTCCTGGAGCTTTGTTATTTTTAGATGTGGATCAGATGCCCTCTGAGTCTTCATTTTTCAAGGCCGAACAAATCCAGGACTCTCAGCCTTTCCTCTTAAGGGAGGTGTTCCACACCCTTTATCATCTCTGTAGCCCTCCACTGAACTCTTTTAAGGAGATCCCTGTCCTTTTTTTTTGTACCTGAGAGCCCACAGCTAGACACAATACTCCAGGTGTGGCCTCACCACGGCAGAGTAGAGGGGAAAATGAAACCCCTTGGCCATCTGGCCACGCTCTTCTTAATGCACCCCAGAATTCCATTAGCTTTCTTGATAACCAGGGCACACTGCTGGTTCATGGCCAACCTGTCATCCACCAGGAACACCCAGGTCCCTCTCCCCAGAGCTCCTCTCCAGCAGATCATGCCCAACCTGTACTGGTGCATGTGGATATTCCTTCCAAGGTGCAAGACTCTACATTTGCTCTTGTTAAACCTCGTCTGGTTCCTTTCTTCACAACTCTCCAGCTGGTCCAGGTCTCACTGAATGGCAGCACAGCCTTCCGGCCTGTCAGTCATTCCTCCCAGCTTTGTATCACCAGCAGACTTGCTGAGAGTAGACTCTATACTCTCATCAAGGTCACTGGTGACATCATGACTTTGTTTTCTGAAAGTAAACTGCAATTTTTCCCATTTTTGCTATCACAATTGCAATGCTCAGTTTTGTTTGCAAATTAAATCTGCAACATGTATTCTTCTAACCAGATTAAAATGTCATTGCTGAAACTAAGCCAAGTGTCATAATAGGAAGTAATAAGAAACAAAAAATTCTTTAATTTAGCCAAAGACTTGGGAAAGATGTTCTTTTAAAAAATATGTCTATGAATTTTTTTAGAAGTTTAGCCATTAGTAATTGCAGGGAGATTGATTAAAAGCTGTAAGATAGATTCCCAAAGATGATGGAAAATTTGTTTCCCAATATATCATAGAAATGACAGATGAAAGTGTATGTTGTACATATACTCTAGTGTATTTCTAAATATGTATTTTCTCTCATTTCAATACGTCAAATAAGAAAAAGAAGCAAAGTTGTAGTTTGGATACCAGATATTGACAGTTCAGTGTATGTAAACAAACTTTTCTGAGTTACACAAATTTACAGATCTCTGTCTAGTATTTGATATATACAGTATAAAATTTCATGTATGCACACCATGCTTCAGAAAAAAATGATCTTATATTAAATAGAAAGCAAAATAACTGTACAAGTAGAAAGAAATGTAGTATTTTACCTATTGATCATGCCTGCCTTCTAAGACAGCACTATTTATATTTGATCACATGTGCTGTAGCTTTTCTTTGTCTTTAGCAATGATTTCAACTAACTAAAACATTAGAACTAAATTATGTGTTTCTCATGCTGCAGAGTGAGGGCAGAGACTACTCTTGAAAGAGAATACCTTTGCTAAGGGCAACTCTAATCTTTATCTAAGCATCTTCATAGACTGTGTCTGAAAGCTTATAATATAACCATTTCCATGGCCATGCTCAACATCTACTACAAAGGTCATGCTAAAGCAGCTCTACAGTGATGTGCCTTTTTTAGATTCACTATTAACCTCTCTTTTTTTTCCGACTCTGATATCTATGGTGCTTATTTCTGCAAAGTGAATACATTAGAATGGATTGTATTGGAGGAGTTAATTTCTCAGTTAAGAACGTTCATTTTAAAACGATTTATGAAATTCTGTTGTAAACACAGAAAAATCTGTTATGTATCAAAAACGCTGCTAATGTAAGGCAATGAAAACATTATTTTACTGATAATTTTCTAGATTCGGAAGCAATACAGCTACAGTTATAAATAATTTACTTTTTAAGTAAAAACTGATGATCAGGATTTTTAAAGCTCAATTTTGCTCTTTCTCTCTCTTTTTCCCAGTGGAATTTCTTGTAAGATAAGGCTTATCAACTGTGTCTACAGTGAAGATGGATCTCATGGAAAGGAATTTACCAAGGTAAAATAAAACTAAATGGTCAATTTTCATTTTCTTTGATTGATAGCCTGTCTTTATTCTGCACAAAAAGGAAGGGGAAGATTTGAATATAATAATGTTGGAGGATTTCAAGCTGCCAAAAATTATTTTAGAAGCAAAAAGTGAAAAATACAAGCATAGCTGGGCAATTGAAAAAAACTTACAGATATGTCAAATTAGGTCACAGTGGACATCTTTGGTGAGTTTATTTGTATAAGCCAATGTGGAAAACATCGTACATTTATTTAGGATAGAAAGGCTGTCTGTGTTTCCCTGAGGGCTGTGGAGTTTTCTTTCTTGGTTCATATTTCACATATGATGTATGGTCACCATAGCACTTCATCGGTCATTTCAGCTGCCGAAAAACATATGTTGCCACTATAGCTTGATTTACATTTTGGATGCATATTGAATTTCTAATTGGAAATCTGCATATAAGTTTTGGAATATAATTTAAGAGTATATAAAGTCCAGACTTGCCTGCTCTTAGAGGAGATTTTTACCATCACACAATCAAAATGGGAAATCATTCTTCACCTTGTAAAAGTCAAAGACAGCCTCTGCATTTTTATTATTATGTTGCAATCCAAATATTATTCTTTCATTCTCTAACTCTTTCTCATCACTTTGTGACCAAACCATTGCCTAGAATCTAAAGGCTAGATTTATCAATCAGACTTTGCTACCAGCACTCAAAATAATTGAACCTTCAGGAGAAACAAGTCCTGCGTATTTTTAGTCATTGTTGTTTCAGTATCTCCATAAAAAGTAATTTCAATATTCTTGGTTCTGTGGCAAGAGTTTTTATGAAGTGTTTATCCTTTTCACAATTCCAGACAGCAAGGCTGGAATAAATGTATTTGCTATTTTAGTGCCAACAATTTTTTTTTTCACAGAATCCCCAAGTATATTGAAGGAGATATTTAGACACAGCCAAATTAAACTTTGTTTGCTTATGCTTTAAAATAATTTTGTCCAGGATCTAATTCTGATATCCATCAAAAAGCAGTAAATAACTACTACAACAAAGTAGGTAACAGTGGTGTCTAGTCATGTATTCTTGTACTAAAGAAGATTCAGTGTGTTTTCACAATTGCTGGAATAATGACTGTGGCTTAGCAAACATGCTGCACAACTGTAAAGCAAGCGAAGGCGGTGACAGAGCTTTTATTTGAGGTAGAGGCGCTACAGAAAGAGATGTCAGAGATAAGGGGGATGAACTCACCCCTCCCGGCGACCGTTGAGGCGAAGGAACGCAGCCGCCTCTCGTTCGAACACTGGCGCGCCGGAAGGAGGAGAGCCAGGGGGGGGGGGGGCAACCCGCGCAGGCTCTGAGTGGATCTGTGCTCCCGGAAGCACCACCGAGAGGGAGAGAGCGAGAGGTCGGGTGGACCTGCGCTCCTCCGCTCCGGTCACTCAGATGCACATTCACTGGTTCAGGCTGTGACCAGGCAATCCCACTACAACAACCAACAGCTCCTAATGTAGATATTATAAAATTAACCTATCTTACAAATCTTTTATAATAAGCAAGCCTTGGTCTTCACTGTCAGGTAAGCTTCACACATTTCTCAATTCCCTGAACCTCTAGACAGGGCTTAGTGGATCAAAATCCATCCCACTGGAAGCAAAAAGCCTGTTCAAGACTACTTGAATGTGTGCAAGATTATGGAGCCTGGTTACATGCATCTCAGGGTGCTGAAGGAGCTGACTGATGCAGTTGTCAAGCCACTCTTAATCATATTTGAGAAGTCATGGCTTTCAGATGAATTCCCTGGTGACAGGAAAAAGGAAAATATAATTTTTAAGGAGGGTGAGATGAAAGACCTGCAAAACTCTGAATGTGGGAAGCCTCAACTCTGTGCCTGGGAAGATTAGGGAACAGATCTTCCTGGAAGCAATATCAAGGAACATGTAAATGAGAAGGTGATATGAGACAGCCAGTTCAGTTTTACCAAGGGCAGATTATGCCTCACCAATCTGGTGGTCTTCTGTGATGGAATGTGTGCATTAGTTGACAAGAGCAGACAAACTGATGTCATCTATTTTAATTTCTGTAAGTTCTTTGACATCGTCAAATCAACATCCTTATCAACATATTGAAGAGACAATTGTTCAAAGGGTGGAATACATTGTGGGCAAGGAATTGACTAGATAGTTTCAGCCATAGGATAATGTCATAACCCTAACCTATGAGTCTATGTCTCTGTGTCTAGGTAGAGACTGATGATAAGTACTGTTCCTCAGGGTTCTGTCTTGGGATTCACACTATTATTTTTATCAGTAACATAAGTGGTGGGATAGAATGCATTGTCAGCAAGTTTGAATACGTCACAGAGATAAGTGGTGCACTTGACTCTATAGAATCACACAGAATCATGGAATCCCAGAATGACAGGGATTGGAAGGGATTTCAAAACCTCATCTAGTCTAATCCCCCAAACAGAGCAGGAACACCTAGATTAGTTCACACAGGAATGTGTCCAGGTAGGTTTTGAATGTCTCAAGAGAAGGAGACCCCACAACCTTCCTGGGCTGCTTGTTCCAGCCTCTCTGTCTGTTCCAGTGTTCTTTTATCATGAAGAATTTTTTTTCTCGTATTTATGTGGAACCCCTTGTTCTATCTCTGGAAGCCACTGAGAAGAGCCTGGCTCCATCCTTCTGACACCCACACTTAACAAATTTATAAACATTAATGAGGTCACCCTTTGGTCTCCTCCAAGCTAAAGAGGTCTATCTCCCTCAGCCTTTTCTCACAAGGGAGACGTTCCACTCCCTTAATCATTTTTGTGGCTCTGGATTGGACTCTCCCAAGCAGTTCCCTGTCCTTTCTTGAACTGAGGGACACAGAATGGGACACAATATTCCAGATGCAATCTCATCAGAGCAGAGCAGCTGGGGAGGAGAACCTCTCTCAACCTACTAACTATACCCTCTACCCTACACCCTAGGATGCCATTGGCCTTCTTTGCTACAAGGGCACAGTGCTGGCTCATCCTGCTACCCACCAGCACCCCCAGGTCCCTTTCCCCTATGCTCCTCTCCAACAGGTCTGTCCCTGGCCTAAACTGGTACCTGAGATTGTTGCCCAAATGCAAGACTCTACACTTGTTATATTTCATTACACTTCTCCCCACCCAGTTCTCCAGCCTGTCTAGGACTCACTGGATGGCAGCACAGCCTTCTATCATGTCAGCCAGTCATCCCTGTTTTGTGTCATCAACAAACTTGCTGACAGTGCACTCTATTCCCTCATCCAAGTCACTGAAGAATACATTGAATGGTACTGGTAACAATACTGGTAGCAGTATTGGAAACAGAAGGAAGGAATACTATCAGGAGGGTTCTGGACAAGCTCAAGAAGTGTGCCCACATGGCCTTAATAAAGTTCAACAAGGCAAAGTACAAGGTGCTGCATCCTGTCTGAGGCAATCTCAGTACGTATACAGAATCACAGAATCACAGAATCATAGGGGCTGAAAGGGACCTCTAGTTCAACCCCCCTGCCAAAACAGGTTCCCTACACCAGATCGCACAGGTAGGTGTCCAGGTGGGTCTTGAATATTTCCAGAGAAGGAGACTCCACAACCCCCCTGGGCAGTCTGTTCCAGCGCTTGGTCACTCTCACCATAAAGAAGTTCTTGCGCACATTCGTGCAGAACCTCCTGTGCTGCAGTTTCTGTCTGTTCCCCCTTGTCCTGTTTCCACACCCTGTTGGAAAGAGTCTGGCCCCGCCACTTAGTCCCCTACACCTCAGATATTTGTAAACCTAGATCAGGTCCCCTCTCAGTCTTCTTTTCTCAAGGCTAAACAGACTCAGTTCACTCCGCCTTTCTTCATAGGGGAGATCCTCCAGGCCCTTCACCATCTTTGTGGCCCTCTGCTGGACTCTTTGCAAGAGATCTCTTTTTTATACTGGAGAGCCCAGAACTGGACACGGTACTCCAGATGAGGCCTCACCAGGGCAGAGTAGAGGGGGAGGATCACCTCCCTTGACCTGCTGGCCACACTCTTTTTAATGCATCCCAGAATGCCATTGGCCCTCTTGGCCACGAAAGAACATTGCTGGCTCATGGTCAACCTGTCATCACCAGGACACCCAGGTCCCTCTCTACAGAGCTCCCCTCCAGCAGGTCATCCCCCAGCCTGTACTGGTGCATGCAATTATTCCTCCCTAGGTGCAAGACTCTACACTTGCTTTTGTTAAACCTCATCCAGTTTCTTACTGCCCAGCTCTCCATCCTGTCCAGATCTTGCTGAATGGCAGCACAGCCTTCAGGCGTGTCAGCCAATCCTCCCAACTTCGTATCATCAGCAAACTTGCTGAGGGTGGCCACTATCCCCTCATCAAGGTCATTGATGAAGATGCTGAACAAGACTGAACCCAGCACGGACCCCTGGGGGACACCGCTGGTTACAGGTCTCCAACCAGACTCTGCACTGCCAACGACAACCTGCTCTGCCAGTCAGCCAGTTCTCAACCCACTTCACTGTCTACTCATCTATCCCACACTTCCTTAGCTTTGTTAAAAGGATGTCATGGGAGACAGTATCAAATGCCTTGCTGAAATCAAGGTAGACTACATCTACCGCCATCCCCCATCCACCCAGCCAGTGACAACATCAATAGAAGGCCACCAACTTGGTCAAGCATGACCTCCCCTTGGTGAACCCATGCTGGCTACTCCTGATAACCTCCTTTTCTTCCAATTGTCTGGAAATGGCATCCAGCAGAAGCTGTTCCATCACCTTTCCAGGGACAGAGTTGAGGCTGACTGGCCTATAATTACCCGGATCTTCCTTCCTGTCCTTTTTGAAGACTGGAGTGACACTGACTATCCTAATGCAGAAGTCCTTGAGAGCAGCCCTGTAAAGAAAGACTTGGGCCTTCCTGTGGTTGAAGAGCTTAGCATGAGGCAGCAGTGTATGCTTGCAGCTCAGATGATAAACTTTATGTTGTACTGCATCAAAAAAGAGTTTGTGAAGGAAGGTATCTCCCTCCCTCTGCTTTGCCAGAGTGAGGCCTCATCTAGGGAACTGCATCAGCAGAAAAAAGTCATGGAGCTGTTGGACTGCGTTCAGAGGAGGGCCTCAAAGATGATCAGAGGGCTGGAGCACCTTTTCTGTGGAGGACAGCTGAGGGAGCTGAGCTTGTTCTGCTTGGAGAAAAGAAAGCTCTGAAAGAAATTCACAATGCAAGCCATTCTATGATTCTGTGGATAACCAAATTTAAGAATAGACTGATTTACTTATTTGCTGAGAACTTTAAGGCCTTTTACATGAGCCCTTATAACATTCTGAACTCTAATTTGGAGACAGATTTGACACATAGAATATTCAGTGGACAGGGAATTGTCTGTACAGCTTCACCGAAAGAGTTGCAGTCATTGGCTGAACATCTAGATGTAATCAGTGATGAGTGGGTGTCCATCAAGGGAGTGATATTTAGAAATGTATGGTTTAATATCTTTATTAGTGACACAGACAATGTATGTGAGGCCACATTCAGCAAGTTTATGGACGACATCAAGCTGAGTGGTGCAGCTGATACTAAAAGAAAGGAATGAGAGCTAGAAGGACCTTAGCAGACTTCAAAGTTGGACACATGAGTCTCACAAAATTCAAAAAGGCTAATTGTAAGGACCTGCACCTTGCCCAAGACAGTTCTAAGTACCAGTACAGACTCGGTGATGAACAAAATGAAAGCAGCAATGAAGAGAAGGACTTTGGGGTCTTTGTGGAAGAAGTAATTAACATAAGCTGGAAATACGCAAATGATTGAAGATCTGGAAAGGAAAAAAATTTTTTGGACACCAGACAGCAAAGCAATAAAGAACAGAATGCTAAATTACAGTGATTTTAAAGTAGCAGTGAATCTTAACATAAACTTCTATTCTTAAAGTAAATTCAAGCAATTTAACCATCAGCATAATAAACAAAAGACAAAACTTGAATCACAAGCTTACTAAATAAAAGGAAGACAATTTAACCACAATTATAAGAAATCATATTAATGCAGAGAGGAAAAGCAGACAAGGGTTGAAACCTTTATGATTGATATAATTCACTGATGAGACATAGTAGTGGATGTTGTTTTTTCTATTATCATAGAATCATAGAATGGCCTTGGTTGAAAAGGACCTCAGAGATCATCTGGTTTCCACACCCTGCTGTGGGCAGGGTTGCCAGCCTCTAGACCAGGCTGCCCAGAGCCACATCCAGCCTTGCCTTGGATGCCTCCAGGGATACAGAATCCACAGCCTCTCTGGCTAACCTGTTCCAGTGCATCACTACCCTCTGAATGAAAAACTTCCTCCTAATGTCTAACCTAAATCTATCCTGTCTTATTTTAAAACCATTCAGCCCTGTTCTATCACTATCAATCTGTGTAAATCTAGGTAATCTCCCCTCCTCTTTAAACTCTTCCTTCAAGCACTGGAAGTCCACAATGAGGTCTCCCTGGAGCCTTTTCTTCTCCAAGCTAAACAAGTCCAGTGCCTTCAACCTTTCTTCATAGAGAGGTGCTCTAGCTCTCTGATAATCTTAATGACTCTTCTCTGGACCCATTTAAAGAACTCTGCATCATTCTTGAGCTAGGGGCCCCAGGCATGAATACAGTACTCTAGGCGGTGTGCCACAAGAGCTGAGTAGAGAGGGACAGTCACCTCCCTCTCCCCACTGGCCACCCCTTTTTTTAATGCAGCCCAGGATAGAGTTGTCCCTCAAGGCTGCAAGCACGCACTGCTGATTCACGTCCAGCTTCTTGTCCACAAGGACCTCCAAGTCCTTCTCTGCCAGGCTGCTCTCCAGGAGTTCTTCCCCCAGTCTCAGTAAGTAACTGGGACCGCCCCAGCCCAAGTCCAACATCTTGCAATTGGCCTTGTTGAGCCTCAGTAGGTTCACACAGACACACTTCTCCAGCCTGTCCAGGTCCTTTTGGGCCTGTCAAGATGCTGGATATCCCCTCTGCTGGACAGCAACCCTGCTCCAGTGAATGGGTTCAAGTTCAGGAGCTACTTTTCTGGGGTTGCTATTTTCAGTCACCTAATCAACTTTCTGATGCAAGAATGCCAGTATATTGCAAAAAGTTTGCTAATCTGTGAATGGTGGACTATTGTCTAGTGAACCATATCCCTAAGCAGGACTTTCACTGTTCTTCATGAGTGACTGAGTAGGCCAAAAAGGACTGTGCCCCATGTGAACTGTCTCTAAAGACTACTGTGGAATAAATTACAGATCTCTATGTACAAGTTTGCTGTGTACACTGTGTGAGCATTCTGTTGTTTTAATATCACATGCCAAAGCTGAGAAAAGGACTGTCTCATCACAGACAGGAACTCCTCTTTAACGAGGAAAGGTTGGGAGAACTGGGGTCATTCAGCCTTGAGAAAAGGAAGTTCTAGGGAAACTAAACTGATTCAGTAATTAAAGGTGACTTAAAGGAAAGGTGGAAAAAAGACTTTTTACCGTGCTCTGTATTGCCCGGTAAACTTGATGCACTGTGCATATTGCATATCCTTTAGAATTCAAGAGTATTTTTCTTACGAGCATTGTCTTGCAGTATTTTTGCAGTCTACACATATCCTCTTCTTCACTTGTTTTTTCTTAGTACTACCTAGATGTATGAAAGGAGAGGCAGAAAACTGTAGATTTAGTGTAAATTTTGGCTGTGGAGATAAAGTAAGTAAAATGAAATGCTCCTCTCCATTTTAGTAGAACAAAAAAAACTTTTAAATTAAGAATCTGATTTATATTTGGTCCAAATACTGAATCCATTCTGATATCATCTCTCTTCCGAAACTTCTTCATCTCTCAAAAAAATTTAAATAATTTTGAAAATTTCTCTTGATCTTCTGTAAATTTTGTATTTACTTTATGGTTTATTCTATCCTACAGTTGTGTATTTTTTTCTGCATTATAGGTTTTTCAATCACAGATATGATTTAGTAATTAGCAATTCCTCTTAGTATCTATGAGAAAATGAAAACCTGTCACGTTATTCCAAGTATTTCATATTTTTACAGAAAAAAAATGAGGTAACAAACTAAGTCTAAAACAGATACTTCTCTCAACAGAATAAAATAGTGTTTCGGCTAATTTAATATCTTGGAAAAAGTGGAAAGATTGAACAGTGAGAGCTTTTTTTCTGTCTGATACTTTTTGGTATTTCTGTGCATTTTTGAGGGCAGATTGGCTTTTCTGGTTATACTATATTGTCAAAGGATTATAGACCATCTCTTCCTCAGATTTGTGTACACCATGATTTTAATTAGTGCTGGAGACATTTTTAAATAATACAGAAACCCTGTGGACTAAATAACTTGAGAGTTGCCTGGGAATTGTAGAAAACAGAACCAATACCAGCTACATGTGAATAGTAAACAATAAAATATGTCAGTCTACATATTTGTGAATAGATGTACAAGTTGTGATCACAGACAAGAACTGTCCTACTTTGCATATCAGGAACAGTTCTTTCATGAAAGCAATCCCCTCTGCATAGTAAATTGGACCAGACTTTGTTCTCCCTGTGCCTTTGTCTCTGCTCCTCTAGGAATTCCCTCCTTTGCATTCCTCTCTCCACAACCCATTTCTTAATTGTGACAAACAGTGTTCAAGGCCCCTGAGGCCCTCAACCAAATTCATTACATTTCAGGTAATAAAAATTGAAAATACAATAGAAGTTATGCCAGGCTTGAATAAAACAAATCATTGCCATAAGCACTTAGCAGTTCAGATCAAGGAGTAATCAAGGCATAAGCACACTTTATCTCATAATTTCCATACATTCCTAAGGAAGAATCACTTGTGGAAGAAGAGTCAATGTTTAATTAGATTAACATTTTTAATTTCTGAGGTTGAATGTTCTATTTCCATTTAGCAGATAGGATTACCAAGATATCATTCAGGTACAGTTTCAGAAGGTGTATATTGTAAACTTATTAACAACAGTAATATAATTTCCACAGCCTAAAATTTAAGGAGTAATCTGTGTAGGATCGTTGTTAACAATATTTTTTTTGGGGGGGGGAGGGTTCTTTAGGATATTCCTGAATCTTCATTCTGAGAAGTGAATAGCTTTGTAGATACGAGTTCTATTAGTGCTGTACTGTTTCTAATACATTTTTTCAGTAGCAAAATGACTTCATACCACCAAACAACACCTACTTGCAAGTGAAAAGGGAACAAAAGCTCATAAAACTGCAATAAAATATTTATTTCTCTTCAGCAATAACATTAATTTTATCACTCTAGATTTATGATCCTGGAAATTCTTTGCTGGATTTAATACATCAAAATAGAAGAACAAGGAGTCTGAGTTAGAAAATGCCTTGTGAAACTTATGATTTACTGAAGAGACAGATCTAGATTTTTCGTAGGACTTAATAAAACAGCAGCAAAATTGAATTAGTTTGGCATAAATTTTAATTGCCTGACAAAAATTTGATAGTGCTATTGTGTTACAGTTTATGTATAACATATATCAGATTTGGTCTTATTTCTTGCCTGATTAAAGAAGGGGTCTGCTTTGGAAAAAAAAAAAAAAAAAGAAGAAGAAGAAGTAAGCTTTCACATGCTCATAGGCTTCCCAGAGAGGAGAGAAATGTATAACAATTTTACGCATTTAATTTTTATCAGCTGCTTTTTGGAGCTGGTATTTTGAAAAGATCACAGGTGATAATACAGACAGAGTTGAATGAATTCTTCTATTTTTCCTCTGGAATTTCAAAAGTCATCTTCCCTGTAAGATAAAACAACAAAAGGATTTTCCTGTTCAAGAAACATAAAACAAATCAGAAGAATTTATTTAAGATCAGGTTTTATTTAAATTTATGTCACAAATTTGTAGTCGAAACAGAAAATGACATATTCCAATGCATTTGGTGATTTTGTTCTCCAGATGATATGTAGAAAGTATACAAATTTAAACATCATTCTCTACTTAATCTTTCTACCATTTTGCTTAAATTAACGTTCTCAAGATGAAGAGAATTTTTGTTTATTGGAACATAGTGGAAAGCATCAGAAATATTGACCATAAAATATTTTCCTTTGATTTCCTCGTGGCTTTTTTTTTTTCTTGACTAACTGACTGACTGAAATGACACAGGAAGAAAAACTTTAAAGGGGGGCAAAAGAAAGCCTGAAGTTTGCAATGTTTGCTTTCTGCATTTAGAATTGTCTCTGTAGAAATTTATTTGTTGGAATAAGGATGAGTGATGTACAAGACTATTCATACTAATAGCACATAAGTGAATCTGACAGTTTATGATTTGGAAGTTCCAGATTAAGTCATTCTAAAAGCACCTTTGAATGCTAAAACAGTCTGTATCTGTCACACAGTCTCAAAATGATGTTGGAAATTACATAGTCATTTATTGGAAAATGTACTGTGACCTGGTCAGCAATTTCATGATGTAGTCTTCCCCAGATCCAGACACATTGAGAAATTTCTAATATAGTCATTTCTGTGACTTTAATGTGTTGGTTCTGTGCTGATCAAAGGATGAAGGTGAAATTGCAAGATTAAATGAGAATTGCTATGTAGTAGCAATTTTAGTAGAACTAAATTTTAAGATCACTAAAAAAAGTTTAAAAGTGAAGCACTGAAAGTCAGAATTTCCAAATCAATCATAAGGTCTAAAAGTTTTTTATTTTCATTTTTAGTACAGTTATTCTGTACTTCCTAAATATTATATTTAATATTTTACTTGGTTAGCTGATTTGGAACATTCAGATTATGTTTTACTCAGTTCTTCTTTTTCAATGTGTTTGAGAAATGATACTGCTTTATATTTTTAAATTTGATTTTAGACTCATACAGGTCAGGATTTGCTGTAACGATACTGTATAGCATATTTATTTGTTTAATGTACATGATTGGTAGATCATTTGAAATAATAAATAGTAATAATAATCAATGGAAATAACTAGAAACATGTAGCCTCAAGGTGCTAGATTAATAAGAGCCTTAAGAGCTTTGCTGTTACCTCTTCCAATTATTAAGAAAGAAATACAAATTTGCATAAAATACATTACTATTAAACATATTTGAGGTCAAGAAATTAACTTTTTATAATTCAAATTTGACTTTTTAATTTTAGAGAAGTATCAGTACTGTAGAAAATGATGTTTAATTTTAAAAATATTTTGATATCAATATAATAAAATCACTTTTCTCCTTCTATGTATCAAGCATATTAGCTTAACATTAAAGGTTACAAGTCATTAGCATAACTCTGTGTATTGCAATAGGTGAGAAAAATATGATCTTAATTTCTAAATAATCTAAGACTACTTTCTCTTATTTTCTGAGGTTTTAGTTTAAGAACTCAAACATTTTTAAGTGACTCTCCTTGTTGAAATTTTTATTGAGTGAAATAATAAATAGACAAGTGTTTGTTGTGTTTCCTAGGGTTGTAATGTGCAAATCAACAGCAAGATTAAGATTCCATTAAATATTCTTCTATGACTGTAAGGAGTGATTGTGAAGGAATTTCATGAAAGTTAACAATTAAAGATTACCATACTCTTGAAATTCTTAATGTGTCCTGAAATACTGGCTCATTTACATAGATGAAAGCCCATGATTCTATTCCAACAGATATTAAGTGTAACAAGGATCAAATGAATCTACATCAGCATATCACAGTGTCACTATTTTCTCCTATGTCATCTGGTCAGTGATGTCTCCACTGAAGTATAATGCCATACAATTGTAGTCTTAGTTTAAGAATTGTAGCATCTGCTGTCGTGTCTATAACCTGAACCCACTTCTCATTCTACCTCACTCTTTACAAAACACTCTTTCTGGTTGAACTGTTGTACTTCCACATCTGTTGGACAATACAGCCGCTCAAACAGTAGTTGAAATGTAATCATTCAACATTTTAAAATCAAATTATTTTTGACTCTACCATTATGTGAATATGCTTCAACATTTTCACGCATCTCCTCTTTCAAAAGTACTTAACAGTGACTTGAAGAATCAAAGAATCATTTGACTTGGAAGGGACGTTTTAAGGTCATCTAATCCATCTCCTCTGCAATGAAAAGGAACACTTAGAGCAAATCCAACCTTAGAAAGAAATCTAAGTTAGCACAGCATAAGGTAACATAAGTTAGTATGATAAACAATATGGTAATGTTAAGTAATTGAGTTTACAATGCTCATCATCAGTAGTTCTTAGCCATAGCATTTCACCATGATTGAAAATTTACCTGATTTATCTCAAAATACTCAAAACACTGAGAAAGTTAGAAATAAACATTGGCAGAATGGCAGATTGGATAATTAAATATCCTCTCTGTTGCTAATTTCTAAGCAGATGACAATGAGTACAGAATATCTGTTTTTAATTTATTGCCTTACTTATGAGATACATTTCTTATCTCTTTGGACAATAGCTTTAGATCTGTTCCATGATCTTTCCAGGTAGAAGCTCACCAGCCTATAGTTCTCCAGGTTATAGTTCTCCTCCTTCCCCTTCTTGTAAAAGGGAGTGATGTTTCCTTTATTCCAGCCCCTGACAGCCACAATTTTTCAAATATGATGGAGAGTGGCTCAGCAACCACATCACCCAACTCCTTTAGGACCCTGGGATGCATGTCATCCAACCCCATAGACTTGTATACATTCAGTCTCATGAGGCAGTCTTGGTCTTGCTCTGCCCTTACTGCATGGAGATTTACTCCTCCAATTCTCACCTAGAGGCCCAGCGATGCAAGCCTCAGGAACATGAGAAATACAATAACCCTCAGTACCAGTGGACAATTCTGGACAATTTATCTATAGAATCCCTTCTTCTTGTTTTTAACATCCCTCACCAAGTTCAGTTCCTCCTGCACCTTGGCTTTCCTAATCCCCTCCCTGCAAGTCCGGACAGCATTTCTTATAATCCTCAGGCTTGATCACTGCCAGCCTGAACTATCAATAAAGGATAATAACCAGAGGAGTAAAACAGACTAGGAAGTTCCCTAGAAGTATGCCCCAGGGAGGCAGTATATTTCCTTTGAGTACGGTCGGGCTGACATCCAGGGCCTTACATCCCTCTCATCAGGGAGTCACATACAACAACCACCCTTCTGTCCTTGGTGGAAACAGTCTTGAGGTGCGGAGTTGACTGTCTCACCCTAGACAACCTCATAGGTAGACCTCCCATTGCATCCTCACAACTCTCTCAAGTTCCAGAGCCTCTAACCTATCATGTAGCGGTGCCTAGGGAACAGAGGTAGGTCAGGATGAGGGTTGCCTGTGATGTCAAGGTGGGACTTGTTTCCACCACTGTTTGGAGTGTATCACCTTGGTACCTTTCTCACAAATTTGGCATTTAGCAGACTTACTCCAGCTGCTATCACTCCGATACTCTTTAATCTCTCCATATCCTCCTTGAGCTTCACCACCACTCTGACCAGATCATCTACATGCTCACACCTCATACAGGTAGAATCACTGCTGCCCTTCACCAGCAGCAACAGGATCAAGTACTCATTGCAGTCTAAGAGATGACCCAACAAGATTTTTAGGTGGGCACTCCATTTGAATGGTCACATTATTTCTTGCCAGGGCTTTCTGCATAGTAGAGATCTGGATAGATTCGTTGTCTGTGAGGCAGCCAGTAGGTGAGACAGAGATACTCAGCCCTCCTCACCCTTCCTGGTCTCCTGATCTGTGTGAACTGCCCAGGCAAGATGTCACACCACACTCTTCTGACATGCTTCACTCTGCCTGCTCTGTTTGCTCTACTCCTGGTTAGCTCTGCTTCCTACTTGCAGGTTTCATACACACAGGGGGTGATCCTGACTCTGTTCCTGGCTCCACCACCGTGATATCAGCATGCCACTGCCACATGGAGGACACTGGCTCCTCGCAGATGCTTGCTGACAGGGTTGTCCTCAACCAGACAAGGTAATGCTTTGCTTTGGTGTGGAATGTGTCCGCTCCAGAGATGAGTACCTTGCCAAAAAGGTGACAAATTTTCTGTGAGTTCATCCAGTAAGCATTCACAATTTTCAGTATGTCTGTTATAAGACAGTGAAATCTGATTATTAGACACTACTGTTACTTCTCTACAATGGAATTCACTGGGATTTAAGTGAAGGTTTTTAATACTCTGTGTTTGTTTGTTTTTTTAAAAAGGTCAAATTTTCTCTATAAATAATATTGTCTCACAAGTTTCCTTCTCCAGTTTCACTTTTTCCGTCAAATAGAAGAAAGAATTGTATTGTCACCTTTCAGAGGTGTTGCAAAATCAGTCGTGAGCAGCTCCTAACTCCTGATCCTCACTAACAATTCCTGTCGCCACTATTTTCATTCGGAAAGATCTCTCCACGTCCACAGCCAAGAATGTTTTAGTAGTGTTTTTCAGTGAACTACTAATATACTGCTGTATGTTTAGCAGAGTGCTGAGCTGAGGACTATTTTGCCTGGTACTTTGTTGACATTCAGACAATACCGAGTTTTGAAAATGATGTTATCTCTGTGCCAAAAGCTTGGTCATTTTGTTTTTACACCATCATTAACTAACACAGTGCTCATTATAAACTACTTTATAGTGACATTCTGTGCTCTGTGGTAGAGTTGCTACTTGATAGGTAGTTACAAAAGACATTTATTTTAATGAAATCAGTTTCAAACCTTTGCTTTGGCCAGGTCTCTGGGCTCTGGGTGCCTCTACATTAGTGTTTTTGCTTGGATCAGTAGTGAGTTTCTGATCTCAGTCTACAGGCTGGACTTCTTTTAGGTGAAATTAAAACAGAAAATAAGGATTCAAGACCTCCCCCTCTACTCTGCCCTGGTGAGGCCTCATCTGGAGTACTGTGTCTAGTTCTGGGCTCCCCAGTATAAAAAAGACAGGGATCTCTTGGAAGGAGTCCAGCGGAGGGCCACAAAGATGGTGAAGGGCCTGGAGGATCTCCCCTATGAAGAAAGGCGGAGTGAACTGGGTCTCTTTAGCCTTGAGAAAAGAAGACTGAGAGGGGACCTGATCCAGGTTTATAAATATCTGAGATGTGGGGGACAAAGTGGTGAGGCCAGACTCTCTTCAGAAGTGTGTGGAGACAGGACAAGGGGGAACGGACAAAAACTGCAGCACAGGAGGTTCTGCACGAATGTGCGCAAGAACTTCTTTATGGTGAGGGTGACGAAGCACTGGAACAGTCTGCCCAGGGGGGTTGCGGAATCTCTTTCTCTGGAGATATTCAAGACCCACCTGGATGCCTACCTGTGCGACCTGGTGTAGGGAACCTGCTTTGGCAGGAGGGCTGAACTCAATGATCTCTTGAGGTCCCTTCCAACCCCTGTGATTCTATGATTTAATGTACTCCAGTCACTAATGCACACTGATGTCAAAAGCTACAGTAGAACTACTCTGAAGTAAAACTTCCAAACAATAAGATGTCATCTCCTCTACAAATCTGCTCCCTGTGAACCACCGTAACTGCTAATACCAGGACAGCCTTTGTATTTAGCCATTCAGAACTATTCAGCATCCAGGATATTTTCAAGATAATCCATGTCTTCTGGTAACAACTCCTACTTTGTAATTTATTGGATTTATTTGGCAACGTTTTGGTAGCTACAGGGTTGTCTTCTGTGAGAAGAGACTATGGTCTGTGCACATGCTGGACAGAGACGTTTCCAGCTGGCTCTGAAACAGATCCATTGCTGGCCAAATCTGAGTTCATCAGCAATGCTGGTGGTACCTTTGTAATGATATGCTTAAGAAATAGTAAAAGAATAGTAAAAGAATGTTGCACAGCAGCTGTGAGAAAGAAGAATGAGAATCCTTAACCTTAATCCGAAACAATGGGAAAAGTGTAAGGAGGAAGTGGCAGAGATGAAGTGTTATGGACTGACTGTAGCTCCAGTTCTCCCCATCCCTATACCACTCAGGGAAGGGGAGTAGATGGAAGAACCAGGACTGGACCAGGAAGGAGATGACTAGAAGACAGTTTTAGTTTTATATTTCTCATTTACTATCTTGTTGTATGATATAAATAAATAAAATTAACCTTCTGAGGTAGAGAGTTTTGCTCATTATTGTGACTGGTGAGTGATCTCCTTATCCTTATCACAATTCATGAGCTTTGTAATCTTACATCTCCCTCTTCCTTGCTGAAGGGACAGAGGAAGAGGAAAGACTGGTGGGCAGCTGGCAGCCAAAGAAGTTAACCCACCTTATGTGGTCATCTTGAAAAAAGAGGAAAAAATGTGACTGTTCCATAAAGAAACCCAAATTAACCAACTTAAAAATGTGGCTTTTTATGTTCATATATTCCTGCCTCATTCTAATGATGCTCGCTTTGAACACAGTTCTGTAGGATGGAGGTATGGTTTATAATACTGAACTTCAGACATCTGAAAAATCTTCATGGTGATGATGGAGGGAGAAAAAAACCTATGTCTATACCAATAATGTGAAATGTACCCAGAACTGTACCTACACAATGAAGCCAACAAACACCAAATAACTCACAGCTATGCTAATAATTCATCTTTTAAAGCTGTATGGCTGTCTGCAACCCCTGCTTGTTTAAACATCTAAATCTTCTCATAGAATAACAGTGAAATGAATATTAAGGACCAGTTTACCATCAGAAATTCATACTCTGGGAATGTTCCAAGCCACTGTTTATTTATTAATAAAATCCATATATTCTTCATCACAGAGTTTATTGATCACATTTTGACTGCAATCCAGCTGGATCCTATATTAACTAAACATTAACTTCTTATTTCTTCTTGAAGGACATAAGACTCTTCCATAGAGCAGATAGTTGCAAGAGTGTACCCAGTATTCACAGTACTACTGGTCTCTCTCTTACAATGAATTGTTTCATGACTACAAAAGCACCTATAAAAATATTGTTAATTCAGTATCCAATCCAAGATCTATAATAATGTCATGTGGTTAAAGAGGAGAACATGTGGGAAGGGAGAGAAAAATAAAATATAAATGGTGCCTCATTTACTAGCTCAGATGACGCTCTTAATTATAAGAGAGAAAGTAAGCTGTATCTAAACAATTAAAGACTACCTTATACTTACAGGAAGCAATGACAAAGCAATGCCATTTTGGTGGTAGTTTCTAGAAAAGTTAATAACAATAATCTGTGCAGTTCTGTAGATTCTCTTTATCAATTACAGACATTTAGAGCATGCTTCAATAATATTATGTATATGATCAGAAAAAATTCTTCAGCATCCTACTAGTATCCTAACCACTTTCCAAAACAAGAAAAAAAGAAAATTCTATAGAGTCTACTGTATGTACTTTCAGCAACATGTGTTAAAAGTTTTTTTTTAAAGTTGTATTCAAAATCAAAGTGGTCTGATTATTTGGTGAGATATTGGAACAGGCTACCTGTGGAGGTACAATGTCCCTGGAGATTTTCAAGAAAAGGGCAGATATAGCATTTAGTAACATGGTTTAGCAGTATGGTGGTAATTGTGTTGATGGACGGACTAGATAATCTTAGTGCTCTTTCCAACCTTTTATGATTCTGTGCTTAGGAATATTAAGCCATCATTGCTTCCAAAATTATTTTGAGTCCAAACTCACATTGTGTTTGTCTGTTAGTCATAATGACTCTAGCAGAATCATTTAGTCTAACAGAAGTTCTAACCATTTAAGCATGATAGAAAGAATCCCAATTTATCTGTGGATTTATACTCTGCTTCTTGTAGCAGAATTTAATAGATTTCCTTGGAATAAAGGAAGGTAACCTGAGATCTATGAAAGTTTGGGTTGGAAAGAACCTTTATGTTCCAATCCCCCAGCTACAGCTAGGGACAGATCACACTAGACCAGGTTGCTCAAAGCCCCATCTAGCCTGGCTCTGTATGCTTCCAGGGAGGGGTCCTTCACAACTTCACTGGGAAACATGTCCAGTGTCTCATCACCCTTACAGTAAAGCATTTATTCCAAATATCTAGCCTAAATCTACCAGTTTAAAACTGTTTCCCCTTGTCCTGTAGCTACATACCCTTATGAAAAGTCCTTCCTCAGGTTTCTTGTAGGCCACACTATAAGGTCTACCCAAAGCCTTCTCTTCTTGGACTGAGAAGACCAATCTAATATTCTGTTTCACTATGAAGTTGTTTGAGTTTTGTTACCCTCAAACACAATCTTTATAGACTTGTTCTGCATAGGACAGTTTACAACATGTTAATCATTTTCATTTACTTTAAAACTGGCTTCATATATATATATATTTATTTTTTTATTTTAGTTTCACATAGTCTCATTCTCCCTTGCCCTTTGTATTCTCTCCTTCATTTGTAGATGAAATTCGGGTTCATTAAAAAGTCTAATAGAGAAAGTTATCCTGATACGCACTAAACAAGATATTTTGTGACTCATAAATACTGTTTTTGATCTTGTATTCTTCCAGCATCTGCTCAGGATAGTGGTAACGTAGTTGCCCCAAGACAACTTATTTTTATCCATGTATTATGGAAAATATGTAGAGACAAGAATAAAAGACTAACATTTTCTCAACTGAACAGTAAGAAGTCAATGGCAGTTTTACATATGAAATTTCTATGATGGCAATAGAGTCAAGTTGTCAGTCTTCTGAACATAGTACCAAAACATGACATAGAGCTACATATCAGTATTTCAGATAATCTCCTAAACACATTTCATTTCCCCCACTTTGTGCTGATTTGTACCCTTAGAATATGATTGACAGCTGTTTTGATTTTCTGTAATGAGCTGAAATTTTAAATTAACTCAAACAAGAACAGACGGAGAAGAAAATGAAGCAAATACACACACAGCATTTATTTCCCAACCCGTGTTTAAAGAAGAGCTTTTGTCACTGCAGTTTGCTTTTCTCTTCAGAGTAATGGTAATGTAGATGTTCATCCCAATTCTTCTGTAAGCATCCACTGTAGTGAGTAGGCAGTCACTGAAAAGTACTTATCTACTATGTTCACTAGAGTGCAAAACAAACATGTTGACCTTCAGTTCTTCCTCCTTTTAACTCTCTTCTTATCTGAGGATGTCAACATCTAGCACAAGGACAAACGCCTGCATTTTTGTGATGCATATATACAACACTGTCGTGAAACAAATAGCCTCTGGGAGTTAAAAAATGGAATACTTTCAAAAGGCTTAATGTGTAAAAGAGGCAGTCTCAGTGAACCCATCACTGTATGTCAAATGTCTAAATAGGAGGAAAAAAAAGCCCTTTAAAAAAAAAAAAAAGATTTCCCCCTCCACTAAGCAGCAGTATTTTACTAAAGCATTCATATGTGTCAATGACAAAATTATTAGAATAAACAGTTTATTCTAAAAAGATTCCATTTTCCTCTTCATTGTAGAAATTGTTTTCTTAACTGATCTTGATGTTTGTCTATAGTGTGATACAGAGTCTGAAAGAAGAAGCAAGTCTCCTTACAAAAGTATGTAAATGAAATGGATGACGTTTTTCTCCCTGCAGCATATCTCTAATTTAGATCTGTATGTTGTCTAGTATTCTTTTTTTATTTTTTTCTCTAAAGTCGATTAGAATAAAGGTAAAATACCATCCAAAATGACTCTGAAAATTAATAATTCCAAGAGTAATAAGAAATACATTGTGTATTGTTCTGGTGGGAAAAAAATATTTCCCACTTATATAGTTTAGGGATGTAATTGCATCATTTCAAAGCTGCAGGAGACTTGATGATACTGCCACAGACTGCAGAACTTTCTGCTGATTATCTCTACTTCTTTTATGGATTAAATTTGTGAATATCCAATGTGAGAGGTAAGGAAATACTTCATGTAGACTCTCAGATCTAGAAGAAATGTGCCTTTAATAACAAATCTCCAAAAGAATTACTGAAAATCTCACATCTGTTTCTATGTATTGTCTTGTTTACAGAACAACAGTTATTACTTTAGCAGCTTCTACCACCATATGTGTGCAATAAGTAAACAAACAAAATTGAATGAAAACAAAGCAAACCCCACCCAGATTAAAATATACATTGTTCCACCTGCTGTGTTCTGGAACACGACCCTAGCATTGTTTCAATCATATCAATTAGTAAAATAAAAGTCTTGGGGAACAACATCAACCTATGGATGAATGATTATTTCTTAAATTCAGCATATGATATCTTTAATATCATTGACTGTACTTATTTAATTCATTGTTCTGACTATGGAAAGTATATAATTATTTCAGTTAAACAGTTCAGCAATTATACAAAAAATAAGGTTATTTCATTTTTTCATTAAAGTTATTTCATTTTCATATTAATTGTGATCCTCCTCTGTTCAAATTTTTTAAAAATGAAACTGTATAAATTTAAGTGTTCTTTACAACTTCTTCAACAGCAGAATTGATTGCCTTTGAGAAATGGAAACAAGCTAGGTAGAGTTGCAATCCATACTGATTATACTTAAGAGGCAGAGTATCAAAATTCAAGAACGATCCTATAACACTCAATGGATTTTGTGCCACTGTTTCTCTGCTGTACCCATCTTTTGGTTTATGACAGTTCTGATAATCTGTTCTTAATGTTTTCCACTTTTGAAACTGGGATGACCACTGCTTTTAAGGAAGTCAATGATAACGATAGTGTTTAAACCCAGGTAGTTTTAGTTTTGTTTTTTTTTTTGTTAGCAATTTTGGTAACTAAATGTATTGCCACTTCTTAGAAGTGCAAGGTCATTATTTCTTTTAAGGACTTTTAATATACCTTTTGATATGGAAAACTCACTCACTCTTGTCGTATTTCAATCTTGGTATAATTTACTTAAAACTTTCAAAAGTATTTGTGGCATGCAACAGGCAACGCAGTAACGTGTGAAAAGTAAATGAAGAAGGATACGTTTATTTCCTTAATAATGTCAGATTACAGAGCTCCAACAACAAAATTTACCAAGCAATTACATAATTAGTGCACTGATATCACAATTGTCAGTTTTGATTGATGTTTCAGTGCACTCTGTTGAGCTATTTTGTAACTCAGGACAAGAGGGAATGGCCACAAGTTGCACCGGGGAAGACTTAGATTAGATTTGAGGAAAAATTTTTTCTCTGAAAGAGTGGTCAGGCACTGGAATGGCCTGCCTAGGGAGTTGGTTGAGGCACCGTCCCTAGCGCTGTTCAAGAAGCGTTTAAGATGAGGTGCTAAGGGACTTGATTTAGTAGCTTGGTGGGTAGGGATGGTGGTGGGAGGATAGTTGGACTAGAAGATCTTGCAGGTCCTTTCCAACCTAATGAATCCATGAATCTATGAAACTATTTCTCATAATCTGAGTTACAGAAATGACAAGGGTCTCAGTAAGTGTGAGACATTTATTTATTCTAAAAGTTTTGTCTTCCACCATATTAAAGTTTTATGTTCCCAGACCATGATTGTGAGTAATACTACAGAGATATGTTTAAACATATTATGGAGATTATTCAAATAAACTCAAACAAGAGTGAAATGAATACAGATAGGATCTAAAAAGTTTTATGAATATAGATAACTTCTTCTAAGTACTCCTTACTCCACATAGTTCTGTTTCAATGCAAGACTATGACATTTATTCCAGTCATGTACAGAAGCTGTGACTGTGCTGAGAAGGATCAGAGCTATGAATATCAAGACGGAACCTTCCATTAAGGGGAAAAAACAACAATTTCAGGTGCTTAATTATCAAGATGTTGATTATTCCAAACAATCAGTGCTAGAACACGTTATCTTGACAGCTATTTCCTGGTCTCTGTTCTCCCTCTCACACTTAAACAATTTCAAGTTCATTGAGATTCAATTCATTAGCTAGATATCCATTAATCTGATTGTCAGAATGATTGTTTCCTTATGAGTTCAAAGGTTGATGTTCTTGACCAACAAAACAGACAATAAAGAGCTGCTAATATGCTCACTATGACGCCCAAATACACAGAGAAATTTTACTTCTGAATGAAAGCAGTAGTGTGCCCCATAGAGGCATACTACGTACTGCAGCGCATTTCAAGGCAGGACTTTGTGAGGCTCTCTGCATCCCAGGAAAGTGATCTACGTGTACTTAGCAGGAGATTCTAGATCCAAACATATCAAAATAAAAGTGGTTTGTGCCATCTTCGAAGGTAAAAAAAAAAAATCTGAATATTACTCAGACAAGAATAGCATTCACCAAACACCCCATTAAAGAAACTTCTTTTATGACAGTAGGAGTGGTGTGAGAACTGAAGCCATTATATTCATTAGTTAATTTAACCTATCTCCTTGCTATGCTAATAAGAATATACTCTTAAGAAATGCAAAAATATTTTTTTTCTTCCAAGCAGTGCAGCAACTGCTGAGTCATGGCCAGGCTCCACCCCTCTTAGAACCCATGTAAGGGCTGACTATGAACAAGGAAGGATCTCGCTGGAGATCCCTCCTTTGTGGAGTTCTTCCTGTAAGATTAGATCCTCAGAGATAGGTGAGCATTCCATTTTCTTTCTTACAGCATCTTCTTCCAAAATTACATCTTTGACAGGGCAGACTGCCCCAACTTCAAATGGAATTACTCCTTTGACATTTAGATTAATTTCACTGGAAGACGAAAAGGACTTGCATCAGCAAGAGCCTTGGATCCTATTTGAATCTAAGAACAAAAAAAAAATGTTTAGCAAACTGAAAACCAACTAGAGGATCTGAGGACCTCAGACTCTCTAGAAATAAGGCTGGTTATAATGAAAAAAAAATAATCTAAGACTGACCAGCTGACATTGCACCTGCAGAGTACCCTCTTCACAGACCACATTACCTGTAACAGCATGTCAATACACAGCTGCCAAGCTCACACATCTATTAGAACAATTCAAGCAAAGGCCACAGGAGAGCATACCTGCTTGGCTTTTGAGATAATGAGATATGGGGGCTGAAATTGTGGTTATTAATCAGCCTAAGATTTCTGAAATGGCATCCATTACTATCTTTCCAGCTTTCAGGCAGACTATATGCAAGAGTAACACATAGTGATGAGAATCATTCTCTAACACAGTGGATAACAGCAGCATATAGAATTACTTGGTCAAACAAAAGAGACATTCTGACTGTAGTGGTGTAATGGCAACAGGACCAGCACAACAGAAAGATGAGACCAAGAAAGAAGAAAATGGAATGCTTACCTATCTATGAGGATCAATGCTTGCAGGAAAAAACTCCACGAAGGAGGAATCTCAAGCAAGAGAACCTTCCTCAGTGGCAGTCAGCCCTTAAATGAAGTCTGAGAGGGGTTGCACCCCTTCAGGTTGCACAGGTGAATTGCTTTCACTTGTGCACCCAGGGCTGACTGGGTCTTTTCTCCAGGTGCTCAATCAGTGATTCAGGCTGTGACTGTGCAGTTGCCATACACCAGTAAATACTGTTAGGTGGACATCAATGAAAGAACTCCAAAAGAACTAGGAATGAAGGAGGCAATTTATGATGAAACTTTTGAGAGCCCAGGCTTGGTTAAATTTTCAGAAGGGATGAACAATCTCATACTACAACAAGCTCCTCTCCACCAGTTTGGCACACTGGTGTCAGTACTGAACGCCTTAGTGGCCTTGGAGGTCATCCTCCAACAGGCTGCCCGATTAGTGGTTGATCTCGGGGAGACAGAGTGCCTTCAAAACAGGTGCAATATTCAAACTTTGTAAGGGGTCCTGGAAAAATTAATAGTGTGTTATGGCTCCTGTGGATACAGGTGCAGAAACATTGATTATTTATGGGGACCCAACCAAGTTTAATGGAGATAGAGGAATGATTGGTGGATTCAGTGGACAGACCATTCAACACAGGCATGGTTGAGGTTAGAGATTAGGCATCTCCGTGCCTCGGGAGTATAAAGGTGTCTATTGCCCCAGTCCCAGAATACATCTTGGGCATAGACATTTTATGGGGTCTGGCTCTCCAAACAACTGTGGGAGAATTCAGACTCCGAGAAAGATGTATTAGTGTCTGGGCAGCGCAGGCAGTAGTGAGAGGACATGCAAAACATGAGCCTATTAGCCTGCTAGAATTATGCCATATTGCTAGCGTGAAGCAATATAGACTCCTGAGGGGGAAAGATGAAATAATGAAGACTGTGCAGGAATTAGAGAAAGCTGGGATCATAAGACCTGCACATTTCCTGTATAATTCTCCCATATGGCCACAGTGGAAGTCGCACAGCATATGGTGAATTACAGTAGATTACAGAGAATTAAATAAGGTGACACTACCCATTCATACAGCTGTACCCAATATTGCCTCCCTAATGGACACATTAAGTAGGGAGATGAAAACCTACTATTGTATCTTAGACTTGGCAAATGCATTCTTCAGTATTCCGATGTTGAGGAGTCACAGGACAAATCTGCATTTACATGAGGAGGCACGCAGTGGACCTTTCAGGTCCTGCCACAGGGGTATGTGCGTTCACCAGCTTATTTTCATAGCCTGGTGGCAAGTGAACAGGTGAACTGGGAAAAACCTACCAGTGTTAACTTGTATCATTATACTGATGATCTCGTGTTGATGTCTGAATTGCTGGAGCCATTAGGACAGGTGGTAGATTCATGGACGGCCTACCTGCAAAGAAAAAGATGGGCTATGAACACTCAGAAGGTGCAGGGTCTGGGCCTGTCTGTAAAATTCCTGGGGCTAGTTTGGTCAAGAATGACCAAAGTACTACCCAGTGCAGTAATAGCTAAAGTTCAGGCGTTCCCAGTCCCTACGACACCAAAGCAGCCGCAGGAGTTCTTAGGTATATTGGAATATTGGTGTTCCTTTATACCTCATTTAGCACAGCTGCTGAGACTATTATATAGACTCACAAAAAATGGGCAACTCTGTGACTGGGGGAGAATGAAGTACGAGATTTTCCAACAGGCAAAACTGTCTCTCAAACAAGCCTGGGTGCTGGGTATATTCAATCCTACCCTCCCAGCTGAACTGGATGTTCATGCCACTCAGGGTGGCTTTGGCCAGGGCCTGTGGCAGTGACAGAGTTCCATTTGAACCCTCATCAGGTTTTGATCGCAGGTCTGGCACATTGAAGAGAGATACAGTATGACTGAGAAACAGTTAATGACTGCCCACCTTGCCAGAGGACAGAAACTCCTCCAAAGGTGGCAAGTTGATTATATAGGCCCTCTCCCACAATCTGAGGGGGGCAGATATGGTGGAGCCAGGCTCTACCCATTAGACCTTTGTTTATGGGCTGACAGCCACTGAGGAAGGATCTCTTGTTGGAGATCCCTCCTTTGTGGAAATTTTCCTGTAAGCCTAGATCTTCAGAGATGGGTGAGAATCCATTTTCTTCTTTCTTTGTAACACCTTTTCATTGAGTTTCTCCTGTTGTCATTTCACAAGCTGACCATAATGCTTCTAAATCATTTTAGATCATTTTCTATTGTGTGTAAACAAATTTATCATCCCTTACATTTTTTTTCTTTTTAACTAAGCCTGGTACTTTTTAGCTTATTTTTTAACATATCCTAATAAAGGACTCATGCTACAAAAGGTAACAGCCTGAAAACAGGCAGTGTCACTCTTCAGTCAATTGCAAGGATCACTGTTAAGTCCCCTAAGATTTTATTCTCTTGTCTCAGCAATTGATTGGACTAAATATTCTGTCTCCACAACACTGCTAGCTCTTCCTGCCTCAAGGATTGAGGGAGACGGGAGCAGAGAAATCAAACTAATGTTTCTGATGTGTCAGTGCACAGCATACTGCCATTAGGACATCAAGCCAGCATGATTTATTAGCAATTTTAATTAATTTTCTGAGTCATTTCCTCAGGGCTCAGTTCTGTAATCTTATTACTATGAGCTTAACATGCTATAGTAAGACTATGCTTTCTAATCTTTCTTTTGTTGTTAAGTTCAATCCCTGCTTTCATTAGGAAACTCTTGAGATGAAGTAGCTTGCTCTTCTGAATGGTAATTTTTTTTTTTTTTTTGCATGTGTTATTTAGAAATTACTGAAAGTTATACTGGAGTACATTATTTCTTAACACAGAACTCATCGCTCATTTTCTCCTTTATTCTTTTTCTGAAAATCATGCTGCAAGTGTTTGATGTCCCAGCTCGAAAGTGGAGAAACTATATCCCCACGATTTTAGGCATGGAATAACAGTTTCACTTATCCCCTGTTTGTTTTTTGTACTCATGACCAAATCTTAGTCTAATTAATTGGTGAAAAAATAAGTAATTAAAGCAAATAAACACTTCTGAAGTGTTATGTATATTATTATGAAGCCCAGCCTTGTATGCTTTTACTGTTTGCATGTTAGCCTCTGATTACTTTAAAGAAGAAAGCTTTTATTAGCTGATTTGCCAAGAAGTAAGTACTTCTTTATTAGCAGTATTTTTCCCCAGGATTACACAACATTGAAGTGATATGAATAAAGTTTTTATCATGTCTGACCAACTATTCATGAGCAGTTTTAATGGCTGGAAACTTTGATTACTCCAAAGGGTCAGTGATATGTCACAGTCACTAAAATTCGACATTTGAGGTAGCAAGGTAATTTACATGGCTGCTTGTTTTGTTTTTAACAACTTTTGTGTTATAAATGTGTAATATTGTTGTTGTGAATTAGACAAAAACATTCTAATAATTTGCTAAATATTTTGTATGCATTATTATTTAATTCCCGTAGCACTATCAAGTACAAACCTCACGTCTGTAACAGAAATGGAATTTTACAATAAACACAGTATCAACATAGAAGAATGGAAGAAGATGATCAAGGTTTAGAGCACTCTTGTCCATCTGCATTGAAGTCAGTAAGACTAACAAAAAAGATGACTGTACAAACATACATGCAGCCTTTAATTTGCCCTTTGTCTGACGCAAAATTAGAACAGAGTGAAGCAGTGTCTGTGTGCCTTATTTGAGCAATATTATTGACAGTAATGCTTTCAAATATCAGAGACTATTTCTTTGCTTGTTTGCTAGGAAAAAATAAAAAGACACATTATTAAGTGAGAAATAAGTTTGATGGTTACTGCAAAAAGAAAGCAGTAAAATACGTGTTTAGCTCTCACAAAAAAGAGTTCGTCCTCTTTTAAGAACAACTAAAACATTGGGTGGAAAAACAACTTAAGTAAGCTGAGGGAATATTGCTGCTTACATCTTGACCTTACCCAAAGATCTCAAATGTCTATGAGGATAATTCGCTCAAAGTTTAGGACAAATTTAGGACAATGAGGTAATTGTGCTTATATTCTTTACTCCATGCTCTCTGGTCTTTAAAAAGGTGCTTCCAGATAAATTATACAATGATAGTCAAGCTCAAAACCTAAACCAGATCACTCCTAAGCAGTAGTACCAGAGAAGTCAGTGAGCTAAGTCATTCTACATGATTGTTTTTCAACAATGACTTGAGATTCCAAAATCAGCAAACACCAATTAATTTGGGCAGTTTGAGAGCACCAATGAAATAAAGATATAAAGACATTCCCCATTCCCATATTTCAGTTTTGTCATGGTGATGTACCATCGCATTTCTACTTCCTTCAGTGAATAGTGAGGTACGCTGAACTCACACAGCAATAACTTTTTCATCATAAAATCCATCTGAATTAAATCTTGATCAGGCTGCTACATCAAGAAAGCAGGATGATGTTTTTTAGCTCTTCTCTCTTAAAAACTGATGTATGAATGCAGCAGATCCCTAAATGCAAAAATACTATTGTCATGGTTTTATGATTTTTGTTGTATTGTTGATATTCCACATCACAACATCATGTGGTGTATTGGGAGTTAGAGAGTTAATGCTACAGCTCTGTGGATCATCGATAGTTTTGGATGTGCCTGTCTCAGAAGAGAGGGAGAACTACATTCCCCAGAGGACTTTGTGATGCTTTGCATTTTTACGTATTTCCGCTCAGAGGGAAAAGATAAAAACTGTCTGCAGTCACGGGACACTCTCTTTCCTTTGGGATCACTCAGCAGTGGGTACTCGCTGCCATCTTGCCTTCAACGTTAGCGTAAGGCCTTCGGTTTATCGGACACTCTCTCTTGCTCACTTTATTTGATTCATTAGCCTCAATTCCAATTGTATTGTATTATATTGTGTTATTTTGCTTTCTGATATCTTATTTAGTAAATTAGCTTTCCTCCTCAGATTGTTGCTGCTGTTTTGTTTCTAGGCCCATCTCCCTTTTCCTTTTCCCTTTCCCCCTTCCCCTTGTCCAGGGTGTGGGCCCGTGGGTCTCCTTCCTCAGTTGTCACAGAACCGGGCCGAACCAGCCCACAAACCATTGACAACTATATAGAGTCTTAAAATTTATGACCAGCAATACAGTAAGAGAAATAAGGTCAACAAACTGCCAAGCAGAATCAGAAAAACATATGCTATGTATAATATTGATACATAGTGATATATGTACACCTCACTTTTCCTCCAGCTTTGTCAATAATTTAACCTTCAAGTTTCTTATGAATTCCTGCATGCTTTCTTGTTTTAGTTAATTTTTCAACCTATTATGTATTTTTAGATAATTATAACTTCGACAGAAGTTTTTGCAAGTGCTATTTTATCTTTTATGGAAACAGTTGTATTGTGATGGGGCTGATAAAAAGTGTGAATGATAATTTGACTACAGAGGAAAAGACTACTAACAAATAAGTAATTTTCTCCTAAGGGAGCAAAGATGGCATAATAAGTGCCTGGTCATGGAATCTGTACCACAAAATATCAATAACATATAAAGGATAATAATTATGGTATAGATATAGATTCAGGCTCAAATGAATCTGATTAATAATTATTATTCTTCTGTCAGTGAATTACTTTGACTTGTTTAGACTTGGTGGAACTCACACCTTCTTTCTCATGTATAATATTTACTTTGTAGAGAAGTTACAAATTGTATTTTCAACTAAATGGTGCTTACTAAGATGGTAATTTTCTGAGAAAATGTCTTATAAACATAGAGATAACAGAAGTTACCACAATTTTTGTTTATGATACCAGTTTTCCCCAGATAGTAAATAAGAAGGGCAGTCTTCCTGTTGCAGTGTCATAGGGACAAATCCATTCTTTGTTGTATAATTAGTAATAAACTATGTGTTCCCGTTTGTCACGCTCCAATATAAAGGAGGGAGACGAGGTTCTTTGATTATGTGTATACCTGATGGCGAGATTAAGACACAACGGGTCAAATGTTAGCCCAACCAGTTTATTACAATTACTAGTTGCTTAGGGATATGGGGGAGGGAAGGTGAGCAATAGAAAAGGGATAAAAAGCAAGGAGTCTTGATAGAAAGCAAGAGAGATATAATCACCACCGTGCGTCCAACGAGATTTGTAGTCTCAGGAACTTGTCTGGTCACTGCGGGGGATGGGAGATGGCAGCAAGCAGGCCTCAGGGTCCGTCTTCGGGAGTTCTCCTCAAAGATTTTCTCTTTGGGAGTTCTTCTCCAGGAATTCTTCTCTTCACCTCCCAAAAATTCTTGGTTCAGTGAAGGCCTTTTATCCCCATTTCTCAGGTATTTTTTCTTTTCTCTTGGTTTGTGTGACATGTCTGGCCTAACAGATAAGCCAGCAGCGGATGTTGCCTTCCTTGCCATGCAGGAGCATTGTCTTTCTGTGGTGGTCAGCTTCTCCAAGCCGTACCCCCCCGGAAAAGGCTATTTGCCCCTATTTCTGCTTATCTTTACAACCATAAGCAGAGACAATGAGGCACAATAACACCCATCTGGATAACCGGCAGTTATCAGTCAGAGTCTTGTCACCAGAAAAGGCCTTACGAAGCAAGCTTTGAGACAAAAGAAAGTAAAAAACAGTTTCTGTCTTTCACACCGTTCCACCAATTACTGAACAGATAAGTCGGGTTCAGTGTACTCGGAACTAGATAAATAAATAGATAAATAAATATTAAAAAAAACAACTGTGTAATACATGAGGAAAACAGCTATGTTCTTTTTTTGTGTGAGAGTATAGACATATCTGCCCAGAAGGTCCAGAACCTTCAAAATGCAAAATTGTTATATAATAGTCACTAGCTTCCCTGGACCTTCCAGAGCACTCTAGGAATAAGTGACAGAGAAAAGACAAAAAATAAAAAAAAAAAATAAAATAAAAATAAAAAATAAAAAAGGTTGTTTGTAGATCACAAACTTTAAAGAAATTATATTGTAAAATAAAATGTTATTCAGCTGTCATGTATATCTTTGAATTACTCTGCTTCTTTTCTTTATCACTTTTCTAAATTTTTTCCTGTCCCTACATAAAGGCAAACTAGTTGAATTTAAACCAGAAATCATTTAAAACTCTGAAATATATGAAGCTCCGGTGTGAAAATAAGAATATCACATTCAATTGTGCTAAAATTACATCAATCTTAGTGTATTGTGATCTAGAATACCCACTGTAGTTGGTTTTATTTCCTCTACAATTCTGAGTTTTCTGTTGTTTTCTTTCCATGTTATTTCCATTAATGATGATTGTGATATTTTAAAGGGATTGATTATTCCATTTTTTACATCTCCACTTATTCATCTTTCCCCTTTATACATGTCTTTAATGATTCTCAATAGCTGAAAGCTGAAGCTCAATGCTTTTGTGACTGTCAGAACTGTATTTAGCATCCTAATTCAATAACTGTGCATTTTGGTAAAAATTGCTGGAAGGGTTCTAGCAGTACAAGTTGCTGAATGAGCTCTAAACAATCCTGTCTGTAAGGAATTTTGAAGAGAAGACTAAGGAGAGACCTCATGGCATTCTACAGCTTCCTCATGAGTGGACGGGCAATGCTGATCTCTACTCTCAAGTGACAGTGACAGGACCTGAGGGAATGACATGAAGCTGTGTTAGAGCATGGTCAGGCCAGGTGTTAGGAAAAGGTTCTTCAACAGAGGGTGGCAGACATGGAACAGGCTGCCCAGGTCAGTGGGCATGGCCCCAAGTTACTGGAGTTCACGAAACATCTGGACAACCTTTTTTGATTGTCCTATGTGAAGCCCGGAGATGGACTCAATGATTCCTGTGGGTCCCTTACAGTTCAGGTTATTCTATGATTCTATGATATCTATGACATCTAACTTTTTCAGTTTTGAGACAGATAATGTTGCAGAAGATGAAGACAAACAAAAATCAATTATTTCACACTGTTCCTTTCCATCAACATAAAATGGGCATATGCATTAAACAGACAAGCACATGCATTAAACCTTCATTCCTGTTTTGTGTATAACTTCAGCAGACTCCAGTGTTGCCTTATTATTTTAAAAATCTGAAACAAGCTCACTAGTCCACCAGAACTCACCCAGAGGTGAACTTGTTCTGAGCCCAAGTGGAATAACTGAACTTACTTCCCTTTTTTAACAAAAACACAAAACTGAATTAAAACTGGGAAAGAAGTCCTGAAGGAGAGTACAAGTCCTAAAGGAAAAATCAGCAGTGAGAATGAAGATACATGTAATAAAATGCTAAACATTGGTAATACATACATACGTTATACATTATACATACATTCAGAATACATTCAGAAAAACTAGGTGTTTTTTTTTTGTTTTTGTTTGTTTGTTTGTTTTTGTTTTTTAAATGTTGGTCCGGCTGAATACAGGAGAAGCTTACAGAGGCTTAGATAATCTATAAGGCTTCTTCCTACATTACATCTTACTAGTAACAAAATTTGTAGTATATTTTTTAATAAGACATAATGCAAATTACTTGCATTCTTTTCTCCAGTAACATTTCTTAGTTTTTAGTGTCTGGAACAATTTTTTTTCTAACTTATATATTTTCTATATATTCTGCAGAATCACAGACTTGTATGTGTTGGAAGAGACCTCTAAGGATTATCTAGTCCAACCTCCCTGCCAAAGCAGGCTCCCTAGACCAGGTTGCACAGGTAGGCATCCAGGCGGGTCTTAAGTATTGCCAGAGAAAGAGATTCCACCAACTCCTGGGCAGCCTGTGCCAGTGTTCCATCACCCTCACTGTGAAGAAGTTCTTGCGCACATTCGTGCAGAACTTTCTATGCATCAGTTTGTGACCATTACACCTCATCATACACTTCTGAGAAGAATCCAGCCTTGACCTTTTGCCTGCCTCACCTTAGATATTTATAGATGTGGATCGGATCCCCATCTGAGTCTTCTCTTTCCAAGGCTGAACAGACCCAGGCCTCTCAGCCTTTCTTCCTAAGAGATGTGTTCCTAGCGCTCCACTGGACTCTTGCGAGGAGATCCTGATCTTTTTTGTATTAATTTTAGCTGAACAATGTTTTCTCATTCTTTTACATAGTAATTTTTCTTAACTCTAATAGAGTACAATATTAGTGAAAGTTTGAGAAAATATAGAAATGACAAAACTAATATTCACCAAACAATTAATTGAGGAATATTTAAAAAATCATCTGCAGATAAATGCTGTGAATTTGTTAAAAATAGAGCATACAAATTTAATTTGCAATTAATTTGCTATATTTAAAAGTAAAGATTTCTAAAATAATTTGTGTACTAATTGCAAAAGACATAAAAGTGTTGTTTTAATGTCTTCCAGAATCAACACTCCCAAAATTACCCTTGAAATTTTTGTTCTATGCTGTTCTAAAACAGTGATATTACTCCAGCTTTTTTGGGCAAAAGTAACTGTACCTGGTACTTTGTGACAGACTTGATCCTCTTCCTCTATTTGACATTAAAGATGAAAATTCCACGGAAATGAATAGAATCACACTGATATTCAGTGGCTATAAATGAAAAAAAGCTTGTCCATGTTTTATTTTGCATAGCAATCTGACATTTGAGAATGATATTTCTCATTGAAATATCTTCAGAAAAAGAATTTCCTTGGTGGTTTTCATTATCACAATGAAGAGGAGAGATGATCTGCAGGGCAGTGAAATGTAGTTAAGGAGAGCTGTAAACAAGTGGAGTGAGGTAAGTTTCCTGATCCCCAGGGCACCATGGAAAATGTAATTCTTCCTCTGTAAATGCAGTTTAATTTGAAGTAAGAAGCATTGATTATTTATTTTCATAATACATAAAAGTTAAAAATCATCATCAACATACTCCCCTGTTGGAAAAAATTGAGACTTTTCCCCCAAATTAAGAATGTTATTTGTTTTTAAGTTATTATTACCACCTCTAGTGATAACAGTATTGACATACTGTTACAATAGGTAATAAAAAATTATGCGAGAGTGTCTTCATAAACCTTGAAAAAATTAGGCTCATTTTTAGAAGGATGACATTATTCATTAGTATTTTAGAATACTATTCTGGTTTTGAAGGAAAGAAGGGGGCAGCTGTTCTTGGGAAATGGCTGTCTGAATTCAATTAATGACTGTATATAACCAGCACAAGTTTACTTCATTAACTAACAGAAACATTTCCCATGCCTTCAATTAACACTGGTTTTACTTAATCTAAAATTAGTTAAGACATGATATGATCAGAAAACATCACTGTGAGCCAAGTGTTCCTCAAAGAGAACTGATTTATCTTTTTGGCACCTCATTAAAATGCAAACTATATTGAAATTGATTTTCAGCACTTTCAGGCAGGAATGTTTGTAATAATGTTAATTTGCAAATTTCCTTTTTTATATATACATTTTCTGTATGCTTTAGTTGCCACATTCAGCCAGAGGCTATTTGTATTGTGCAGACAGAAAATGAACAGCGAACATTTATTTCTCATATCTTTCAGAGGAACCTGAGGCGCATGAAGATATTTGTGCTGTAACAGGCATAGTCAATCTCCTTCAGTCCCTTTAGTCACTATATATCAACAGCAAACTCCCAGCTAGTCTTGCTGCATCAATTAACCTGCCAGGGCTCTCTGCTGTCAGACTCAGTAATAATAAACTCCCCCCAGTGAGAGATAGAGCTATAGATCCTCACCCTGAAACTTCCGTAGTGGCTGAATTATTCAGAATCAGCATGATTAAAGAGATGACATGGTATTAGTTAAAAAGACATACTTTTTTTCCTGACTGAGGTTTAAACCTATTAAGGAATAGCAGTTGAAGAAAACGGGTCTTTACTATCAGACCACAGGTCTTAGAACACGGATTTTTAGGAAAAAGAAGTTTATAATGTCTGTCATATTGGAAGTTTAAGGATAAAAATGTAAATAGTGAGAATATAAAGCTTCTGTAAATCCAAATATCATACAAATTTTATTTAAAAAAAATAAAAATAAAAATAAAAAGCAGAATTTACAAAAGAATCAGGACACAAAACAAATATAATAATTGTGATAGAACCGGTAATGTTGAAACTGATATTTTAGAGTAAAAGATATACTTTCTATTCATCAAAGATATACCCACTATTCATCGTTGTATAGAACATGTTAGGATGTTTACTCTAACAGATAAATCAAGGCATACTAAGAGTGTCCCTTATTTATTACTTCCCATTCTGTTTTAAGGTGGAAAATAAGTAGTATTATTATAAATGCTGAAACATATTGGAAATAAAGCAATCATTTACAATTTCCAATTCTAGGTCAGCAGAGTAATGTTACATTGGCAAAGCAAATGAGCTTACTGAAACAAAGTGATGAAAAAAAAATTAACTTACACACTTCTATTCTTATAATCATAGTTCATTTCCTAGTCTTGGTTTACTTGGCCACTCAGTGACTATTTCTTAACTATATGCTTCTGCTTATTCCCAGGAGAATGATCCCTATGAAGATAACTGAGTCTCCATGTTATAAGTAATGTTAAATTTGGTGAAGTTTATACAGTATGACCACTAGAGCAATCTGAAGTTACATTCTTTGCCTTGTTTATTTAAATTAAATGGATTTAGTCTGTTGATAAAGGAGAATAGAGAGAACTACTTTTGGTTTACCCAGAGTTTTTATATAGCTATGAATGCATATGATACACGTTACTTACTATTAGACCAGTTAAAAATGAATAATTAGTGCAGGTGACAAGGCATGTGTGGATGAAAATAAGGTCTGTCCGGAAGTAGTCCCATCAAAGAAAATATAACACTATCAATTGCAGTAATTGTTAAATGTGATCAAAATGAAATGTCTGTAAAATTCAGTGTAGAAGAAAGCCTTCTTTTACCCCTTTTCAAAATTGTTGGTGAATCAGTTTTGCACACAAAAACAGCTGAATTGTTTTTTGTCATAAAAAGGATGATAAATTTTACAATATTGCACTTATTGTTCAGAGTGATTTTCTGAATTCTGTGTTCTGTATTTGCAATGTGTGTGATTGTTCAAGGAGCTGATTTGAATATTATATTAATGTTTTAAAACACAGAATTCTACATAAAGAAGCGAGAATTAATACATAATTATAGGCTGTGTTTAGAATTTGCAAAAGTGGAATATGAAAGAAATATCACAGATAACAAATTAAAACTTCAAATATAAAATGCACAATCATACTCTTGAAAAATGTCCCTTGTTTGAAATATTTGGGGTTACGCTATTACACGGTTAAGCTAGCCAGAACTGAAAAGGAGATCTAAAACTCTGATCCACTAAATACCTCATGTGGCCACTGTAAGTATTAAGAGTACTTTTCATTAGGAATAATTTGCTTTTCTCTGTTTTGCAACAAAGGCTTATACAGTAAGTAAGGCAAAGTTTTTCAATTTTCTACTGCTTTGGCCCTAAAATTCATATTTAAACATCTAAAAAAATGATCAAGATTTAAAATATCTGCGCCTGTTATTACCACTGCTTCCAGTGAGTTCATGTAACATTACTAAAATGTGCAGTACATATGAAGTCAGCTTATGTATAAGTGCCAGTAATATATTGGTCATTTTCAAAAGGTCTACTGGAAATATTACTGTGAAATTCCTATGTGTGAAGACAGAATCCAGAACCATTTTGTTACTGCATTGTTCCCTCTTACTGCTGCATTTCAAAGGTGTCTTAGAGTCATAGAATGCCTTGAGTTGGAGGGGACCTTAAATATCATCCAGTTCCAATCAGTCTGCTAGGGGGAAGATTTACACGTCCATAGATGAGGCTATCCAGGGCCCAGTCCAACCAGGTCTTGAATGCCTCCATTAGTGGGGCAGCCTCAACATATTCAGTAAAGCAGGCTTTCCCCTGTGAAGGCATTTGCCGTCTTCACTGGGGGGCCCCAGAAACTTCTGCAGGTCCTTGAGACCCTTGCATAGTCCAGCTGGCATGACTGCAGCCATGCTGACAGCCCTATCTATCCTCCATCTTGTCTATCCTTTTACAGCCACACTTGTGGCACAACGAGCTGGCTTTTCTGTTTTTGGGATACACTGTCTGGTTTCAGTGGAATTAGGCCCTTATTTTGTTGACCTGAATGCCTTGGGTTGGTCTCTGTGGGTAGAGGAAAGCTTTGAATGTCAACCCTCCTGGGAGTTTACTAGCAGACTTACCAGATTGCCCAGGGCCCCATTCAGTTCAGTCTTTAACACCTCCAGGGTTAGGGCATCCACAGCCTCTCTGGGCAGCCTGTTCCAGCACCTCACCACTCTCTCTGTTAAGAACTTCCCCCTTAATCTTCACTTTATCACTTTTATTGTACACATGCTATTTTGCAGGACTATATACACCCCCTCTGCATACAACTGGGCAGGTTTCCTTGTTTCCATGTCATGGTCATGGTTTCTGAGCATGTAACTGAGGATATGGCACATGAAACAAGCTGTTTTGCTTAAACTGAGAGGTTGGCATGGTGAGAAGACCCAGAAGATAGCATCTCCGAAGTCAAAGATAGGGAGTGTAAAAGATGGAAAGAAAGTTAATGCTCCTTTGAAAGAAACAGAGCTCAACACCTAACCAAACACATTTTTTTCACTTTGTTTTCAGTAAGGTGGAGGGCCACAATCTCACATTGCTCTGTGGTACACAGTGGGGATGGGACTACATCCCTGGAACTGTGCAGTGGAAACTGCAAAACAAATTGAAATCTGTGCACCTCAAAAACTTTCTATTGTTTAGCTTATCATTTCAGGTAAAGGTTAAAATAGTAATGGGAAAGAAGGCAGTAACACTTGAATTTGATCCTAGTCTCTCACTGGTAATGGAACACAGTAATGCCATCAGGCTCGTCATCCCACTTATATTTTCCCAGGTAACTGACCCATCAGTCAGGCCGAGGGAACAACATACCCTTTCAGCAGGACATGTCATTTTCATTAGATGGATGGCCACATTTGGTTGTCACAAAGTCAGCAGTTTATGGGCTGGTTCAGCCCGATTAGATGACGATTAGGGTGGGGGAACCTTGGACCCATGCCCCACGGAAGGGGAAGGGGGAAAGGGAAAAAGGAGGTGAGCCTAAAAATAAAACAGAGGAAATGATCTGCGAAGGAAAGCTAATTTACTAAAAAAGGTATTGGAAAGTAAAGTAACACAATATAATACAATATAATTGTAATTGAAACTAATAATTCAAAAAAAAAAAAATGAGCAAGAGAGAGTGTCCGATAAACTGAAGGCCTTATGCTAAATGTGGAAGACTAGCGAGCACCTGCTGGTGGTTCAGTCCATAAGGAAAGAGAGTTTCTCGTGCCATGCGAACAGATTTTATCTTTCCCTCTGAGTGGAAACTGTAAAAATGTCAAGCATCGCGAAGTCCACTGGGGTATGTGGTTCTTCTCTTCTGAGACAGGTATACCTGGAGTTATCAATGATAAATGGAGCTGGAGTGTTAACTCTTTAACTCCCAATGTACTACAAGATGTTATGATGTGGAGTACCAATGACAAAAATCATAAAACCATGACATTCCACCTCTTATTCCACATCACTACATCATGCTTAGTATATATACAGAATAATGACTAACAAGCATTAAATACGCACACACACACATATACATATGTATATACATATATATGGAATTACTGACTGCACTCCCCCAACATCAAATTCCCTTGTGGTACACACTGAACATCCCCATTCTTCTGCATCACCAACAAATTGGACCCAGGTCCCTGAGCAAAGACAGTCCCACTGAGAGGTCTGGCCTCTCCAGAAGCTGGAAGGACCCAAACCACTTTTCCCAACATGTTCTTTACATGTACTACAGGGACCTTATCTCCCTGTACAGTAGGTAGAGAGCTGTATTGGGCAGGACCATTGCGATTGATGGATCCTCAAAGGTTGACCAACCAGGTGGCTTCTGCCAAATGCTTCTCCCAATGCTTAAATGTTCTGCCATGGAATTGATTTCAGTATTGTTTTTAACAACCCACTGTGTCATTTAATTTTCCCAGAAGCTGGTGCGTGGTAGGGGATATGAGGAATCCACTCAATGCCATGGTCTTCAGCCCAAGTATTTACAATAGAATTTTTGAAATGAGTCCCATTATCTGACTGAATTCTTTCTGTAGTGCCATATCACCATAGCACTTGTTTCTAGAGACCTAAGTTGATGTTTCAGGTGGTAGCACGGGGTACTGCATATTCAAAGCCACCCAGTGATTGCTTCCACTATGGTGAGCACATAACGCTTACCATCACAAGTCTGTGGCAAGGTGATATAATCAATCTGCTGAGCCTCCTCATATTTATAGTTTTGCCATCACCCTTCCCCCCAAAGAGGTTTCATCCTCTTGGCTTGTTTATTTGTGGTACATGTATCACAGTCATGGATAACCTGTGCAACAGCATCTATAGCTAAGTCCACCCCTTGTTCTCTAGCCCACTTATATGTTGCATCTTTTCCTTAATGGCCCAAGGTCTCATGGGCCCACCAACCTGGAAATAATTCACCCTTTTGTTGCCAGTCCAAGTCTCCTTTAGCCACCTTAACATTGTCAGCTCGCTCTACCTGATAGTTATTTTGTTTTTCTTTAGTAGCCCGATTCTTGGGCTCATGAGCATCTACATGACTTCCAAATAGGCTTACCCCTTCACTGCCAGTCATTTTGCTCCCATTACTGTAACCATCCCCATAAAGCATATGCCGCTATCCATGAGTCAGTGTAAAGATAAAGCACTGGCCAGCTCTCCCATTCAGCAATATTTGAGGCCAGTTGGACAGCCTTTACCTCTGCAAATTGGCTTGATTCTCCTTTTCCTTCAGTGGCCTCTGCAGCTCATTGTGTGGGGCTCCACACAGCATATTTCCATCTGTCAACGGTTTACCGGGCTGGATCAGCCCGGTTCCGTGACGATTGGTGTGGGGGACCCACAGACCCACGCCCCAGGAAAGGGGAAGGGGGAAAGGGAAAAGGGAAAAGGGAGATGGGCCTAGAAACAAAACAGTGGCAACGATCTGAGGAGGAAAGCTAATTTACTAAATAAGATATCAGAAAGCAAAATAACACAATATAATACAATATAATTGGAATTGAAGCTAATAAATCAAATAAAATGAGCAAGAGAGAGAGTGTCCGATAAACCGAAGGCCTTACGCTAACGCTGAAGGCGATACGGCAGCGAGCACCCACTGCTGAGTCGATCCCGAAGGAAAGAGAGAGTCCCGTGACCGCAGAGGGTTTTTATCTTTTCCCTCTGAGCGGAAAATACGTAAAAATGTAAAGCATCGCAAAGTCCTCTGGGGAATGTAGTTCTCCTCTTCTGAGACAGGTATACCCGGAAAATATCAATGATCTATGGAGTTGGAGTATTAACTCTTTAACTCTTAATGCACTACATGTTGTTATGATGTGGAATACCAATACCAAAAATCATAAAACCATGACACCATCTGTGATGCTTCTCCACAATGCAGTATGATCCATCTGTGAACAGGGCATATTTCTTTTCATTTTCGGGTAATTCATTGTTGTTCAATGTTTTGAAGAGTAATGATCAGCTGAAACACTAGGGATCTTCTCTGTTGGTTCTCATATCCTTCAAATGTTGCTGCTAGTGTACCAGTGTCCTTTTCTGGTACCCTTCCTGTGAGTTTCCACCATCTATCTGTCATGCTCCTAACTTTCTCAGGATCACAGTCTTGGCATGGATTGTTAGGAGCAAACACGGGGTCATACAACATCTCCACCACAGTTGTTTCCCTCAAATACTGGATACCTTTTTCAACAATAGTCCACCTTTTCATTTCAGGCTCCAGGCCATTTTTGAAGGGATATTTTTCTTTTATGACTAATAATATTCATTCCCAGAGTGCAGTAACTCCATCCAGACATCTATTAATTCCTTTGTCAATGTCTGAGTCTCTTGCAATGCTTCTTAGTTGGCGAGCTTCATTGCCATCCAGAAACATGCTATTGGCTCCAGTGTCCCAACACCTAAGCAACCAGGTGATAATAGTTTTGTTTGGTCGCTGTGCAAACTCTTTTCATGAGCCTTGGATTTCAGTCATTTTCAAAGGATGACCAGCAGTGGCAACAATGACTTCCTCCTCCTCACTCTCTTCTCCTTGTCTTTTAATTTTTTTCTGTTGTCTTTCTCAGTGATAGTGGTTTTAGGAGGGTCCCTCACCTGGATGTCCCTCTACTTGCTCCACTTCTTATTCTTTCCACTCTAGGTGCAACAGGATGCATTTCTATTTCTTTGCTTCCACGGGTGCAACTGACATCTACTCTGGTGCTTCCTATGATTGATTAGGTTCAGCTTGGGGACTTCCTATTTTTTGTCAAATCTCAGCTCGGATACTCTCTCTCTCCAAAACAGTATTATAAAGTGCTTGGTAAGCTCTAGCCAAGCCCTAGATAAGTTATATTTCCTCAGACCTACCTAAGCCGCTCTGTCCCCGATTCAAATGCTTTCTTATTTTCTGAGGATCCTACAGGTGTTCAAGAGTGAAATCCCACCAGGGGTCTCCATGCTTTTAATATTTTTCCTAAGCCTCTCCATATTTCCTCCACTCAGCATTCTCTGGTTTAAGGAAGTCTTCCTCCAGATATTGTAAATGAGGAAGAGTACATTCAGAGAGATTAAAAACATGAGTAACATGATCACTAATTTGGCATTCCAAAAACACACATAACTGAAAAGGGAATCTGGAAACTGGTGCAAACATCATGCTGTTTATAAAATTAGCTACTCCCTCTGGGATATAACTGTCAGTGTTCAAGTCATAAAAGAACGTGCATACGTACAAGACAGGTGTCTCCATCAGTGTCATGAATTCTTCGTCTATACCTGTAGCTCCATAGATCAGAGTGGCAAACTTAACAGAGTCCCAGTATGTTTTGGGTATTAAAAGAGAAAAAACAATGTAATGCAATCCCTTGATGAGCAGCTTTACAAGTAAAAGCATTTTCTTTCTCACTTATCTTTTTTCTTTTTTTTTTCCTTTACCAAAGCAAACTGGCAGCACCCAAAAGCTTTACAAATATCCCAGAATACTGGCAATCTGCCTGGACTTCAAGGCCATGTTTTCAGTACAGCACCTGCAGTACAGATAAGCTTTCTAATGAAGCTCTCTGATTTTAGAGAGAGGCTCATTTTAATACTACATATTTTTCCCAGCCAAGGCAGTTTATACCTGCATTCTCCACCAAAAAATGTCAATGGCCTGTTGGCTAGAATAGCTCAGTTCCATGACTAATGGGACAGGGGACTCACAGACCCACACCCCAGGAAAAGAGAAGAGGGAAACAGGGGAAATGCAGGGAGATGGGCCTAAAAAACAAAACAGTGGCAGTGATCTGAGGAGGAAAACTAATTTACTAAACAAGATACCAGAATGCAAGAGAATGCAATCTATTACAATATAATTGGAATTGAAGCTAATGTATCAAATAAAGTGAAAGTGTCTGAAATTGAAGATCCTGCACTAAAGCAGAAGGTGGCACAGCTAGGAAACCGTCTCTGCTGAGATGACCAGCAAAAAGATAAAGTCTCAGGTCTTGGCTACAGTTTTAACTTTTCCTCAGAGTGGATAACAGGAATGCAAAGTTCTCTGAGGTATGCAGTTCTTCTCTTCTGAGAACCAGGCACCCAGAAACTTGGCAGTCCATGGAACTGGACTCTGACTCCCAGTGCCTTACACGATGTTATGATGTGGAATATAGATAATAAAAATCATAATACCATGACAATGAATGAATGCTTCATTTCGTTCTAGGTTACATACTCTGATTCCTCATCTATCCAAATTGCAGGTTAAATTCTTGTCTTTCCCAACTAATAACGTCTGTGATGTACTTTTCAATCTACTAGTGTTTCCAAGCAGAAGAGTACTTGATAAGCTTTTGCTGAAAAGATATCTCAAAATTAACTGTCAAGATAATTACTTGCTAGTATTTTGCTGTAAAGGAACAGACAGTGATCTCCCTTTAGTTGGAGATAAAATAAAATGCATTGCACCTCTTTCTATGCACAATACTGTATTAATTCTTGGTCAGTGTGGAAATAAACAGTTATGATTTTTATTTTTAAGGAGCGTAACAAAATTAAGATAACAATTCTCTAATTCTGCTTGCATTTAATAATGCAATTATTTTAAGTTATCCATACTTTTTTTTAAGATTGTATTTTATAATTCATCATTTTTCCATTCATCAAATACTATAAACTTACTGACATCAGTTTCAAAAAAGCTAGTCTATTTTGCAGTTTCCATTTGTGTGGGTTGTCTTTTTGTTGTTCATTTGTTTGTAGTTTTGTTTAAGTAACTTTTAATTTACTTAGTAGATGAAGTCCTCACATTTCTTTTAGGTTTATCATTATCATAACTCTCTATTCAATATTATCAACACCATCCCATCCATCACAATTCTATCTGAATCAAAGGCAACCTGTTTCTTGTTGGTGGAAACTTTGAATGAATAATTCATCTGGAAGAACCTTCTATGTTGAACAGTTCCAGAGGACAGAGCAATTCTCTTGTCAATCACTGTGACTCTGTCAGAACCAAGTTCTCTATACTATGTGCTCCAACTGTACAGTGAATGACAAGCACCTGAGATTATCAACTGTGTTAATCCTAACTGTCCTTTTAGCTTTTCTCTGACAGAACATTCAAATTCAAGTCTCATTCTAACGCTGCATTGAGAAACCCATGTCACATTTTCCTTTCCTTTCTCACCAATGTAGTTTGGTTGAAATATTTTGCAAACAGTTAACAAGCCCTTGTTACTCAGTTCTAAAGCAATTTTTGGCCCTGATGAGAACACAGTTTTCTCAAGCCTAGGGAGACTAGGTCTAGCTGAGCTCCAGCTCAAAGCAGCAGTGTAGAAATATGTGAAGCCTTTCTAGGTTTAAACTTCTTGATGCACATGCAGTCTCATGGAAAACAGACTCCTTATCATTTCTTTGAAGCAGATTAATGTTCAAAAGCATAGTTATTACTTATTGGTTGCAGTTCAATTTAAAAAATAAAATAATTCAAGAAGAAGATGTACAGTGAGAATCCTTACTTTGAAACAAACACAAACTTAAGGGGAGATAAGATGTGGCACTACAAAGATGGAAGAGACAGACATATTATTAAACTCTGAGATGAGAGATTCTAAAAGTACACATTATTTTCCTTTGAATATTTCAGTGATTGGCATACTAGATATGACTCTCCGTTCCCATCCACTGCAGCTGTGTGTCAGTGAGAGGCTCTATCCACATTAATAATAAAGGCAGTGGTATTATAGTTGCAGCTCTCGACAACGAGAACCCAACATCCACACCACATCAGATTAACTACAGTTTTGTTTTGTGGGCTGAACAGTCAGTAGTAATTGGAATGCATTTGGCATGCTACATAATCTTCTAATTTGTTTTTGTAGAAAAGTAAGACAGCTAATATACTGTAAGATAGGAATAAAGCAAATGAGAAGATTGGGAGATCTGTTTTAAAGCCATAATCATATTCTGAGCTAAAATGTTATGGTATAGTGAAACACTACTACCATTTCTGAGAATATGAGCTTTAAAAAAAGACACGGAGTTTAAGGTAAAAAGCAAACAAACAAACTCCCCAGATCTATGACTTCTAAATACAGACAACAATGAAAACTGACAACTCTTATTCTGTGCTTTATAAATCAGTAATATAGATCTAATAGGCATAGAATTGTTCCTTACTTTTATAGGCAACATGTCATCCTATGTAAACAAATTAAACCTCCAAACAAATATCCTTGTGGGTTTAAGTGTAGTAATAATGACTAGTTCAATTCCTAAGAGTAATTAAATTTCTAGGATATTTGCACTGAGATGTCACTCAAGTACAGTAAAGAAATGTGCTGCAAAACTTCAATTTAAAGTGTTACTGTTGAGTATGGATATATTCAGTTTAACAGTTAAAGTTTTTCCTTATTTAGAACAGGGATTAGAAAATGATTAATTTTAAAAACCTTTTCTGAGACAGTACTGATGATTTCTACACCTGGCCTGATATTAGGAAATTTTTCAGTTTGTTTAGTCTATACCTCCTTTGGTCCTAATTGTGAACAAGCATTTTAGTTGTCTTCACCTTTCCCTGTTTGCAGTCTTATGGCCAACTTATTGGTTAATTTGTAATTGGTTTATCAGTTCCATGAAAATCTTGTTTCTGTTTCCTCTGGTCTTATTTCTGAGAATAGTCACATCACTATCAATGAAATATGTACAATTTCTTTATAGGAATAAAAGAGTATCAATTATCCTTTTTGCTATTAAGATAATACTGATTTATCTGAACATCAGTGAACTCTCAGCATAACTGAGTTGAATTTTAAAGTATATTCATCCAGCAGCAAGGCTTTCTGAGATTTTTGAAGCTTTATCATGCAAAAACAGCTCAGAAATGACAGGATAAAAATCGACCAGTCTTTCTTTCAGTCTCCTGTGCACCACATAATTGCTCAAATCCAAGAGACATTTGGAGAAACTAAAACACAGATTTTACTAGTCCAGTGATCTTCTTATGTAAAATGGAAGAATGTGAAATGGTAGAAGCATTGATGACTTCACGAGAAGTCAAGCGTCTGAATCTGTGTTGTCCATTTCAAAAAAGCAATACCTTAGCCAATGAATTCCCGATTTACTGGGAATAATCTCTTCTGTTTACATGTGTTTCTCTAGTTTTACAATTTTGCACTTGTAAAAATTTTTCATAAGATTTTGCTTAAAGTAGTACGTTATATTTAGGTATTGTTTTGATGAATATCTGTATTTCTGATGAAAAAATAGTTCATTTTCCTACTTTTATCTACATTTATCTTCTCATTTTTTTGTTCTATATGCCTACTGATTGCCTCCAAAAGTACTTTCCTGATTTGTGACTTGGAAATGAAATGAATGGTTTTTGTTTTGTTCACTTTTTCTCCCCTGATGTTATCCAAACAGGATGCTGCTTGATGGTTATTCAAAGAATATGATGTGGAAGTGGCTGAAATTATTTTCTTCCACATTAATTTTTCTCCTATAAGAGCAAGAGAAAAGGGCAAACTATTTCACTTGTACTGCAGTATTAAATATCTACTTGGCAATCAGCATGCGTTCCCTTTATATTTTACAACTATTGTTCTATAAACAAAGTACACTTGAAGATACCCTTGTCAGTAAACATATTTTTCCTTAATAAGAATATTTAGGTACAGCTATGCATGAATGAAGGAGTTTAAATACCTGATTAATCACCTCAGCCATAGTTTCTTCATGGCCTTGGGCCTGTCTCTAAATCTCCGCAAACATTGATATTATTCTCATTTTCTAAGGAAGACTGCAGCATCTTTGCTTTAAGATCACCTAATACAATGATTGATGCTAAAGACAGTAGGCAGATATAGAACAATTATGTGTGAACTTCTAAGTGACAGTTAATTTATGTGTATTATCCATCAAGACAGATAATAATTACTTTTAAAACTGCTTATTCATATTTCTTCCAAATCTGATACAAAGGGAGGAGAAGGAAAATTAAATATTCTTTAGCCACAAACATTACAGTTTATCAACACATTCAAGTAAGTGCTAATTTGTAAGCCCACATTCTCATTGTCAAACATTCAGGGCCTTTTAGAATTTATTTTTTATTTTTTCACCTTTGTTGTGAAATATTTAAGAACAAAATGTAACACAGGAGATGTCTCTGTTCAAAAACTAAACTGTCATTCAGGATTATTTTTATTTTTTTTTAGGGATAAAAAAAGTAGCCCAAGTGGTAATGTGTTTGTGAGAAAGAAATTGATTGCAAATACATTAGTATGAACCTGTACCATGTGCACAAACATATAATAAGCATTACTAAAAGGTCAAAAAAGGTTCCACCTTCTTTCTGCACAATATGAGGGACTCTCCACGAAGGCTTTCTACTTTTTAGGTGTTTCCCCAGTGGAACAAATTTCACCTGTGCCTTAGAACTAGTTGAGGATTAAGGAAACAGGTTTATACTGTTACTTCTCTTCTGACTTGTTATCGATGACTAAAGTAACATACTATCCAGAAACAATATTCTTTAAACTGATTGCTTTTTTGCCAGTTGCAATTTACATTTACCTGCAGCAAGGTTGGTAGTAACAGTCCTAATCACAACCACTGAAGAGTTTGTTTAATTCAGATCATCTGAATCATGATGGGTATTGGTCAAATATCAAAATCAAATCCTATTACTGTACAGTAAGAGCCAGCGACATTCAACAAGGGATTTGAAAATACTCTGAAGACAGGCAATAGTAGTTTAGATTATTCATTTAAAAAGTACTGATATAGAAGCCAGTGTTAACACCATTCCAAGAAGAACTGCTAGGATTTGAGAGAAAAAGAGTGAAGATTGAAGAAAAAAATAGATAAATAACTCTTTAGTTAATGTTCCTTATTCTGGTGTTTCATGATCCAAAAGACTAATCATTCAGTTCATGCATGAGACCATAATGGTCAGACTTCATGAGCTGAGAAGGTAACGTTGAGAAGTTATATGAAAGACAGGTATAAATAAATACTGGGGGACAAGGAAATAGTGAGTTGACATTTATAAGAATACAAATTAAATTAATCATTTTACATTTCATTTCTTGTTGTGTTGGAAAGCCACTGTCATCAATTCATATTCCTAAGCTGCATTTTTTAGTTTATGCTTCTGTCCTGCAGTTTTTGTACATCTTCATCTAGAGATAAAAATGCATAATTATGCATTAATATCAATCTGTAAATCTTATTAATTATCAAAATAACAGGTGGGAATACAGGTACATAACAGATTTTGTCTGCTTTGACAATAACAAACTGTACACTAATTAAATGAAGAGGAGCCAATTTCAATCTACTACAAGATTTGCTGAAATGAACGGTTCATATTCAAAACAAGAGTCTTTTTAAAAAACAGGAATATTCTGGGGTCTGATGTTATTCAATAAGAAATAGAAGGTTTTCTCTTCCATGCAATAACAGGTTCTTATGACCGGGAAGTGCTTACTCAAAAAGTGATCTCACATACTGAAACACTGGATGAAACAAAATAAGAGAGTATTCCTCACTACTGCTCTTCTTTTTTTTTTACTGTGATTTCTTAGTCTTCTCCACAGGACTCACTTCAGTGTCGGAATATATAATGTCCTAAGATTTGACTGTTAATTATTACCAAATCTGTGTCTATTGCAAGGTACACAATGCACTAGGACTGCACAAGACTAAGAATGAAAAGGAAAGTATCGAAGTAAAAATTACAAGATTCCTAAATAATTCTGGAGAAAAAAAAAAAAATCAAGGAGGAAGGATTTATTCTGCAAAAAACAGAATGTACATTGTTCCCAAAAGAGAATTTTCTCTTCCGTCCCTCCAAGAAGAAAAACAAAAATTAGAATCATAGTCATAGAATCATAGAATGGCCTGGGTTGAAAAGGGGCCTCAAAGATCATCTAGTTTCAAACCCAATTCCATGTGCACGGTCACTAACCACTAGACCAGGCTTCTCACAGTCACATCCAGCCTTGTCTTGAATGCCTCCAGAGACGGGGCAACCAAAACCTCTTTGCACAACCCGTTCCAGTGCATCACCACACTCTGAATGAAAAACTTCCTCCTAATATCTAGCCTAAATCTCTTGTTTTAGTTTAAAAACATTACCCCTTGTCCTATCACTGTCAACCCATGTAAACAGTCATTCTCCCTCCTGTTGATATGCTCCATTCAAGTGCTAGAAGGCCACAATGAGCTCTCCCTGGAGCCTTTTCTTCTCCAAGCTAAACAAGCCCAGTTTCCTCAACCTTTGCTTATATGGGAGATGCTCCAGCCCTCTGATAACTTCACTGGTCTTCCTCCAGACCTGTTTGAAGACCTTTGCTTCTTTTGTGTGCTGGGAGCCCCAGGCTTGGACTCAATACAAAAAAAAAAAAAAAAAAAGAACTCTACAAGAAGTTTTATTCTCCCTAGTATCAAATATGAAACTGAAAATCTGTTTTCATTTGAGATTTGCTGTTGTGAATTCTGAAAAATAAATAAATAAATAAATAAAACACACACAAAATATTTTTGTAACTGAATTACTTGTATTTTTGCCACATATACAAATGTTCAACAATATTGTTAATTAACTTTTTTTTTAATTATTTGCAGAAGGGAAAACAAGATTCATTAAATTGGAAATCATTATTAGTAGTTCTAAAGGACCTTTAGTTCTTTAAAGCTAATTGAGTTCTTGTATGTATTCAAGCATTACAGAAAATGAACTTGTCTTATAAGAGCTTACAAATGACACTTACAAATGCTGTACCTGAACATATATCTACAATTCTACAGGTGGGGAGTGGTCATTCCCTATGTTTTTGTCTGATTTCTCTTCTCTTAGAAACTCACACAGCATATTTTCCCACATATCACAATCTTCAAACCAAAAGTAGCTGAACCTGAAGTTGTCTGTATAGAATTCTCAGCATAACACGACATCAACACGCACCATGGTGACAGGCAATGCAAAAAAATATGTAAATGAACTGGGAAAAAATTATAGCACCATGAATCACTTCAAAAGTTAACAACTCTGCAACCACTGCATCCCTCATAATTTTTTTATGAATTTTCCTTAATTTTGATTAAAATATAATGTTGCATTTTCTCTGAAGAGTCTAAAACAGTTTCTAAAGATATTCACTGCAATTCATGTAAAGCTAACTAGCCTGTAACTTCTTCATATAGCTCTGAGTCTTTAATAGCTGGTTTATGCTGGCCTCGCTCTAAACTTCAGAGCTTTACTTCTGAACTAAGTGAAGTGGAGCGACATAATACAAAACTTTTCCAACTCTTACTTTTAAGCACTTAATGAAGATTTCTATCCAGACCTGAGGCCTGTGAAGGACGGAAACTGTTTTCCTTTCTTTTGTCTCAAAGCTTGCTTTGTAAGGCCTTTTCTGGTGACAAGACCCTGACTGATAACTGCCAGTTATCTAGATGGGTGCAGTGTCTCATTGTCACTGCTTATGGTTGTAAAGATAAGCGTTTGTTTGTAGTTTTCTATCTGAAATTTTTCAGAAAGACTGATGCCTTCAAGACAGATTACAGCCGATGACTGCCCATAATCAGAGGAATTCCTGCCCTGTACTTGCAACTAAGAATTAACATCAGTGCTGTGTCTAGCCTTTCTAGCATGTAGGAAGAACTATCTAACTGTTGTGAGATCTCTGACTCTGAAGAGTACCATCAGAAAAGACTTTGCATCAGCAAAAAAAAAAGTTTTGACTATGCTACTTAGTCAGACATAGAATTTTTGAAGAGGTATGTTTGAACTAATCACAAAATATTAAGTTCCCTATTATTACTTGATCACCTAAACATATATTCTTATTAGTAAGCAACATTACCTACGTCCTTGACATATTTGAGATTAAGATTAAGATTTTAGTTTTTCTTATAGTAGCAATTTGAGTAAAACCACAGGAATCTAAAAACATTTATGGATTTTATTCTTCAGAGCCCTACAGGAATTAAATGCTACTAATTATTTCATTCCAATAATGTTATTTTCTCCCTCAATTTATAATCAGACATTCTGATTGCAATGATTTCCATGGAATTACTTTGTTGATGTGAGAACAGAGTCAGAGCTACACGTTGCCATATATATTGAATATATCTAGCAAATTTTTAGTTGGTGTAGTTTGAAGATTCAGACATTAGAGTAAAAATATGGATGCTGAATATCCATTTTATCTTATGAAACTTTAAAGAAAGTTTATGGCTATTAAAATACAGCCTGTTCTGCTGTTAGCAGTGTCATGTTATGTTACTGATCTTTCTTCATGACCAGGTTTTCCTTTGATGCTAAAAATACATAGCAAGAGTATTTGACTCTCCAGACTTTTAGCAGAAATTCATGACATGTTTATTTAGGAGACTTCTTGTAGGTGTTGTAATACAAATGCTTTACTCTTTTACACATAGCTCCCTTTCACCTCCTACAATTTCCTTGGTAGATAAACTTATAGATAAATAATCTATAAGTTCACATTTCCTGCTTGTCAAACTCAGATAGCAGTGAAAAAAGCAGCACAAATTGGCAGATAATTCTCCTTATTTCCATGTAGAAGCAGGTGCATTTACTTCAGTGTAAGTGACAAGATGACACTGATCCCACTTGACAGGCAGGCTGATCTAAAATTACTCAGCACACTTTGCCACTATTTAGGGGATAGTCTCCCATGAGTTTGTTTTGTATCTCTTCAATCCCTAAGTGTTAATTAAAATATACTGGATACTGTTTGCAAGGCTCAATAGCTTTAGTTACAGAAATTATTGTATACTAAATGTTAGTGCGGAGGTGACACCTACTGATTGGATGCTTTTTTCAAGAGGGTTTCTTTTTTTTCCCCTTTTTTTTTTTGTTTTTAATTTTCTTTCTGTACTTGAAAAAGCTAAATCATCTGACAATCTCTATCAGCTTTTAGACTAAAAATTATTTAGATAGGAATTTATCTGTTTGTCCTTGAGTTTCTTGACCGAGTTACTATTAAGAGGGACACACTCCTTATGAAAATCTTTGAAAAATAAGCAAAAGCCAGAAGCCTGCCTGCATTATAATTTTAGTAACTAGAAGTAGAGGTTAGCTCAGTTCTATGAAAAGAAGACAGTGCCTTCTACTTACATTCTCTACTCAGTTCATGTTTGCTCAACAAATTTCTCATATTAGAGATCAGCTAATCACACATACAGTAAACAACAACCACATTCGATTTACCTGAATACTGCTATCAGTAAACTTTATAGCCTAGAAAATTACCATCTGTCTTTCTTCCTTTTTCCCGCAATATATTATCAGTACAGGGAGCTGCAGACACCCCATAAGAACTATTACTAATATTCTTATTATTTGAAGTGTTTCCTTATACTGTGATCAATTGTATATACATAATTCATTCAGTGCTATTAAAGTACTTTTTTTCCAAAATACATTCTTTCAATCATGCATGTAAGAAACAGACTTCTTGCTCACAAAGGTCATGATCTTCCTTGAGGTCTTTCTAACACAATAGTTGTATCCTCTTCCACGCCTCAAAATTGTGAACCCCATAAATAAAGCATACCAATAGATCAATTGCATGATCCATTGGCAGCTTTTAATTATATACTGTGATCCCTGTGGGACACAAGTCCTTTCAATAACAGCAGCAGAGGACAAACACTGTGAAACTGTTACTTCTGTAACCTACAGAAAATTCAGTGTGTTTTGTAATAGGTGGGAAATGTGGCAAGTCAGTATATGAAGAAAAGATAAAAACAAACCCAACCAAAACTTCTAACTCACCAGCAAATGGAAGGCATTACATACCGGGCTACAGTTTGATTTATTTAACTATAAATGATTTTATTTTTTTCTTAGCATGGGAACAGAAGGACAACAAAGCTGCTGAAGAGTCTACAGCTAAGTCCAGGTCTCTGCCGACACACCAAGGACTTCTCTGTCTGCATGGTTTGGCTGGGTTACCAAACCACTGGGCCTTGGTTCAGTGCCAACAGCCTTTCTTCACAGGGTCCATGAGGCTTGATGTTAAAACCTGTCTATAAGGCCATCAGAACACGGCCAATGTGCCATAGAGAAGGCTTTCCCCTTGGAGAATTTCCTTTTTCACTGAACATCTTCAGACGTATGTCACCAAGCAGTAGCTGTGACTGTCTAGGACCTCAGTGCGCTGCAGCAACTGCACAGTCTGTCCTGGTGCCTTTTGTTCAGGACTTCTGTGTGTGCACAGATTAGATGCTTACTCCAGCAGGACCGTGGCTTGTACTTTCAGCTGTAGCTTTTGGAGAACAGAAGCTCTGTGTGCTGACCAAAGGTAGCCTCCCTCCCCACTGATGGCTAGAGAGTGATGTGTCTCCCACACAACGTCTTCCAGGCCTATGAGCATGAGGAGGGGAGTGAGTCATTGGCAGCACTTAAGAATCCTGGAGAATTTCTGCTTTCCCTGAGCACATCCATCAGTTACCCCTATTCAACCAGGTCATGCTGGATCTCAGGGAGAAAACATAGGGAATTGAGGGTTGTTGGTGCCCAAGCACTTTCCCAGGGCCTCAGATATGATCAGGGAGGCAGAACTGGAGAGCAGCCCATGTTGATGGCTGTCCCATAGATCTATCAGTGATTCTCAGCCCACAGAGACACCTTTGGAGAGGAAATTCCTCTCTCCTTCATCTGTCTGAGACTTGCTTTGTTTTTCCAGTCCTACCATCAGGGAAGGCATGTGGAACAGTTCTCATGTCAGTACATGGTAGCCAGCACCCATGAACCCATGGAGGAGAGAGCACAGATGTCCAAGAATCCATGAAGAAAATGCAACTGCCTGTATCACCCAGCTGTAGCAGGCTGGAATGGCAGATGCAGCAGTTTTCCTGTGTCTCATTTACTCTAGCAACATCAAGAACACAGCCTATGGGGCCTTCTGCTTCCAGCACTGCTTCTTTGACTTCATCCAGCAATAGGTCAAATGGAGAAATACGTGGCCCAAACTTCAGGTCCTCCTGCACAAAGTGCAAGTAAAGCAACAACTGCTAGGAGTACATGGCAGAAAATTCTGTCTGCTGTTGCAGGAACAATGGTCAAAGAGAGGATCTGGAGCAGGTCCCCCCACCAGCACTCCAGCCCATACTTGTTTGGTCACTGACACACAGCCCCTCAATGGGGAGAAGAGCATCCATGGCACATGATGCATATTCCAGATAGGATAGAGCTTCAGGACACCACAGCAGTAGTTCCCAGCAAACTCCCACAGCCAGCACTTATTGAGAGCCAACTCCATCTAGCACAGGGGTGTGCCCAGCTAGCGCTGCAGCTACCTCTCACTGTCACATTGACACCATGCTGCAGCAAACTCTGAGACTGAACTTCTGTAGTACCTAATGTATATCTGGATGACTTTCAGGGACTGTATTTCAATACCAACAAGCAGCCTATTTTACAGAATATTTTCCAGTACTGTAAAGTAAATGACACTGATTTAGCAGCTAAACACTACATAAGACATGAAACAGGACAAGGTTTTTTTTTGTTTGTTTGTTTGTTTTTTTCTGTGGACTGTGCCTACAAGGCTTCCCAAGATGCATATGGTTCTCTATGTTTTATTGGTTGAAGAAGGAAGCATTACCTCTAAGGACAAGGAAAAGACTGAGTTACTTAATACCCTAGCTGCTTCTGTCTTCCATAGCCAGAACAGTTATCCTCAGGGTACTAAGTCCCCTGAGCTGGAAGATGGACAGAGGGAGCAGAAAAACCTCCCCCACTCCCCATAATTCAGGAGGAATTGTTAGTGGTCAGCTACTCCACCTTGACTATCACAAGCCTCTGAGGTCTAAATAAATCCACTAAAGGGTGCTGAGGAAGTTGGTGGAAGTGCTTGCCCAGCCACTTTCCAATATATATTAGCAGTCCTGGTCAGCTAACAAGGAGACTTGTCAGTGTGACTCCCATCTGCAAGAAAGGTCTGGAGGGTCGAGGGAACTACAAGGCCCATCAGCCTGACCTCAGTGTCAGGAAATATTATGGAGCAGATCATCTTCCCATAACATTTGTGGGAACCATGTGATCAGGATAGCTAGCATGGGTTCTTGAAAAGCATGTCTTGCTCCACTAACCTGATCTCATTCTGTGACCAGGTGGATGAAAATGTAATTTATCTAGATTCTGGTAAAATCTTTCATACTCTCCCATACAACATTCTCCTGGTAAAAGTGGCAGATCATGTCTCAGACAGGTGTATTCTTTGCTGGGTAAAAAATTGGCTGAACAGCTGGTACCGGTGATTGGAGGTGAATAGAACAAAATCAAGCTGGTAACTGGTCATGAGTGGTGTTCTAAAGGGGTCAGTACTGGGGCTGGTCTTATTTAATATCTTTGTTGATAATCTGGATAAGAGGATTGAGTGTATCCTCAGTATGTTTGCAGATAACACCAATTTCAGGGGAAGTATGGATCTGGTTGAGGGTAGAAAGACCCAGCAGAAGGATCTGAATAGGCTGCATCAATTGACTGAGGCCAATTGCTTGTGATTCAACAAGACCAAGTGTCACATCCTGCAATTGTGTCACAATAACCCCATGCAATGCTACAGGCTTGGGGTAGAGCAGCTGTCAAGCTGTGTGGTAGAAAAAAATCTGAGGATGTTAGTCAAGAGCCAGCTGAACATGAGCCAGAAGTGAGCCAGGATGGCCAAGAAGGCCAATAGGATCCTGGCTTGTATCAGAAATAGTGTAGCCAGTAGAACTAGAGATATCATCATCCCGTAGTACTCAACACTGATAAGGTTGCAGCTTGAGTACTCTGTTCAGTTTTGACCCCTCACTGCAGGGAGAAAGAGGTTGAGACCCTGGAGTATGTCCAGAGAAGGGTAATGAAGCTGGTGAGGGATCTGGAGGACAAGTAACATAAGTTGAGGGAACTAAGACTGTTTAGTCTGGAGAAGAGGAGGATTAGGAAAGACCTTAATGCTCTCTAGAACTACCTGGAAGGAGATTGGAGTGAGGTAGGGTTGGGTTTCTTCTCCCAAGTAATAGTGACAGGACAAGAGAGAATGATGAGAAGGTGCACCAGGAAGGTTCAGGTTATATATTAGGAAAAATTTCTTCTCAGAAAGTTGTAATGTACTGAAACAGCCTACCCAGGGAAGTGCTAAAGTAACAGTCCTTGGAGGCGCTGAAGAAATGTGCAGATGTGCTTTTTAAGGATATGGTTTAATGGGCATGTTAAGATGGATTGATGGTTGGTCTAGATGACATTAAGATATCTTCTCCAACATTATTCTATTACTCTTTATGAGCACTAACCTGACCAATATGAATGACCTTCCCCCCAGGTTTGGTTTGATCTAGAAACAGCCAAGCTCCTCACTGCACAAGAGGACTGAGTACCGAAAGGACTTGGTGAGCTGTCGGAGACAGTGTGAGTGGAGAGTGACCGTGAGAATATTAAGGCAGCCCTTCTGCCTAGTGTCAGCAGAAAGGTTCCATGATGAGGACCCAGAGCCCTGAAGATCTTTAAATGGTGCCCGTAGATTGTCCTTGGCAGCCTTCTGTAGATGTCCTTACTTGAAAAGAGGGGTTAGATAAGACGACCACCAGGGATTCCTTCCAAACTTAGCCATAATTCTGTGCACTAAACTCAATATGTAGGTTAATCTAAATTGTCATACAGATGCATTTTGTACCTCAGTTGCTCTAGAACAATGGTACATCGTTCTGAAGAAAGTCACAAACAGCTAACTGGGGTGTTGACTGCAAAATTTATTTTAGATATTCCTGTTTGCTTAGATGTATGTTTCTCAAAATGTGGTTTGAAATAGTCCTGGTTTTGATACTGATGGTACTTAGCAGTGCTATAGCTTAAATCCAAAAACATTGACGTGATTTCTGAACTGGTGTCTGAATAGCACTCAAACTGAATTTGAGGCATTTTGTAAATTATGTTGAGTGGGCATTATACCTGAGAGCATATTTCTTGCTGTGAATGATTTCTGACTATCTGTACAGTTGCCAAAATAACTCCTGCTGAGATGCTGGAAAGAGAAGGATCATCCTTCCTATGCAGAAGAACAGCTAACATTTGATTGGCAACATGAAGTGAAAGATTCACTAGTGCCAAGAAAGAGTGTTTGTAGAAAGAAGAAAATGTATATACACTACTTTGGCAACACAGAGAGATCTTGTCAAAAATTTTTCTCTATATTAATTTTTTTTTCTGGTGTACTTTTTTTGTTTGATCAATTACTTCATCAATCCATATCTTACAATGTTCTAAGAGATGTTTTATTTGCTGGACCTAGTAATGCACTTGTCTTCCGAGGAAGTAATTCAACTTACACTTCATACTTTTAAATCAGATTCAAAAATCAGATGCTTTCTGAAATGAAAATTCAGGGATAATCAACTATATGTCCACAACATAAAGGTTTGACATGATAGTGATTTTTTTTATTCCCTTTTAAACTGCCTTCTATCAAGTCATATTTTTAAATTAAAATCACTGCAATGTCACTGTTTTCCACAATAATATTGAGACTTCACAGGGGTTGAGCATGTATTCATATTACCTTCTGATTTAAAATGATGAAAATATATATATATATATGAAAAGAAAAAAGAAAAAAGTGTAACGCTCCAACTAATAAGATAAACTTAATTCTTTTTTGCTGACTCACATATGCTAGGAATTGAATTCCACTCCTCAAATGGACTCCAAATTTATATTTCTAAATCCAGAAGATGCTTCATGCACACAGAACATCACACAGAACATGCTATTTTCTGTTCTGGGAAATCCTCTTTGAACAATCAAACAAACTGGAGTACCCTACACGCTACATGTTAGAGGTACAACATATCCAAGTAGCAAGAAACAGATAATAACCTTTCCTATATGTATATACATGGTAAGAAATAACAATAACTGAGGAAAATAAGCTATGGAAAGTTGACTGCATTAAGAGGCACAGCAAATGACCGGTATTTTGTTTTGTCCAAGGGAAATCACCACCAGTGCCTGCCACAACCTCTGAAACCTTTCCTGATTTATCTGCATTAAGCTACACAACAAAATGTTATTTAACCCCCAAATTATTAGTTCTTATTATTCATTTGAAATTAAACATATGGTTTTACATTTAAAATAGTTATTCAGATGAAAATTTAACTTTATTACTTCTAATTACTTTATTTATTTATTTATTTATTTATTTATTTATTTATTTATTTATTCATTGTAGGCTACATAAGATACTTGTCTGTTAGCCATTATCAAAGCCACTATCAAGAAAGTACTATGGGATTAATGTAAAGTGTGCCTACCATATAAGAGTACTGAGGTAACTGACATTTCAAAACATGCGCATGATGTTGTAGTATTACAAGACTGAAGTATTGGTCATGATAATTCAGTTATAACTGTTAGAAGGGCTATTCAGTAGTAGAATTGTTTCCAAATTCCTAGAGAGAATAGTGAAGAGTCAGTTTTCTATATAATTTCCAAAACAAAAATATGTTCATACATAGTGTGTGTGCATATATTTGTACAGGAGACAAAGTCCATCCTTATAGAAGCATCAGAACTTATGTATATCTTCTAAAAAGGTATTTCACACACATACACACCTGCATGCACAGTAATTCTAATATTCTAATTTTGTAAATATTTCTGATTGTTATCACTTTTATTGCATGTCTGTAATTAAAATGCACAGTACTTGTCCTTTCAGTAGAAAGAACACGAGTATTTCACAATGTGTATTGTATACACAGTACACACCTCAGGAAGAAAAACACAGTGGAAAGTGGATGGAATACTTGTGTGTACATACATACTGAGACAAAAACATACCAGACTAGAAATCACTCTCAGGAAAAAAAAGAAACCACCTGAAAAAAAGGCTTCCTTTCTCCAAATAGTTGATGGTTAAAAGTAGAATAGAATAAAGAGCTCCAACAGTGTCAGTCAGCTATAGGCTTCAATAGGGCTTCCTTGATAAATGAATTATTTAACTCTTTTAGTTTAACACTTGTGTACATTAAACAACTGAAACCAAATATGTGGTCTCAGGCTGATGTCCAGGATAAAAAGTCATGCCAAGCAGTGAGAAGGAATAGCAATCTCTCCACTGTCTAAACAGAACTATTTCTCTCTCTTAACCATGGATGTTCAATCTTTTGGCTTACTCTAGCCAAATTAGAATAATAGAGTCACCAACTTTGGAAAAGACCTACAACATCATCCAGTCCAACCATCCACCTATCACCAATAGTTCTCTCTAAACCATGTCCCTCAACACAGTGTATAAACCTCCAGGTTTGGTGACTCTGCCACCTCCCTGGCTAGCCCATTCCAGCACCTGAGCACTCCTTCAGAGAAGGATTTCTTGGCATCCATTCTGAATTTCCTCTGGCATAACTTGAAGCCATTCACTCTAGTTCTATCACTAATTACAAGAGAGGAGAGGCCAGCCACCAGCTCACTACAACTTTCCTTCAGGTAGTTATAGAGAGCAATAAGGTCTCCCCTCATCCTCCTCATCTCCAGACTGAACAATCTCAACTCCCTCAGCTGTTCCTCATAAGACTTGTGCTCCAGACCCCTCACCAGCTTTGTTGCCCTTCTCTGGACATGCTCCAGGGCTTCAATGTCTTTCTTGCAGTGAGGGGTCCAAAACTGAACACAGTACTTGAGATGCAGCCTCACAAGTGCTGATTACGGAGGGACAATTACTTCCTTGCTCCTGCTGACAGCACTACTTCTGATATAAGCCAGAATACCATTGGCCATTTTGGCCACTTGGGCACGCTGCTGGCTCATGTTCAGCCAAACTTCGACCAATACCCTCATGTCTGTTTCCTCTACACAGTCTTCTAGACACTCTACCCCAAGGCTGTAGGGTTGTCTTAAGTTGTTGTCAAAGTGCAGGACCCAGCACTGGTTCTTGTTGAACCTCATCCCTGAACCTCATCCTGCTGGCTTCAGCCCAGCAATCCAGACTGTCCAGATCCCTCTGTAGGGCCTTGCAACCCTCAAGCAGATTGACACCAGCCAACTTGATGTCATTTGCAAACTTACTGAAGGTGCACTCAATGCTCTTGTGTGGGTCATCAATAAAGATATGGAAGAAGACAGGCCTCAGTACCAACCCCTGGAGAACACCACTTGTGACAGGTCACCAGCTGGATGTAACTCTGTTCACCACCACTCTCTCGACCCAGCCCTCTATCCAGTTCCTTACCCAGCCAAGACGTTACCTGTCCAAGCCACAGGCTGACAGCTTATGCAGGAAAATACTGTGGGAGACAGTGTCAATGGTTTTGCTGAAGTCTAGGTAGGCCACATCCACAGCCTTTCCTTGATTCTCCAGATGAGTCACTAGATCATAGAAGGTTGATCAAGGAGGACCTGCCCTTCATGAACCCATGCTGGCTAGGCCTGATTTCCTGGTTGTCCCAAACATGCTGCGTGATCTCTCTCAAGACAATCTGCTTCATAAACTTCCCCAGGCCTGTTAGTTCGCTAGATCCTTCTTATGACCCTTCTTGTACATGGGAGTCACACTAGCAAGCCTCCAGTCTTCTAGGACCTCACTAGTCAACCAGGAACTCTGATAGACGGTGAAAAGAGTCTCTGCTATCACTTCCACCAGTTCACTCAGAACTTTCAGCTGAATCTCATCCGGTCCCATGGACTTGTGGCAGTCCAGTTGGAGTAGAAGGTCTCTGACTGTTTCCTCCTGAATCATGGGGGGTTTATTCTGCTCCCCAACCAATACTTTCAGGTCAGAGAGTGGAGTACCCGGAGGATAACTGGTCTGACTTTTAAAGACAGACATAAAGAAGGCATTGATAACTTCAGCCTTTTCCTTATTCTCAGTGGTCACGTTCCCAGCCTCATCCAGTAAAGAATGAAGATTCTCCTTGTTCCTCCTCTTGCTGCTGATAAGTTTGTAAAAGAGTTCCTTCTTCCCTTTTACCCCAGCGATCAGGTTGAATTCAAGTTGGGCTTTTGCCTTTCTAATTTTCTCTCTGCGCAACTTAGCAGTGTCTTTTTGCTCTTTCTCATTTGCCCATCTCTTCTTTCACAGGAGATGAATTCCCTTTTTCTCCTGGAGTGAAGGGTTGTTTTGGACCAATGGTTTGGTTGTTGCTGAATAATGAATGCACACATGGGATTCAGTGGGGAGTAACCACCATCATGATGGTTCAGGGCAGGGGCTAATTACCAGCTAGCTGTCCAAGGGCATATGCAATCTGCAGTCTGTGAGTTGCTGTACAGGAGTTTTTAGCTGTACATTAAGATCTAGATAGAACCACTTTCTAATTTCATATAAAGATCTTTCTCTATCTCATTGAAGGATAAATAATTTCAAAAATAAATAATGCTATTAGAAGTATACGTTCTTTTTCCTAACACTGGCAAAAATCAGGCCGGGTATTTCCAGCATTCTTTGGACAGGGGCGTTACAGCTTTTAGGAGAAAATGTTCCCATCTCTCACATTTTCACTCTACATATGAAACTTGTCAAGAGTACATTAAAGAGTCTGCAATTTATATTCATGATATAGGAGGTGACCTTTTCACTCATGAATGGTGTAGTCATGTGGAGTGGCTAATGAGAGAACCCCTACTGAGAGTAGATAAATTTCAAAGCTTCAGAATAATGATTAGACACTTTATTGTGTTTATAAACTTCCCACATTTCAAACTGTCCCTTGATTTATAAAGCTGTCCCATTCTTCTAAGTTTTAGTAGTAGTCACAACCAGTGCCAAAAATTAATGAGTTGTTCATGTAAGGACTTCTCTTTCTGGTTCTCAATACCCAAGAAAAGAAATAATGAATAAAGAGAAAACCGCAAGGAAAAAGAGAAGACAGAGGAGGATGAAAGATTGCTGAGAAGGAATGAGGGAACGAACACCTGTACTGTACTTCACTGACCATAATCTTTCTTATGACACAGAGGCAGTGGGAATAGTGAGGTAATCATTTTGCTTGCCTATCATCCTCAGAGTCTATTTTCAATGGCAGTATGAAATTCTGGCTCCATCAAAGTGACTGACAAAATTATTGTTGATTTAAATGAGGACCAGGATTCTCATGGAATCTCAAAGAAATGGGTGGTGGGTGGAGTGGCAGGTTTGCATCTGCCATGAAATGTCAGGCTTCATCAGAATCTTAAAAGCTTTTCTTCAGCTTAGTTTCCTGAACAGTACAAGGGTTGAGAGTACTCCTTACTGCTATAGATAACAGATATTTTTTCAAAATGGCAAATAATAAGTACAGACATTGACTATCTGATCCTGATTTGAAACAGATGTACACACTAAACTAAGTCCTTCCCAATTCAAATATGGGTGAATGCATGTTTTAAGAAATATTTCTTTATCACTTTTTCCTTCAACTTTTACAAGAGCCATCGAGTCATGCAGAACTACAGAAACATAGAAGTTGGAAGGGACCTCTGGAGATCAGCCGCCACTAAAGCATGTTCCATACAGCAGGTACACAGAAAAGCATCTAGATGAGTCTTGAATATCTCCAGAGGAGACTCCACATCTCTGGATTGCCTGTTCCTGTGGTCTGTCACTTTCACTGTACATATGTTATTGCTCATTTTTATGAAACTTCCTACACAGTAGTTTTTGCCCATTTCTCTGTGTCCTGTCGCCAAACACCACTGAAAACAATAATGAAAGCAACAACAAAAAAAACTGGCTTCATCAGTTTGACTTCAACACTTTACATATTTATAAACTGTGATGAGATTGCCTCTCATTCTCTTCTCAAAGCTGAACAGCCCCAGGTCTTGCAGCCTTTCCTCATGTATGTGCACCAGGCCCCTAATCATCTTTGTGATTCTTCAATGGATTCTCTCTAGAAGATGCCTGCCTTTTTTTGAACTCGGGAGCTCAGAACTGGACACAGTACTTACAGTGACTTCACCAGAGCAGAGGGAGAGCATTACTGTCCTTGACCTTGACCTGCTGTCTATGTTTTTGTTTGTTTGTTTGTTTGTTTGTTTTATTGTGTTTGTTTGTTTTGGTTTGGTTTTAAATGCACTCCAGCAAACCACTGTCTTTCTTGTCCACAAGGGCACACTTCTGGCTCATGACCAACCTGTTGTCTACCAGGACACCCCCACATCTTTCTCTGCAGAACTCCTTTTCAGCAAGTCATTCCCACTAATGCATTATTCCTCCCCATGGACAGTACTCTACATTTGCTCTTGTGGAGCCTCATCAGACTCCTCCTGACACTTCAGCCTGTCCAGGTCTCACTGAAAGGCATCACAGACATCTAGTGTATCAGTCATTTCTCTCAGAACACTTTCTGAGGATAGACTCTAAAACGTGTCATAATTAAGAGATATCACCAATTAGAGTAGTCAAACTAGAAAAATATCCTCCAGCAATTGCAGCAGCAAATTTATATCTTGGAGATGGGAAATTTTGTCTCAAATTATCTCAGGAGCACTGTTAGGAATCACACTTGATAAAATGTTTTTCCCAATTCGTATGTAATTCATCAACACAGGCTGAAGGAGGCAGATCTGGTGGGCTGTGGGGCAGAGAACATGCAAAACCAGGCTTATTGATGATTTCAGAGGAAGTAGAACAAGATAACTGAAGAAACCCATTCACAAGAGAGCTTGGCTACTTGTCCATGTCTAACTATGGTGTTGGATATGCTGTAAGAACGAAATTCTGGAAAGAAGAGATGGAGAAGCACAAAAACTGAAGAATTTAAAAGCAAAATATAGCTTTCATTTACATAATGACAGATAATGCTTTGTTGTGGCCTACCCAACACACGTTTTTGCTACCTTTTTCTTTCATAATGTGAATCATTTTGTTACTGTAAGGAAGACAGTGTGGTTTGCAAAGAAAAATCTCCATGATTTTACTATAAATATTCCAGAAAAATAAGTAGTAATTACTGTAACATGAGCTGATTTTCTAAAAATCCAGCAAGTATTTGGATTTTTAAACATCCAAAATAGTAAAAAATATTTCATCATTACCTAAAAAAAGTGAAAAGACCTGTTCTAAAAATTTGGCAACATGGGCTTTTTCTTTTTCCTAGCTTCTCCCCCAGCTGTCTTAAAAGTGCCATTTGAGTCTGAAGTTAAATGCAGAGCTGAATAACTTAATTCACCTTTAAGAGAGACAAAAGAAATATCAGAGAACATCTGTATCTCTTCAGTTCTCACCTCAAATACTTTTATTTTACTCTGATTTACCCATTTTTCAAGTATAAGACTGGTGCAGCTCACTAACATTTTATGTACTATAAGATCCTCATATTACAGAAAATGTAACCATGAAGTTTTACTATTCTTTTTTAAATATAAATGTTGGAAATTAAAACTCAAAATCTTTCCCCACATAATGGCTGTTAGTTCTTGTTTCCATCAAAGAAGCAAAAGCACCTACACTAAGAGCATGAGTAGCAGAACTGGACTCCACTCCACTTCAACCCAATAAATGAACCATCTCTCACTTGACATGACTTCAATCAGGTCGACAAAGTTCAGTGACATCAGTTAAGTGTGTATGCAACCCTTGTCCTTTGTGGATCAGGGCTATACTTCACACCTACCCAAATGTCAATCAGTTACCACGGGCAACAAAGTCTAGCAATCCTCCAGTATGCAGTGCTGAGAGCTCTTACTGAAAAGAGCTCCAAATTCTTCCAGAAGAGATGGTGCAAATGCAATGCTAAGAATGAACAAAAAAAAAAAAAAAAAAAAAGGGTTGGCAATTTCTAAATATTTTCACTTAGCAAAGGTCTTTGGTTTTAATAAGAGCTAAATGAGCTTAGACTGGATTAAGAATATAAGAAATAAGAAATAAGGAGAAGGAAGATGTATTAAATTAAGTTTGCCAGGCTCCTGAGAGAAAATCCTCGGTCAAATGTCAATATGAAAAAAGGAAAATGAGGAAGTTATCAGAGCTACAATGGAGAACATTCATGTGTATAAATCTGAGGGCGTATCTGTATAGCTATGATGCAGACACCTGACCTGCTTCATATATGCAAAAGTCAGAAATGTAACAAAAGACACCTAGACACAGATAGATCCTATGAAGTATATACTTTCTGAATATGTCCCTCCTCACCACAGCAGAATTATTGTCAATGGTTTACAGGCTGGTCTGGCCTGGTTCCATGACAATTGGTGTGGGGGACCCACAGATCCACGCCCCGGGGAAGGGGAAGACAGAAAGAGAAAAAGGAAAAGGAGATGGGCCTAAAAACAAAATAGTGGCAATAACCATTAACTTTCCTCCTGAGGAGGAAAGCTAGTTTACTAAGTAAGATACTGGAATGCAAAATAACACAATAGAATTCAATATAATTGGAATTGAAGCTAATAAATCAAATAAAGGAGCAAGGGATTGTTCGTTAAACTGAAGGCCTTGCACTAAATGTTGAAGGTGAGATTGCTAGCAAGTACCCACTGCTGTGTTAATCCAAAAGGAAAGAGCCTATGTCTCATGAAACACAGTTTTATCTTTTCCTCTGAGCAGAAAACATAAAAATGCAAAGCAACACGAAGTCCTCTGGGATATGTAGTTCTTCTCTTCTGAGACAGATGTACCTGGAGCTATTGATGATCCACAGAGCTGTAGCATTAACTCTTTTACTCCCAGTGCACTACAAGATGTTATGATGTGGAATAACAATAACAAAAATCATAAAACCATGACATTTATAGAATCATAGAATGGCCTGGGTTGAAGAGGACCTCAAAGTTCATCTAGTTTCAACTCCCCTGCCATGGGCAGGGTCACCAACCACTAGACCAGGCTTCCCACAGCCACATCCAGCCTTGTCTTGAATGCCTTCAGAAACAGGGCATCCACATCTTCACTGGGCATCATGTTCCAGTACATCACCAACATCTGAGTGAAAAATTTCCTCCTAATATCTAGCCTAAATCTCCCCTGTCTTAGTTTAAAACCATTATCCCTTGTCCTATCACTATCAGCCCATGTAAACAGTTGCTTCCCCTCCTGTTTATACTCCCCCTTCAAGTACTGGAAAGCCTCAGTGAGGTCTCCCTGGAGCCTTTTCTTCTCCAAGCCCAATTCCCTCAACCTTTCTTCAGAGGAGAGGTGCTCCAGCCCTCTGATCATTTTATTAGCCCTCCTCTGGACCTATTTAAAGAGCTCTGCATCTTTCTTGTGCTAGGGACCCCCGGCATGGATGCAGTACTCTAGATGAGGCCTTACAAGAGCTGAGTAGAAGGGGACAATCACCTCCCTCTCCCTGTTGGCAACCTGTAATGGGTTTAGGATTTTTTGTTATCAGTGTTCCACATCACAACATCATGTGGGGTGCTAGGAGTTAAAGATCTGATGCTTTAAACCCGTGGACTGCTGAATTTCCAGGTACCTAGTTCTCAGAAGAGAGCTACATACACCAGAGGTCTTTGCGTTCCTGTTTTCCACACAGAGGGAAAGATAAAACTGCACTCAAGTCCCAAGGGATCCTCTTTTGCTGGTCATCTCAGCAGTGGAGTTTCCCTAGATGTCTGCCCCTCAGCTTTAGTGTAAGACCTTTAGTTTCGTACACTCTCTCTCACTTTATTTTATTTACTAGCTTCAACTCCAATTATATTGTATCATATTGTATTGTGTTGTATCATACTGTGTTATATTTGCATTCTCATATCTTATTTAGTAATTATGGTTCCCTCCACAGATCATTGCTGTTGTTTTGTTTTTAGGCCCATCTCCCCGCCCTCGCCCTTCTCCCTGTTCCCCTTTCTCAGGTCATGAGCCTATGAGTCCCCTGTCCCATTAGCCATGGTACAATGGAACTGAGCCAAACAGGCCCATAAACCTTTGACATTTTTGGTCAAGAATGAGGGCAGTCTGAATTTGACTTTTTTCTTTTCTTTTTCTCCCTTTTTTTTTTTTCTTTTTTTTTTTTATGTTAGCATAATGAAAGGGTTTCTTTAATTTGGAGGGCTGCAGAGCACTGTAGCTAGCTTTGACCTTCGTAGATCAGATTATAGACCAGGCAGTCTGCCAAACTCTGGACACTGTATCAAGCTTTTTTGTTGTTGTTTTTCTTTCCCTTTAGCATCTGCCAACTATGAGTCTGTTCTTCATTTCTGGAGCACTGTATAAAGGATTAGAGACCATAATGGTTTTTGGAAAGAATTGGTTTCTTATTATGTTCATCATTCTCTGTTTTGAAACTGCATATATACATATATACATACATACATATATATATATTTATATTTATATTTATATTTATATTTATATTTATATTTATATTTATAACTAATTAAAGGCACTGATGGAAACATCTGCCTGGTACCAATATATAATGGTGTGTGGTTTGAATTTTGACAGGGGCAGTAGCTAATTTAACGAACAGCATGATGTTTAGACTGGTTCCCAGGTTCTCTTTTCAGTTCCTTAGCCGTTATTGGAAAGCTGAATTAGTGATCATATTATTAATCTCTCTGAATGTATTCCTCTTCATCTTTGCCATTTAGCTTCTCTGGAAGAAGTCTTCTTCAAAACCACAGAATGTTGAGTGGCAGGGAATATGGAGAGGCTTAGGAAAAATATTAGAAGCTTGGAGAACCCTGGTGGCATGGGATTTCACTCTTGAACACCTGTAGGATCCTCAGAAAATAAGAAAGCGTTTGAATCAGGGACGGAGTGGCTTAGGTAGGTCTGAGGATGTATAACTTATCTGGGGATTGGCTAGAGCTTACCAAGCTCTTTATAATACTGTTTTGGAGAGAGACTATTCGAGCTGAGATTCGAGAAAAAATAGGAAGTTCCCAAGCTGAACCTAATCAATCATAGGAAGCACCAGAGTAGATGTCAGTTGCCCCCGTGGAAGCAAAGAAATGGAAATGCATCTCGTTGCACCTAGAGTGGAAAGAATAAGAAGTGGAGCAAGCAGAGGAAGATCCAGGTGAGGGACCCTCCTAAAACCACTATCACTGAGAAAGACAACAGAAAAAAATTAAAAGACAAGGAGAAGAGAGTGAGGAGAAGGAAGTCATTGTTGCCACTGCTGGTCATCCTTTGAAAATGACTGAAATCCAAGGCTCATGAAAAGAGTTTGCACAGCGACCAAACAAAACTATTATCACCTGGTTGCTTAGGTGTTGGGACACTGGAGCCAATAGCATGTTTCTGGATGGCAATGAAGCTCGCCAACTAAGAAGCATTGCAAGAGACTCAGACATTGACAAAGGAATTAATAGATGTCTGGATGGAGTTACTGCACTCTGGGAATGAATATTATTAGTCATAAAAGAAAAATATCCCTTCAAAAATGGCCTGGAGCCTGAAATGAAAAGGTGGACTATTGTTGAAAAAGGTATCCAGTATTTGAGGGAAACAACTGTGGTGGAGATGTTGTATGACCCCGTGTTTGCTCCTAACAATCCATGCCAAGACTGTGATCCTGAGCGAGTTAGAAGCATGACAGATAGATGGTAAGAAAAACACCAGAAAACTATACCAGTACACTAGCAGCAATATTTTAAAGATATGAAGACCAACAGAGAAGACCCCTAGTGTTTGAACTGATAAGTATGCTTCAAAACTTTGAACAGCAACTACCTCCATCTCATGCTTCCATTTCAGCCATTCAAAAGTAACAGAAAACTAGATGAAATGGATAAGATGATGGATAAAATGTAGAATAAGCAGGATGGTATACTGGAGGAACTGTCTTCATTGATAACAGTGATGAACCCATGATAGTATTGGATGAGGATCAGGATTATCAAAACAGCCTTATAGACAGGCTGATCAAAATGGCTTCCTCCCAGTGTGCATCATGGAATATCTCAACTATTAAAAGAAGACATCTCCCTGTTCT